>CM069447.1:33885375-33916165 GCA_035610835.1 Ophiura sarsii
TATTTTGACAAATGAACGCAGCACGTGAATTGTAAGAACATTTTTAACTCATAGAGTCACCACTACTGTATTCTTTAAATTGGATTTTTCTTCTTCTTGAGACTGTATTTCAGAGTAAAAGACTTTGTTATCTAATTCTATAAACTATTCTGTAATAAGACCATCCCAGGTAGTAGAAGGTTCAATAATTATTGTATCACGTTAAGGAATTGCGTACGTATCATTTCGAGAATTTCGTTTATTAACCTCAACTCTCAAGGCTTGTTGTTTTAGGGAATCAAAGTTATCAGGGGATAAACACTTGTCAAATTAACGGGAAAATCCAGTTGGGCAGGCCGCTTAGTCTGCCTGCGCGGCAGTCCAGCTTCCATCTCATTGAGCCTCTGAGTCAGCTTAAAAATCCCTACGATTTTCCCACGCTTATGATATCGCATCAGATGGCGTCATGGTGATGAGAACTATTGATTATATAATATAATTCTAATTAATTGAGTAATGTTAGGCGCTTGGACTTGGTGAGATTAAAGAAAACGACAATTCAATCCAATAAGCCAAATATCAACAAATTGACAAAAATTAACCATAAGTTACTAAGTAATACCACACCGATGGATACAAATGGGACTTATTCAGTAAATGTTGATATAAGATTAGAATTCCTAACTTATTAGCCAACTACCCCTGGTGTAGTGGTTAATGGATATAATACCGCTTCTCATAAAGTAGTTGCACCTGGGAAGAATCTTGTAGCGACAGAATTGTGTGCAACAATAGTGTTTGATTTAATTTCGAGTTATTTGCATGATTGCATTGAAAGAAAGTATTGGTTCCAATAAATATGCACATCGTAAAATACTGATATTGATACGAGTAGATACACAAATGAGGCCCAGTTCATCATTAAATTTGGAATATTCTTAGAAATATATATTATAATCACAATGTATATTTTGTTTATTATAGAACAATGTACAGCTGTAACGGCACCAGTGAACGGTATGCGGGCACCTGACATGCCAAATATCGCTGTCGGTGCGACCCTGACATTAAGCTGCGATTCGGGTTATGCATTAGTAGGTACCGCAGCAGGTGCCACAATGGGAACATGCCAAGATCCTGCAGATGGTACTAGTCCAACATTTAGTCCTGTTTTAACGGGCGCTACATGTGGTAAGTGTTATGAACCAATTAAAAGCAATATGTCCCTATAAAACGAGTTTTGAATCATTTGCACCTTATATTTTTATGCCTGCTACACATTTTAACATACATTTAAAAAAATCATTGACGTAGATGGTTTGTTTTTAACATTGACGTCTATTTTGACAAATGAACTCAGCGCGTGAATTGTAAGAACATTTTTTTTACTCATAGAGTCACCTTTACTGTATCCTTTAAATTGGATTTTTTTTCTTTCTTGACTATATTTCAGAGTAAAGGACTTTGTTATCTAATTATATAAACCATTCCAGCTGGTAGAAGGCCCAATTATTTTGTATCACGTTAAGAAATTGCGTACGTATCATTTCGAGAATTTCGTTTATTAACCTCAACTCTCAAGGCTTGTTTTAGGGAACAAAAAATTACCAGGGGAGAAACACTTGTCAAATTAGCGGGAAAGTCCAGTTGGGCAGGCCGGTTAGTTTGCCTGCGTGGCAGCCCGGCTTCCATCTGATTTTCCCACGCGTATAATATCTCATCAGATGGCGTCATGAAAAACATTGATTATATAATAGAATTCTAATTAAAAAGGCTGTGGTATATACGCTCCAACATTGGTTTTGGGGAGGGGGCCTAAACATAAACTGGTTTTGAGTATCTTACTTTCAAGTAACAGCTTTTTACTCATTTTGGGAGATATTTTATGCTCACGTGTATAGTACCCAACAGGTTTTGAACAAGATATAAGGTCAAACTTCAGAACTTCTGAAAAATTCTTCTTAATCTGGCTTAAGAAGAGTTAAGAATAAGTCTAGTTAAGTTTGATTCAGATTAATCTAAAATTGTACGCACTAGGGCCCTGCAATATGCCAACATAATTACGTCATTATTAAACTGTTAAACCGTAACACTATTTTATTTTTATTAACACATCCAATGTTTATTTTAAATCTTCATCGAATCGAGACGTCATGTCCTCTTATATTTAATACATATTTACTTACACAGGATAAGCAGTTTGCATTCAGCTATAACATTTATAAATTGCCAACTAATGGTTTACGCTCCTACAGATTCTTCAGTAAACACAAATTACACAATAGTCAATCAGTCCTTTGCGGTAAATGAATGCATGCATTTATAATGCATACGGAGTATCACATTATTGGAAATTTCTAAATCGAATTCATATTGCATAATGCTTACATTTTAATTCAAAAATCGGTAATACCCTAATCTTACCACTCCAACCCATTTTATTATAGTACAACAAACATGTACAGCTCAAGCGGCACCAACGAACGGCATTCGCTCACCTGATATGGACACGATCGGTGTTGGAGTAGAGGTGACATACAACTGCAATCCGGGTTTTGGGTTATCTGGTGGTAATGGCGTAGGAACATGCACATTAGATCCATTAGGTGGTTCAGCACATTTCTTTAGTCCTGCCATACCGTTCGGAATTATGTGTGTTGGTAAGTTTTTGTCTTACTACTATGTGTTTAAATTTCAATACATGTATGTATGCTATTGCTAATTACTGTTAAATAAACATGGATTTATTATGGTTTCACACCACCAAATCAGTTCCCTATTGCTCTGTGTGGTTCAGAGGTCAAGTTCATGTTAATCTTTTTCACCTTTAGAGTAAACTGGCTCATTCAAATCATTGCTTTTATTGAAGATCTAGATGTCTTCTGCTTAAAAACAATTCCTTTTGTGGGGGTAACCAGAATATTTTTTCCCGCTACAGGCCAATGAAATCTATCTTAGGTACGACAGGTTGCCTATATTCTAAGATCAGGGATTTTGGCTCTTAATTGGTGGAAACAGTGAAATCGTATAAAATGATTCCATTCAAGAAAAACCTAGAGATTGTTGGCCTAATGTGGAGGAAATAGCCTATAAATGCCAAATTATGAAACATTTAGATACACTTACAGCACTATTTACCTTTTCTAGGATGTTGGATTAAGACGTATGGTGGGGTCTATCTCAATTTCAAACACTGCCATATTTTGCCAAAACGCAAAATATTATCTGGTGGTTGCACTCTTCTAATGAAATTTGTGCGACATGTTTGTCAAAAAGGCCAGTTTTTAAAGGTTTTGGGCCAATCTAGCATAAGTATGAACACACTATAAGAAGAATAACAAAAATGTAGGGCCGTTTTCTCGTAAACGTGGTTTAAGCTAAACGCGCGTTTAACTTTGTTTTAAACACACCGTTTAACTAAACGCAATCCTCGAAAATCTGTTTAATTAAAAACACGCGTGTAAATTAGATACTTTAAAACTATGACATTGTATCAAAACAAAGATTGTTTATATATGTTATTACATATTTATAAGTATATAGACTATGATATTCAACTCTAAATGTTACTGAGACAATGTGTTAAACCTTAACACTATGGTATCAAACATTATTGATACATTTAATGTTTATTTTAAATCTTCATTGATTCGAAACGTCAGGACCTCTTATATTTAATACATTTACTTACACACGTTTTGCAGTTTGCATTCAGCTTTTACATTTGATACTAAATCGGCAAATAATGGTTTACGCTCCTATACCATTGTCAGTAAACACAAATTACACAAAAGACAATCAGTCCATTGCAGTACATATTGCATGAATTTATAATGCATACTGAGTATCACTTTATTGAAAATTTCTAAATCATATTCATATTGCATAATGCTTACATTTTAATTCAAAAGGTGGTAATACCCTATTCTAACCACTCCAACCAATTTTATTATAGCACAAGCACAGTGTACAGCTCAAGCGGTACCAACGAACGGCATTCGCTCACCTGATATGGACATGGTCGATGTTGGAACAATAGTGACATTCAGCTGCAATCCGGGTTATGGGTTATCTGGTAATGGCGTAGGAACATGCACAGTGGATCCATTAGGTGGTTCAGCGCATTTCTTTAGTCCTACCATAGCAACCAGCATTATGTGTGTTGGTAAGTTTCTTTCTTACTACTATGTGTTTAAATTTCTATACATGTATGTATGCTACTGCTAATTACTGTTCAATAAACATTGATTTATTATGGTCTCACACCACCAAATCAGTTCCCTATTGCTTTGTGTGGTTAAGAGGTCAAGTTCATGTTAATCTTTTTCACCTTTAGAGTAAACTGGCTCATTCAAATCATTGCTTTTATTGAAGATCTAGATGTCTTCTGCTTAAAAACAATTCCTTTTGTGGGGGTAACCAGAATATTTTTCCCGCTACGGGCCAATGATATCTATGGTCACGCGTTATGAACTCGCCTCCCAATAGGGTGGTGCCGTTACATTTTTTAGTTTTATGCTGTCATTTTCCTCCAATATTTTCAAAACCACAAACGCTATCTCAACAAATTTGGTATCATTTTAAAGCCCTAATAACAAGCTATCTGCCTGCAAAATGGCATTGGTATAGCTAATTCAGAAGGGGAGATACAGCTGTTTGATGTTTGGAGACCAGGGGTGGTGCTGGAAGGGGTGCGTCTGGAAGGGGTGCCGCCTGTACAAACTCAATGGGGATAATCCAATAATGGCGATAATCGTTGTTCTTTTTACAATAACTAGTCATCTCTTTATGTTACAAAAACAATTCTGGTCCCATTTTAAAGGATATTTAGTAGTCTTTAAGTATGTGGTTCAACATACTTGTCAACTATTTGTAACAACTAATTAATTATGGATAAGACCATGATCATCAGCTTTCTGCCTATTCGCTACAGGGTCAACATGAATAATCAGCCTCAATTTACCGGATTTATAAAAATGACTATAACAGAAAAAGTTTTCAACCTATGATAGCAAAAGTATACATATTTGGAAAGCTTGTAACTAGAGGAATTCAGAAATGCAGTTTATATCAGGGAAGGGTTCATCCTTAAACAAATATTTCTGAAAATTATAAAAATATATAAAATAAAAATTGGAGATATTCACTAGCCGGTATAATTACCATACCGACGTAGTAACTTTGACAATTATATATCATATAATGGGTAATTTCATGAGGAATTCAAATATGTAAAGTAAATAATGATAGGGGTAGGTATAAAAAATATATGGCTCTCAAATTAAAAATTAAAAAAATCTGATATTTTCCCGAACATTTCCGATCACACCATTTTAGTTCTTGGTCGTACTATAATTCTAATGGCATATTTAGATTCCTCATACAATTTCCCTTCAGGAAATGTATACTTTTACTACCTCAGGGAGGTATACAAGCAAATATAAATGTGTAAAGTTAAAATCATGTCGCGAAAGCCAAAATCCGTGTGTAACGCGAAAGGAGGCGAGCTTAAAACACATGACCCTATCTTAGGTAAGACAGGTTGCCTATATCATAAGATCAGGGATGTTGGCTCGTAATTGGTGGAAAAAGTGAAATCGTGTAAAATAATACCATTCAAGAAAAAGCTAGAGATTTTGGGCCTAATGTGGAGGAAATAACCTATCAATGCCAAATTATTAAAAAATGAAAGTACATTTACAGCACTATTTACCTTTTTAGGATGTCAAATTTAGACGTATGGTGGGGTCTATCTTAATTTCAAACACTGCCGTGTATCGCCAGAACACAAAATATTATCTGAAATATTATTATGAACTCTAAATGTTACTGAGACATGTGTTAAACCTTAACATATGTTATCAAACATTGTTGGTAGCACTTTTCTAATGAAATTTGTGCGACATGTTTGTCAAAATTGCCAGTTTTTAAAGGTTTTGGACCAATCTAGCATAAGCATGAACGCACCATAAGAAGAATAACACAAATATGGGGCCGTATTCTTGTACGTATTTAAAAGTGGTTTTAAGCTAAACGCGCGTTTAACTTTGACTTTAAACACACTGTTTAACTAAATGCAATCCTCGAAAATCTGTTTAATTTAAAACACGCGTGTAAATTAGATACTTTAAAACCATTTGACATTGTATCAAAACAAAGATTATTTATACATGTTATTACATATTTATACGTAATAAGACTATGATATTCAACTCTAAATGTTACTGAGACAATCTGTTAAACCTTAACACTATGTTATCAAACAATATTGATACATTCAATGTTTATTTTAAATCTTCATCGAATCGAAACGTCAATTCCTCTTATATTTAATACATTTACTTACACAGCCTCTTTTTGGGGATAAGCAGTTTGCATTGAACTTTAACATTTGATTCTAAATCGGCAAATAATGGTTTACGCTCCTATAGATTCGTCAGCAAACACAAATTATACAATAGACAATCAGTCCATTGCAGTACATAATTGCATGAATTTATAATGCTTACTGAGTATCACATTATTTGAAATTTCTAGATCATATTCATATTGCATAATGCTTACATTTTAATTCAAAATTCGGTAATACCCTTTAATATCTTACCACCCCAACCCATTTTGTTATAGCACAATGTACAGCTCAAGCGGTACCACCGAACGGCAATCGCTCACCTGATATGGACACGATCAATGCTGGAACAGAGCTGACATTCAGCTGCGATGCTGGTTATGGATTATCTGGTAATGGCGTAGGAACATGCACAGCAGATCCATTAGGTGGTTCAGCGCATGGCTTTACTCCTGTCATAGCGACAAGCATTATGTGTGTTGGTAAGTGTTTGTCTTAATACTATGTGATTACATTTCTATACATGTGTGTATGCTATTGCTAATTACTGTTACAAAAACATCGATTTATTCTGATCTTGCTTCACCAAATCAGTTCCCTATTGCTTTGAGAGGTCAAGTTCATGTTAATCTTTAAGAGTTCCAGTTCATGTTAATCTTTTTCACCATTAGAGCAAATTGGCTCATTCAAATCATTGTTTTTATTGAAGATCTAGATGTTTTCTGCTTTAAAAACAATCACTTTTGTGAGGGGAAACCAGCATTTGTTTCGCTACGGGCCAATGATATCTATCTTAGGTACGACAGGTTGCCTATATCCTAAGATCACGGATTTTGGCTCTTAATTGGTGGAAAAGTGAAATTGTGTAAAATGATACCATTTAAGAAAAAGCTAGAGATGTTGGGCCTAATAGAGGAAATAACCTATAAATGCCAAATTGTAAAACATTTAAGTACATTTACAGCACTATTTACCTTTTCTAGGATGTAAAATTTAGACTAATGGTGGGGTCTATCTTATGATTTCAAACACTGCCGTGTATCGCCAGAACACACAATATTATCTGGTGGTTGCACTCTTCTAATGTTTGTCAAAATAGCCATTTTGTAAAGGTTTTGGGCCAATCTAGTATAAGCATGAACACACTATAAAAAGAATAACAAAAATATAGGGCCGTATTCTGTTACGTATTTAAACGTGGTGTGAAGCTAAATGCGCGTTTAACTTTGACTTTAAACACACCGATTAACTAAACGCAATCCTCGAAAAATCTGTTTAATTAAAAACACGCATATTAGATACTTTATAACTATGACATTGTATTAAAACAAAGATTATTTATATATGTTATTACATATTTATACGTAATTAGACTATGATATTCAACTCTAAATGTTACTGAGACAATGTGTTAAACATTAACACTATGTTATCAAACATTATTGATACATTCAATGTTTATTTTAAATCTTCATTGAATCGGATCGAAACGTCAGGACCTCTTATATTTAATACATTTACTTACACATGCTCTCTTTTTGGATAAGCAGTTCGCATTCAGCTTTTACATTTGATTTTAAATCGGCAAATAATGGTTTACGCTCCTATAGATTCGTCAGTAAACACAAATTACACAATAGACAATCAGTCCATTGCAGTTCATAATTGCATGAATTTATAATGCATACTGAGTATCACATTATTGGAAATTTCTAAATCATATTCATATTGCATAATGCTTACATTTTAATTCAAAAGTCGTTAATACCCGAATCGCGCCACTCCAACCCATTTTGTTATAGCACAATGTATAGCTCAAGCGTCACCACCGAACGGCAATCGCTCACCTGATATGGACACGATCAATGCTGGAACAGAGCTTACATTCAGCTGCGATACTGGTTATGGGTTATCTGGTAATGGCGTAGGAACATGCACAGCAGATCCATTAGGTGGTTCAGCGCATGTCTTTGATCCTGTCATAGCGACCAGCATTATGTGTGTTGGTAAGTGTTTGTCTTACTACTATGTGTTTAAATTTCTATACATGTATGTAATTGGTGGAAAAAGGGAAATCGTGTAAAATGATACAATTCAAGAAAAAGCTAAAGATGTTGGGCCTAATGTGGAGGAAATAACTTATAAATGCCAAATTATGAAACATTTAGGTACATTTACAGCACTATTTACCTTTTCTAGGATGTTAAATTTAGACTTATGGTGGGTCTATCTTAATTTCAAACACTGCCGTGTATCGCCAGAACACAAACTATTATCTGGTGGTAGCACTTTTCTAATAAAATTTGTGCGACATGTTTGTCAAAATGGCAAGTTTTTAAAGGTTTTGGGCCAATCTAACATTATCATGAACACACTATAAGCAGAATAACAAAAATATAGGGCCGTATTCTCGAACGTGTTTAAACGTGGTTTTAAGCTAAACGCGCGTTTAACTTTAAACACACCGTTAAACTAAACGCAATCCTCGAAAATCTGTTAAATTAAAAACACGCGTGTAAATTAGATACTTGAAAACTATGACCTTGTATCAAACTAAAAATGTTTTATATATGTTATTACATATTTATACGTAATTCGACTATGATATTCAACTCTAAATGTACTGAGACAATGTGTTAAACCTTAACACTATGTTATCAAACATAATTGATACATTCAAGGTTTATTTGAAATCTTCATCGAATCAAAACATCGGGTCCTGTTGTTAACAACGATTGATGACTGTGGTTGGGAAAGCACTACAGCTGCCTTCATTCTCCCTCTCCTCAGCCGCAGCGGACTCCTCTTGTGTTTTCTCTGAAGAGATGACACTAGCATGTATTGATCATTTTTGCGTTTGAATGATTGTCTACTGATTCTTTGGGGGAAATGCCCATATGGTTGCTTTAAATCATTACTTATTACTTCATATGTTTATATTGATTTTTCTGTACATATTCTCTATACAATTGCAGTTTTACCTATAGAGCAAACTGGTTCATTCCAATTATTATTTTTTATTAAAGATCTAGATGTCTCCTGCTTAAAACTAATCACTCTTGTGGGGGGTAACCGGCATTTGTTCTCGCTACGGGCCAATGATATCTATTATAGGTACGACAGGCTGCATATATCATAAGATCAGTGGTTTTAGGTATAAATTGGTGGAAACAGTGAAATCGTGTAAAATGAAACCATTCATAAAAAAGCTAGAGATGTTGTTCCTAATGTGGAGGAAATAACCTACAAATGCCAAATTAGGAATAATTCAGGTACATTTACAGCCCTTTTTACCTTTTCAAGGATGTTAAATTTAGACTTATGATGGGGTGTATCTTAATATCAAACACTGCCGCGAATTGCCAAAATGCAACATGTTATTTGGTGGTGTGTACCCTTAGGGACTTTGTTTGACCCCATCAAATAGTTTCGTACAAGTTGAAGCGCTAAGTCGTTTGTCGATGTAATTTTAGACGCCAAACAAGGGTTTTGATGAGACATTTCAGGTCAAGGATTTTGACAAGATTCGTTAAACATACCAACAAGTGAGTATAAATGATTGTGGTGATGACGTGTCTATCGAATCCATAAAGCAAGCAGCAAGGTGTTTTTACATCGATTGTCTTGAGAGGGTATTCGTTACTCTGAGCTGACCTGACTGTAATAAATCGGCTAATCTATCCTAAGCATTTACTGTGCGCAAAAGAAACTTAGATGCTTAAATATATATATATATATATATATATATATATATATATATATATATATATATATATATATATATAGAATCACAATCAATTAGAAGAAATATGTTTTCTTTAAGCTGAGGTGTTGCACGTATTGACAGATTGATATTGACATAGTCAACTACTGCACGATTTAGGGAGTTTTTTCAAGTGTAACCTATCATAAAAAATGTAAGTTATAAGGATTTCAAAAACCTAACATAAAAAAAATGTAAGTTGTAAGGATTTTAAAAAACCTAACATGAAAAAAAAAAATCCAAATCAAAAACCTAACATCTGAAAAAAATGTAAGTTGTAAGGATTTCAAAAACCTAACATAAAAAAATGTAAGTTGTAAGGATTTTAAAAAGCCTAACATGAAGAAAAAAAGGATTTCCAAATCAAAAACCTAACATCTGAAAAAATGTAAGTTGTAAGGATTTCAAAAACCTAACATAAAAAAGGAAGTTGTAAGGATTTCAAAAACCTTACATCAAACAAAATGTAAGTTGTAAGGATTTCAAAAACCTAACATAAAAAAAAATGTAAGTTGTAAGGATTTTAAAAAACCCAACATGAAAAAAAGGATTTTCAAATCAAAACCTAACATCTGAAAAAATGTAAGTTGTAAGGATTTCAAAAACCTTACATAAAAAAAAATGTAAGTTGTAAGGATTTTAAAAAACCTAACATGAAAAAAAAAGATTTCCAAATCAAAAACCTAACATCTGAAAAAATGTAAGTTGTAAGGATTTCAAAAACCTAACATAAAAAAGGTAAGTTGTAAGGATTTTAAAAAAACCTAACATGAAAAAAAGGATTTCCAAATCAAAACCTAACATCTGAAAAAATGTAAGATGTAAGGATTTCAAAATCCCAACATGAAAAAATGTAAGTTGTAAGGATTTTAAAAAACCTAACATGAAAAAAAAGATTTCCAAATCAAAAACCTAACATCTGAAAAAATGTAAGTTGTAAGGATTTCAAAAACCTATCATAAAAAAATGTAAGTTGTAAGGATTTCAAAAACCTAACATAAAAAAGGTAAGTTGTAAGGATTTAAAAAAAACCTAACATGAAAAAAAGGATTTCCAAATCAAAACCTAACATCTGAAAAAATGTAAGATGTAAGGATTTCAAAATCCCAACATGAAAAAATGTAAGTTGTAAGGATTTTAAGAAACCTAACATGAAAAAAAAGATTTCCAAATCAAAAACCTAACATCTGAAAAAATGTAAGTTGTAAGGATTTCAAAAACCTATCATAAAAAAATGTAAGTTGTAAGGATTTCAAAAACCTAACATAAAAAATGTAAGTTGTAAGGATTTTAAAAAACCTAACATGAAAAAAAAGGATTTCCAAATCAAAAACCTAACATCTGAAAAAATGTAAGTTGTAAGGATTTCAAAAACCTAACATAAAAAAGGAAGTTGTAAGGATTTCAAAAACCTTACATCAAACAAAATGTAAGTTGTAAGGATTTCAAAAACCTAACATAAAAAAAAATGTAAGTTGTAAGGATTTTAAAAAACCTAACATGAAAAAAAGGAGTTCCAAATCAAAACCTAACATCTGAAAAAATGTAAGTTGTAAGGATTTCAAAAACCTAACATAAAAAATGTAAGTTGTAAGGATTTTAAAAAACCCAACATGAAAAAAGGATTTTCAAATCAAAACCTAACATCTGAAAAAATGTAAGTTGTAAGGATTTCAAAAACCTTACATAAAAAAAATGTAAGTTGTAAGGATTTTAAAAAACCTAACATGAAAAAAAAAAGATTTCCAAATCAAAAACCTAACATCTGAAAAAATGTAAGTTGTAAGGATTTCAAAAACCTAACATGAAAAAAGGATTTCTAAATCAAAAACCTAACATCTGAAAAAAAGGATTTCCAAATAAAAAACCTAACATCTGAAAAAAAAAAGTTAAGTTGTAAGGATTTCAAAAACCTAACATAAAAAAAATGTAAGTTGTAAGGATTTGAAAAACCTAACATGAAAAAAAAGGAATTCCAAATCAAAAACCTAACATCAAAAAATGTAAGTTGTAAGGATTTCAAAAAACCTAACATCGTAAAAAAAGGATTTCCAAATCAAAAACCTTAACATGTGAAAAAATGTTAAGTTAAGGAAATCAAATCTGTTAAAGTGCAAGCAAATAATATAAAAACAATAAATGAAGCAAAGAATAAGGAATATAACATTTTCCGTAATATCAGTGGTGGAATCATCAGTTTTCCCATGGATGTGTAAGGAAAAAACAAGGTTTCGAAAAACATCGCCCAAAAAATTTGGTCCCTAAATCGTGCAGTATCTAGCCGATGGTAGGATGAGGATCGGAAATGCCTGAATTGATTAATTTGGTAGCTCTTAATTTGGCTCTTAAACATATCTGTTACAATACCCTGCGTGTTAAATCCCAAGTGCGAAATTAAAAATCATACTTTGTCTCACTCCTTTCGGTGCTCGAAATAAACGGTATTATACCAAGTCCAGGATATTATATCACGATCTTCTATTCGTTTTCCCAACCGCTTCAGTTGCCACCAAATAGTTTTGAAAACGTTCTACTTTTTTATTTTACGCTGCATGCAGATGACGACGAGTGCACATTAGGAACGGACAACTGTCTCGCAGACGGCACTGCAACGTGCACAAATATCGACGGCTCATTCACATGTGCTTGCATTACCGGTTATACTGGAGATGGAGTGGCGACCTGTACCGGTGAGCTTAGGGTTTCGAACCACCAAATCAGATCCTATTGCTTTGTATGGTCAAGAGGTCAAGTTCCTGTGAATTTGTTTCACCTATAGACCAAACTGGTTCATTCAAATCATTGTTTTTTATTAAAGATGTCTCCTGCTTAAAATCAATCAATCTTGTGGGGGGTAACCGGCATTTTTTCTCGCTACGGGCCAATGATATCTATCAGGTACGACAAGCTGCGTATATCCTAAGATCAGTGGTTTTATAGCTATAAATTGGTGAAAACAGTGAAATCGTGAAAAATGAGGTAAAAGGGTTTTGATGAGACATTTAGTCCAGGTCAAGGATTTTGACAAGATTTGTTAAACATACCAACAAGTGCGTATTAATGATTGTGGTGTTGACTTGGCTATCGAATCCTAATAGCAAGCAGCAAGGTGTTTTTACATCGATTATCTTGAGAGGGTATTCGTTACTCTGAGCTGACCTGACTACAATAAATCGGCTAATCTATATATCTCTCCTAAGCATTTACTGTGCTCAAAAGAAACTTAGTTGCTTAAATATATATATATGACTGCACCAAGAGACTCCACCCTCTACAAACGATCTGAACTCATATCAAAATGTAGACACAAGCGCAAATACTAACTCATTGCCTTTGATGTAACGTAACTTTTTTCTTGTCTGGCCCAAGTTATTATTAACTCCAAATGCTCCCTGATCTGTGCATTAGGGTCAATTTTTAGGTCAAGTGTATATATGATACAATGGGATGTCTATGGTACTGTACATACAGCATCAGTTTGTCTGAAGATTGTGCCCCGATAGGGTCACATGAACTTGCCAGTAACAACAACGATGTTAGGATTTTAATTTGCTGTACATTATTAATTATATTTATGCTCTTCATATGAATCGAGCACTTTGATATCGGACAGTATTAATCTACATCTCTCTCTCTCTCTCTCTCTCTCTCTCTATATATATATATATATATATATATATATATATATATAAAAGTGGTTTTAAGCTAAACGCGCGTTTAACTTTGACTTTAAACACACTGTTTAACTAAATGCAATCCTCGAAAATCTGTTTAATTTAAAACACGCGTGTAAATTAGATACTTTAAAACCATTTGACATTGTATCAAAACAAAGATTATTTATACATGTTATTACATATTTATACGTAATAAGACTATGATATTCAACTCTAAATGTTACTGAGACAATCTGTTAAACCTTAACACTATGTTATCAAACAATATTGATACATTCAATGTTTATTTTAAATCTTCATCGAATCGAAACGTCAATTCCTCTTATATTTAATACATTTACTTACACAGCCTCTTTTTGAGGATAAGCAGTTTGCATTGAACTTTAACATTTGATTCTAAATCGGCAAATAATGGTTTACGCTCCTATAGATTCGTCAGCAAACACAAATTATACAATAGACAATCAGTCCATTGCAGTACATAATTGCATGAATTTATAATGCTTACTGAGTATCACATTATTTGAAATTTCTAGATCATATTCATATTGCATAATGCTTACATTTTAATTCAAAATTCGGTAATACCCTTTAATATCTTACCACCCCAACCCATTTTGTTATAGCACAATGTACAGCTCAAGCGGTACCACCGAACGGCAATCGCTCACCTGATATGGACACGATCAATGCTGGAACAGAGCTGACATTCAGCTGCGATGCTGGTTATGGATTATCTGGTAATGGCGTAGGAACATGCACAGCAGATCCATTAGGTGGTTCAGCGCATGGCTTTACTCCTGTCATAGCGACAAGCATTATGTGTGTTGGTAAGTGTTTGTCTTAATACTATGTGATTACATTTCTATACATGTGTGTATGCTATTGCTAATTACTGTTACAAAAACATCGATTTATTCTGATCTTGCTTCACCAAATCAGTTCCCTATTGCTTTGAGAGGTCAAGTTCATGTTAATCTTTAAGAGTTCCAGTTCATGTTAATCTTTTTCACCTTTAGAGCAAATTGGCTCATTCAAATCATTGTTTTTATTGAAGATCTAGATGTTTTCTGCTTTAAAGACAATCACTTTTGTGAGGGGAAACCAGCATTTGTTTCGCTACGGGCCAATGATATCTATCTTAGGTACGACAGGTTGCCTATATCCTAAGATCACGGATTTTGGCTCTTAATTGGTGGAAAAGTGAAATTGTGTAAAATGATACCATTTAAGAAAAAGCTAGAGATGTTGGGCCTAATAGAGGAAATAACCTATAAATGCCAAATTGTAAAACATTTAAGTACATTTACAGCACTATTTACCTTTTCTAGGATGTTAAATTTAGACTAATGGTGGGGTCTATCGTATGATTTCAAACACTGCCGTGTATCGCCAGAACACAAAATATTATCTGGTGGTTGCACTCTTCTAATGAAATTTGTGCGACATGTTTGTCAAAATAGCCATTTTGTAAAGGTTTTGGGCCAATCTAGTATAAGCATGAACACACTATAAAAAGAATAACAAAAATATAGGGCCGTATTCTGTTACGTATTTAAACGTGGTGTGAAGCTAAATGCGCGTTTAACTTTGACTTTAAACACACCGATTAACTAAACGCAATCCTCGAAAAATCTGTTTATTAAAAACACGCATATTAGATACTTTATAACTATGACATTGTATTAAAACAAAGATTATTTATATATGTTATTACATATTTATACGTAATTAGACTATGATATTCAACTCTAAATGTTACTGAGACAATGTGTTAAACATTAACACTATGTTATCAAACATTATTGATACATTCAATGTTTATTTTAAATCTTCATTGAATCGGATCGAAACGTCAGGACCTCTTATATTTAATACATTTACTTACACATGCTCTCTTTTTGGATAAGCAGTTTGCATTCAGCTTTTACATTTGATTTTAAATCGGCAAATAATGGTTTACGCTCCTATAGATTCGTCAGTAAACACAAATTACACAATAGACAATCAGTCCATTGCAGTACATAATTGCATGAATTTATAATGCATACCGAGTATCACATTATTGGAAATTTCTAAATCATATTCATATTGCATAATGCTTACATTTTAATTCAAAAGTCGTTAATACCCGAATCGCGCCACTCCAACCCATTTTGTTATAGCACAATGTACAGCTCAAGCGTCACCACCGAACGGCAATCGCTCACCTGATATGGACACGATCAATGCTGGAACAGAGCTTACATTCAGCTGCGATACTGGTTATGGGTTATCTGGTAATGGCGTAGGAACATGCACAGCAGATCCATTAGGTGGTTCAGCGCATGTCTTTGATCCTGTCATAGCGACCAGCATTATGTGTGTTGGTAAGTGTTTGTCTTACTACTATGTGTTTAAATTTCTATACATGTATGTAATTGGTGGAAAAAGGGAAATCGTGTAAAATGATACAATTCAAGAAAAAGCTAAAGATGTTGGGCCTAATGTGGAGGAAATAACTTATGAATGCCAAATTATGAAACATTTAGGTACATTTACAGCACTATTTACCTTTTCTAGGATGTTAAATTTAGACTTATGGTGGGTCTATCTTAATTTCAAACACTGCCGTGTATCGCCAGAACACAAACTATTATCTGGTTGTAGCACTTTTCTAATAAAATTTGTGCGACATGTTTGTCAAAATGGCAAGTTTTTAAAGGTTTTGGGCCAATCTAACATTATCATGAACACACTATAAGCAGAATAACAAAAATATAGGGCCGTATTCTCGAACGTGTTTAAACGTGGTTTTAAGCTAAACGCGCGTTTAACTTTAAACACACCGTTAAACTAAACGCAATCCTCGAAAATCTGTTAAATTAAAAACACGCGTGTAAATTAGATACTTGAAAACTATGACCTTGTATCAAACTAAAAATGTTTTATATATGTTATTACATATTTATACGTAATTCGACTATGATATTCAACTCTAAATGTACTGAGACAATGTGTTAAACCTTAACACTATGTTATCAAACATAATTGATACATTCAAGGTTTATTTGAAATCTTCATCGAATCAAAACATCGGGTCCTGTTGTTAACAACGATTGATGACTGTGGTTGGGAAAGCACTACAGCTGCCTTCATTCTCCCTCTCCTCAGCCGCAGCGGACTCCTCTTGTGTTTTCTCTGAAGAGATGACACTAGCATGTATTGATCATTTTTGCGTTTGAATGATTGTCTACTGATTCTTTGGGGGAAATGCCCATATGGTTGCTTTAAATCATTACTTATTACTTCATATGTTTATATTGATTTTTCTGTACATATTCTCTATACAATTGCAGTTTTACCTATAGAGCAAACTGGTTCATTCCAATTATTATTTTTTATTAAAGATCTAGATGTCTCCTGCTTAAAACTAATCACTCTTGTGGGGGGTAACCGGCATTTGTTCTCGCTACGGGCCAATGATATCTATTATAGGTACGACAGGCTGCATATATCATAAGATCAGTGGTTTTAGGTATAAATTGGTGGAAACAGTGAAATCGTGTAAAATGAAACCATTCATGAAAAAGCTAGAGATGTTGGTCCTAATGTGGAGGAAATAACCTACAAATGCCAAATTAGGAATAATTCAGGTACATTTACAGCCCTTTTTACCTTTTCAAGGATGTTAAATTTAGACTTATGATGGGGTGTATCTTAATTTCAAACACTGCCGCGAATTGCCAAAATGCAACATGTTATTTGGTGGTGTGTACCCTTAGGGACTTTGTTTGACCCCATCAAATAGTTTCGTACAAGTTGAAGCGCTAAGTCGTTTGTCGATGTAATTTTAGACGCCAAACAAGGGTTTTGATGAGACATTTCAGGTCAAGGATTTTGACAAGATTCGTTAAACATACCAACAAGTGAGTATAAATGATTGTGGTGATGACGTGTCTATCGAATCCATAAAGCAAGCAGCAAGGTGTTTTTACATCGATTGTCTTGAGAGGGTATTCGTTACTCTGAGCTGACCTGACTGTAATAAATCGGCTAATCTATCCTAAGCATTTACTGTGCGCAAAAGAAACTTAGTTGCTTAAATATATATATATACATATATATATATATAGAATCACAATCAATTAGAAGAAATATGTTTTCTTTAAGCTGAGGTGTTGCACGTATTGACAGATTGATATTGACATAGTATTGTATAAAAAACCAAAACAAAGTGATTAACTGATAGTAAGCATTCACTGGCCGATGGTAGGATGAGGATCGGAAATGCCTGAATTGATTAATTTGGCTCTTAAACATATCTGTTACAATACCCTGCGTGTTAAATCCCAAGTGCGAAATTAAAAATCATACTTTGTCTCACTCCTTTCGGTGCTCGAAATAAACGGTATTATACCAAGTCCAGGATATTATATCACGATCTTCTATTCGTTTTCCCAACCGCTTCAGTTGCCACCAAATAGTTTTGAAAACGTTCTACTTTTTTATTTTACGCTGCATGCAGATGACGACGAGTGCACATTAGGAACGGACAACTGTCTCGCAGACGGCACTGCAACGTGCACAAATATCGACGGCTCATTCACATGTGCTTGCATTACCGGTTATACTGGAGATGGAGTGGCGACCTGTACCGGTGAGCTTAGGGTTTCGAACCACCAAATCAGATCCTATTGCTTTGTATGGTTAAGAGGTCAAGTTCCTGTGAATTTGTTTCACCTTTAGACCAAACTGGTTCATTCAAATCATTGTTTTTTATTAAAGATGTCTCCTGCTTAAAATCAATCAATCTTGTGGGGGGTAACCGGCACTTTTTCTCGCTACGGGCCAATGATATCTATCAGGTACGACAAGCTGCGTATATCCTAAGATCAGTGGTTTTATAGCTATAAATTGGTGAAAACAGTGAAATCGTGTAAAATGAGGTAAACAGGGTTTTGATGAGACATTTAGTCCAGGTCAAGGATTTTGACAAGATTTGTTAAACATACCAACAAGTGCGTATCAATGATTGTGGTGTTGACTTGGCTATCGAATCCTAATAGCAAGCAGCAAGGTGTTTTTACATCGATTATCTTGAGAGGGTATTCGTTACTCTGAGCTGACCTGACTACAATAAATCGGCTAATCTATATATCTCTCCTAAGCATTTACTGTGCTCAAAAGAAACTTAGTTGCTCTCTCTCTCTCTCTCTCTCTCTCTCTCTCTCTCTCATCGCTACCATTTCTAATGTTGACCCATGCAATATCTGAAAGCTTTGTCATATAATGCACGTTGCGAGGGGCAACCGATTATGTTGACATTGCACGCTTGAGACTTCCGGTAGTGCTTTCGTAGATATCGACTTTAACAAATAATGGACATTGATATGACCAATAAAGCTGTGGAAATAGAAACAACGATTCACATAGTTAAAGGAGTTAACAGGTTAAGGATTAACGACAGTTACAGTTGTCAAGTTGTCAAGTAGTACTTTACAGGTAGTGGTTCAATTGCAATTTAATGGTTAAATTATACGATTAAATTACACTATGAATGATCATGGCATCTAACACCTCAATGGAATGACATATTAGTAATCCCTTTTACACAATCGAATAAATGCCAATGATACGATGTTTTGTGTTCTGTATAATTGTATTTCACACGATTTAAACATAATATAATACTATCTATACATGTACATAGTACTCAAACATATACATTAGTTAGGCCAAGTGAAAAAATAGAGTAGTTTATCGTCCCCTGCGCATCCCTTTTCAGGAATTATGTAATATATCTTTATTTTCGTTATTTCTACCATAACTTTTTTCATGATATCTTGGCAATAGATTTAATCCAATGAGCATTTTAAAGCAGATTTTGTGTTAACCAATCCACAAAAAATATGAAATAAACAATAAAAAGGCATGGTCCTCCTCAAGTTACACAACCCATCAGGCAATACCATGCCGGTAATGGTGATTTCGCATTGATTTTTTTGGGTTTTTTTGTTCCAAACGTGCCCTCATCCTCCTTATTTCAAAAGATAGGACGAGAAACTAGGTGTTTTTTTTATTTAGCCTAATACCATGAGAAAGACATATCTTTCTATTAATTCACAAACTGTGCCAAAATTATCGTCATCTTAAAATTCTTAATTTTAAAATTTTGAAACAAACAGGTATTTTATAAACCATCAAAGCAAATGGTATAGGAGCAGTCCCGCAAGCACAATGCTAGACAAATAATTATCGATCCAAAATCACGTAGTGATACAGGGTGTATCAAAAAACACCGTCAATGCAAGGCCCAATTAATAATGATCATATCTTCTGAAAATCTTATATTAATCCAATGAAGAATAAGACCGCTAGAATAAGTTGCATAAACCCTGTCATTACTAGTCTGTACAATGGGATTTACACATACAAACCAAAAAATGACATGGTTTACATTTGAATACTTTGCATTCAAAAATATTGTAAATCATCTATCTATAAACAATTATAGCAAATATTAGTTTGGTATTCCCCTTAATTCTGGCACAAATCATTAATAGCTACATAATTCATTAATATGATGCATGAATATTTCTGTGCAATGTTCAATGTAGCTTTGTTCTCATGAGAAAGCCTCAGCATGTAGGAAAATTGTGGTAGGAAAGCACCAATCATGTCAGTAGTGTGTTTATATCATTGACAGAGAAGGACATTTATACTTCATAAAAAAAATTCAGCATGAGAAGAATACAAATAATTTCCCTTTTAGCCTATTTAAATATGTAATCTTCCACTGTCACGTTACTCTACTTTATTGTGTGAATTACCATTGATACACTGTCACACTACAAAATTGGGTTGACTTGCCTAATTAGTCACACCTTCCGTAATTGATGGATTTCACCCTTTTTTCAGGATTTTAACTTTATAAGTTGTACTTGACAATGAAATCAAAATTGGCCATGGTTCAGTGGTTTCAATAAGGATTAAATTAATCCTTGCTGAAAGAGAGTCCTTTTTTGTTGTTGTTGATACACCCTGCATATTCAAATTACATTCCTTTAAATTACACATAAACAGTTGCAGACTAATACTGATTTCCATCCTTTACTTTCTGGAATGGCATTGAAGAGATCCGACACTAAATGTGGCTATATTTAATACACGGTCATTAATTAATTTTCTTCAATAAAATGGTGTACGTGTGCATTTAATTATGGATCTACTTTATCAGTATTATTACTTTTCAGTTATAGGCCTATGAACAGTGAAATTGTGGAAAGTGAACTTCTGCTGAAGAGGTACTTGCCCTCCTTGCTGCTGCGGAATAACAACGTTCTGTTGTTGTGGCTGAGCTGCTCTTGGATTCTCTTGTATGTTGGTAATGGTCATTGATGTGACTTTCCTGAAATTTAGGTCTTGCTGATGAAGATGACACGGAACTTTGCTGTAGATTGTGTTGCTGATGCGGTTTTCAAACGTTTTGTCGAGCCTGAAATGGAAATATTTGTGCTATCAAACCACATATCTTATGACAATTGTGGAATATTTCGTTAAATTTGAATAACAAATGACACCGGTTCGTTAATGATATACAACGTTGAACTTTGCAATTTTGAGAGAAAAATTAAAAATACTAGTTCAAAAGAACATAAAGTTAAATGTTTTTTGTAAGAGGTAGCATTTATTAGCCGTGTCATGTCAACTAAATTAATTTACATTTTTCCTTTTTCAAGTACTAAAACTAAACACAACGGTAATAGTAAGAAATCTATCACAGTAAAATCATTCTGTCAATATGTTAATCTAGCATTCAAAATACCGCCCCCAACAAAAAAAACCCACCCAACCCCACCCATCAACTAACCAATATACAAACATTAATACTAACAAACAGACAAAAAAAACAAACAATCAATCAAACGATTACATTCATGCTCACCTTGAATTATATACACAGTCCTCCTGGCTTGCTGCGGAATAACAACATTCTGTGGTTGTGGCTGAGCTGCTCTTGGATTCTCTTGTACTGTAATGGTCATTGATGTGACTTTGGTCCTGAATTTAGGTATTGCTGATGCCGATGACACGGAACTTTGCTGGCTTTCTGTTTGGTGCTTGTATTAACCTTATACTGATCGGAGTTAATGCGGTAACCGCTTCTTTAATGATTTTCTCTGGTACGTCGCCTATCCTTGTGATGGTTTCTCCTCAAACTGTGTACGGTATAGTAGCCTGACGTGCCAGCGTCAGCACACAACTTCTCTGTCACGTTGGCGACCCAACAGGTCTCTTACTGTGCCACACTTGATCGATAATGTTGTTTTCTTTACTACAGTTCGATCTAAAAGATCATGAGTACTTGTTTTTTACACAAAGCTATACTTAATGGATTACATCCATAGGCCCTACTTAATACCACTTTTATCCGTGGTCATGCATATCCAACTACCAATTCAAGTTTGTTGATATGTTTTCCACTCGGTCATTGATCCCAGTTTGACAGCTCACAACCTAAATCGTATACAGACTAATTGAAACCCTTCCATGCGTATTCAGCTGTATCTTATGCTACACATCATAAGCGGTGTTTCTAAAATATGGAAATTTAACTAATATTTTCGTTGGAAATGATGTTTTTAATTTCAATTTTAACATTTTAGAGCAGGTTCTGGTACGCATCGCGAAGTGTATGATAGATAATTGATTCGCAAACAGTGCATTTGTACTTGATAATCGCTCTCGGCCTTGCATTCGTGCACCCGCCCTCTCGCGCCTATCGGCGCTCGAGGGCTGGTGCACTCATGCAAGGCCTCGAGCGATTATCAAGACGAATGCACAGTAGCTCATCAATTATCCTTATCATAGTAACCGGCAGTTTCATGCACACCAACCACACAGGGTGGTGGCAATCTTCAGACTGAAGTACATCTAATTATAAAATAGTCAACAATGATAATAATATAATAATACAGCATCCAAGTTATTGACACACATAAGTGGAATATCAATAATAATCCATAATAGGTGTGAAAGTCATTCTCCAGATACGATAATCCCTTATGAGTTGTATAGGTCAAAACTAAATCACAAGATTAGGTATAGGTAATCCCTGGGGTAATCACTAATCAGTCATAAAAGATGGATCATAATAATGAAAAATGAAAAATGAAAACAATAGTCAATAGAAAACAGGATGAGCTGGTAGTCTGGTAAATATGGCCATCCAGAAAAAACATTACGTTACGCCAAAAGCATTGAGTTTGTGTTTCCGTTTGTGTCTGCACATAGAGTATAGTTCCGAGCGTTTGTTTAGAGTACATATCCTGGGTGCAGTCATGATGTGAAACTTCTCCGCGATGCATAGGTTGCAGCGCTTTGAGGCTGGGTTGTATGGAGTCGCGTGTTGGATGATGGACCATTTGATGTGGAATGGATCTTTTTTGCGTTTTAGATTCCAGATGAATTTGGATAGTTCCGATGCAAGAGATTTTGATTCATCCTTAAATGACTGGGTGTGGTTACCAAGTCTCTCCTTGAAGGTGGTGCTTGTGAGACCGATGTATTCCATTGATCATGTTGATGGGGATGAAGTGGGTTGGACGGTGGCTTTGAACACGATGTTCTTCACCAGACAATTTCCATCGAGAGGGCAGTTGGCCTTTGCACTTTTGGGGCAACTACAGCAGCGGTTGTTTGAATCCGTATCGGGTGTTTTCAAAAGTTTTTTATTGTGAGCGCTGATGATGGACTTGACATTCTCGGTGCATGAATAGCTAAGTTTCACCGTATTCCGATTAAAGATCTTGGCTAACGATTAAAGATCTTTTCAACATATTACGCTCTTCTTAGGAATTGAGCACTTTTGATACGGGCAGTGCATCATTTTGATAATTTATTATATATAATATACGTATATTATTGCTCTCCGAAAGGATTGAGCACTCTACGTGACGAAAGAAGATATATGCAACTCTCCTTGTATATATATATATTATCTATTCGTCTGATGATTGGACAAAATGACCGTATGGGATTGTCCATGAAACTCAGAGTAGCGATAATATTCCGGAAGGTCTATACCTCTGAATTTGTATACGCTCTACCGTTTACGGTATTGAGCACTTTATTCAAATGTCGTAGTCTAACCAGAAATGGTTGTCAATAATAATTATATACTATATATATATATATATATATATATATATATATATATATATATATAAATAAATTTGAAAACACGCAGTGTTTTACATTTGAGTTACTACTCCGAGTTTCACGCACGTAGGAATTGCTACAACTCAAATCAAAATGCTATAACTCAAATGTAAAACACTGCGTGTTTTCAAATTTATTTATTATAGCTCTGCGATTTTTCGTATTGAGCACTTTCACCGCTTACCGTGAACTTTATATGTTATATATGTATATATATATATATATATATAAATTAGAAGAAATATGCTTTCTTTAAGCTGAGGTGTTGCACGTAATGACAGATTGATATTGGCATAGTATTGTTTAAAAAACCAAAACAAAGTAATTAACGGATAGAAAGCATTCACCGGCCGATGGTAGGATGAGGGTCGGAAATGCCTGAATTGATTAATTTGGCTCTTAAACATATCTGATACAATACTCTGCGTGTTCAAATCCCCATTGAACACTGACTGTCCTCAGACACAGTGTTTGACTGAGTCCCTTTCTGTAAGCGTTGGAGGAAATTCCGCATTATTTTTGCTTATTGGTATCTAATGAATATACTTATTATCAATTTTACTGAATTATTACAGTAACATGCAGTCCGCAGTGCTTGAATGGAGGAATATGCACAGCACAAAATACGTGCGCATGCACTACTGGTTATTCAGGGAACAATTGTCAAACGAGTAAGTCGAATGTGAACATTATTATGCCATTTTACACATAGTGTTTGTATTTAGGCGTATCAGTTTTGACCCGTATGGTACTTGATATACACTTTCTTATACGTATTAAAGTAGTCTAGAGAAAATTTCAGAAAATGGATATCAAGACGGTAATTTTAATCTAACTCGATGAGTAACTAGCTGATAGCATGACAGACGCCTAAACATTGAAAATTCGAACACACAACAAACATGAAATCCACCTGTTGACGTCGTCATCAGCCCTGTCTGCAAGTACCTAATGGAGCAACTGTAGCTGTTTGACTGAACCAAGCAATCCCGGAACACCTGCTATAAACAACGATTGATGACTGTGGTTGGGAAAGCACTACAGCTGCCTTCATTCTCCCTCTGCCGCAGCGGACTCCTCTTCTCTTTTCTCTGAAGAGATGACACCAGCATGTGTTGATCATTTTGGCGGCATTGCGTTTGGCTGATACTCTACTGATTCTTTAGCGAAAATCCCCATATGGTTGCTTTAAAATATTACTTAATATTTATCTTTATATTGATCTTGTTGTACATATTCTATGCAGTTGTATGTAATCCACAGTGCTTAAATGGAGGAACATGTACATCACCTAACACCTGCGCTTGCGTCACTGGTTATTCAGGCGCCATTTGTCAAAACATGGGTGGTCAGACAGGTATGTCTAATGTGAACTTTCGTTATATAATTTTATACACAGTACTTGAATAAAGGCTAAGCAAAGACTTAACTGGTACTTGATGAATACCGTCTTATGCGTATCTATGCCAAAAGATGAAATTGAGCACAAGTGTAAATGGGTGCAAATATGCGATGTGATCAAGCAAATGAGCCTGAAATCGAAGATATCACCAGTTTTCTAGATCACCCTATTGTCATTTTGAACAATTATCTCCAAAGATACATGGGGTTTACACAGTACTTGAATAAAGGCTAAGCAAAGACTTAACTGGTTCTTGATGAATACCTTCTTATGCGTATCTATGCCAACAGATGAAATTGAGCACAAGTGTAAATGGGTGCCAATATGCGATGTGATCAAGCAAATGAGTCTGAAATCGAAAATATCCTACCAGTTTTCTAGATCATCCTTTTGTCATTTTGGACAATTATCTCCAAAGATACATGGGGGTTTACAAATTCTATCCTCTGTTAGGTTATGTCTCAAAATCAAAATTGGGGACTTCTGACTCGTTTTGCCTGTGTCACATTACAACCCTTATTCACTATATCTAACATTGAATATGATTACCTCTCGCCATCTATAATGTTAGGAAAACTTCCCATTGTTTTTCTTATATTATTTATTACAATGGTATATACACGTTTTGTATATTGTATTGAACTAATTCAGTAACGTACAAGTCCATGGCAAACCGCAGTACTCGTCACACTGACTGTCCTGAGACACAGTGTTTGACTGAGTTCTTTCTGTAAGTGTCGGAGGAAATTTCGCATCATTGTTTCTTATTGGTTTCTAATAATTATACTTATTATCAATGTTACTGAACTATTACAGTAACATGCAGTCCGCAGTGCTCGAATGGAGGAATATGCACAGCACCTAATACGTGCGCATGCACCACTGGTTATTCAGGGAACCTTTGTCAAACGGGTAAGTCGAATGTGAACATTATTATGCCATTTTACACATAGTGTTTGTATTTAGGCGTAGCAGATTAGACCCGTATGGTACTTGAAATACACTTTATTATACTTATTAAAGTATTCTAGAGACAATTTCAGAAAAAGAATATCAAGACGGTAATTTTAATCTATCGCGATGAGTAACTAACTAGATGATAGCATGACAGACGCCTGAACATTGAAAATTCGAATACACAACAACAAACATGAAATCCACCTGTTGACGTCGTCATCAGCACCGTCTGTAAGTACCTAATGGAGCAATTGTAGCTATGTAACTGAACCAAGCAATCCTGGAACACCTGCTGTAATCAACGATTGATGACTGTGGTTTGGAAAGCACTACAGCTGCCTTCATTCATCCTCCTCTGCCGCAGTGGACTCCTTTTCTCTTTTCTCTGAAGAGATGACACCAGCAGGTGTTGATCATTTTTGCGGCATTGCGTTTAGCTGATTCTCTATTGATTCTTTGGGGAAAATGCCCATATGGTTGCTTTAAATCATTACTTATTACTTATCTTTATAATGATCTTGTTGTACATATTCTCTATACAATTGCAGTTGTATGTAGTCCACAGTGCTTAAATGGAGGAACATGTACATCGCCTAACACCTGCGCTTGCGTCACTGGTTATTCAGGCGCCATTTGTCAAAACATGGGTGGTCAGACAGGTATGTCCAATGTGAACTTCCGTTATATAATGTTATACACAGTACTTGAATAAAGGCTAAGCAAAGACTTAACTGGTACTTGATGAATACCTTCTTATGCGTATCTATGCCAAAAGATGAAATTAAGCACAAGTATAAATGGGTGCCAATATGCGATGTGATCAAGCAAATGAGCCTGAAATCGAAAATATCACATTAGTTTTCTAGATCATCCTATTGTCATTTTGGACAATTATCTCCAAAGATACATGGGGGTTTACAAATTCTATCCTCTGTTAGGTTATGTCTCAAAATCAAAATTGGGACTTCTGACTCGTTTTGCCTGTGTCACATTACCACCCTTATCATGCTTATTCACTATATCTAACATTGAATATGATTACCTCTCGCCTTCTCTAATGTTAGGAAAACTACGCATTTTGTTGCTGATATTTATTCTTTATTATTTATTACAATGGTATATACACATTTTTAACATTGTATTTAACTAATTCAGTAACATACAAACCCATGGCAAACCGCAGTACTCGTCACACTGACTGTCCTCATACATAGTGTTTGACTGAGTTCTTTCTGTAAGTGTCGGAGGAAATTCCGCATTATTGTTGCTTATTGGTTTCTAATAATTATACTTATTATCAATGTTACTGAACTATTACAGTAACATGTAGTCCGCAGTGCTCGAATGGAGGAATATGCACAGCACCTAATACGTGCGCATGCACCACTGGTTATTCAGGGAACCTTTGTCAAACGGGTAAGTCGAATGTGAACATTATTATGCCATTTTACACATGGTGTTTGTATTTAGGCGTAGCAGTTTAGACCCGTATGGTACTTGAAATACACTTTATTATACTTATTAAAGTATTCTAGAGACAATTTTAGAAAAAGAATATCAAGACGGTTATTTTACAAGACGTTCAAACCCGGCTGAACGTCCCTTTCTTATAACAATAGATTATTTACAGACCAACAATCATTCGTTGTCAGACAATGCACACACTTCCACTTCTACTCTCTAGCAAACCAATCATCAAGTCATCGATTACCAATCGATCGATCGACTTGAAACCAGATTATATTATTACTGTTGATAAATAAGTTAGTTTTATTTAAAAAAACAACAATTTAGAATAGAGGGCGGCTCGCTTTGACACTTAATTGGATCCTGCCATGCCTGATATAAACATTCAAACATTGCGTGTGCCAGTAGCATTAAGTGATTGAGATTATAACGATTTCAGAGACGCCAGACAAAGGTGACAACAAATGATTGTTGGTCTGTATAGAATCTATTATAAGAAAAAGACGTTCAGCCGGGTTTGAACGTCTTGTGTAATTTTAATCTATCTCGATGAGTAACTAGATGATAGCATGACAGACGCCTGAACATTAAAAATTCGAACATACAACAAACATGAAATCCACCTGTTGACGTCGTCATCTGCACCGTCTGCAAGTACCTAATGGAGCAATTGTAGCTGTATGACTTAAACCAAGCAATCCTGGAACACCTGCTGTAATCAACAATTAATTACTGTGGTTGGGAAAGCACTACAGCTGCCTTCATTCTCCCTCCTCAGCCGCTGCGGACTCCTTTTCTCTTTTCTCTGAAGAGATGACACCAGCCGGTGTTGATCCTTTTGGGCGGCATTGCGTTTAGCTGATTCTCTATTGATTCATCCGGGGAAAATGCCCATATGGTTGCTTTAAATCATTACTTATTACTTAATATCTTTATAATGATCTTGTTGTACATATTGTCTTTACAATTGCAGTTGTATGTAGTCCACAGTGCTTAAATGGAGGAACATGTACATCACCTAACACCTGCGCTTGCGTCACTGGTTATTCAGGCGCCATTTGTCAAAACATGGGTGGTCAGACAGGTATGTCCAATGTGAACTTTCGTTATATAATTTTATACTCAGTACTTGAACACAGAGCAAGTTTTCAATCTAGCAGATCAACGTCGAAAGATTAAAACGAAAGGTCTGGAAAATAAGAACAACCTGAAAGAATACCGGGAACATAACAGGAAAGTCCAACTACAACTTAGAAATGACAAAACAACATTCATCACCCAAATTTGTTCTCAAGTTGAAAAAGACAGTACAGCCAACAACACCAAGGACGTGTACAAAAACATCAAACTCCTGACAAAGAAACCGGCTCCCAGACTTAATGTCTTGAAGGATGCAGATGGTAAAATTCTTACTGAAGATTCCGAAATCAAAGCCAGATGGAAACAGTACTGCCAAAAGTTATATGCATCACAAGATGGGATTCAAGTTGATGATAACACTCTCAATAATGACATGGCTGAACCAGATATTCTGAAGAGTGAAGTGGAACAAGCTATGAAGAAATTAAAGATTGGTAAATCTCCTGAAGCTGATTATATTCCCGCAGAACTCCTAAAGGAAAGTGATAAAGAAGGCATTGAAATGATCCATAGATTATACACCAAGATTTGGAGATCAACTAAATGGCCAACGGACTGGAAGAAGGCAGTCTTCCTCCCTCTCCCAAAGAAAGGAAACACCGGAGAGTGTGCTAACAACCACACGATAGCCTTAATTTCACATAGCAGTAAGGTTCTACTACATATCATTGCAGAAAGGATCCGACAACACTTGGAAAATGAGTTACCACCTGAACAGGCAGGTTTCAGGAAAGGGCGAGGTACAAGAAACCTAATAGGTAACCTGAGGAACCTGATGGAAAAGAGCTTGGAATTTCAACAACCCCTATATCTATGCTTCATTGATTATTCTAAGGCATTTGACTGCGTTCAACATTCGAAGCTATGGTTGATAATGCAAGAAATGGGTTTCTCTCTTCACATCATTGAGCTGATTAAATCTCTCTACAAAGATCAAGAGGCTACAGTGAGAACAGAAAATGGCAATTGTGAGTGGTTCTCTATTGGACAAGGCGTTCGTCAAGGATGTATCCGGTCACCTTACCTATTCAACATTTATGCAGAATACATCATGAGGCAAGCTTTTGATGGAGTGGAAGGTCAAGTTTCAGTAAGAGGTCGCACCATAACCAATCTCCGATATGCTGACGATACCACCCTGATAGCCTGAACTGGAGCTGAACTTCAAGAACTAATACACAGAGTGAAATCAGCCAGTGAAAAGTTTGGACTCTTTCTAAATGTTAAGAAGACCAAAGTCATGATTTGCGGAGGAAACAGCAACCAACAAGTGAAGGTCGATAACGACACAGTAGATTGTGTAGATCACTTTAATTTCCTTGGATCACTAATTCTTAATGATGGTGTAAGCTCTGGAGAGATTAAAATACGTCTGGCAATGGCTAAAACATCAGCAAGTTCCCTATCAACCATTTGGAAGGATAAAGGAAACACAAAGGCCACAAAAATACGTATTATGAAGGCACTAATCTTTCCGGTTGCAACATATGGAGCTGAAACATGGTCAGTCGGAATAGTAGATTCAAAGAAAATATCAGCTCTTGAAATGTGGTGTTGGAGCAAGATGCTAGGACTATCACGGAAAGAGCATAAGACAAATACATTTGTCAGAAGCCAGATTGGGAACCAAACCTCACTGTATACAAAGATCATGTGCAACAAGCTACAATACTTTGGACATATCGCTAGACGTGAGGGTGACAATCTAGAAAAGGTGATAATACAAGGAGCTATCGACGGAAGACGTAAACGAGGCAGACCCAAGCTCCGTTGGACTGATGGCATTAAAGAAGCAACTGGTTTATCTCTTATCTCTGCGCATCCGTCGCATGTCACAAAATAGACAACGGTGG
>CM069447.1:33916265-33988089 GCA_035610835.1 Ophiura sarsii
CATCCTTTTAACATTCAATAAGATCAAGAAACGCGGGCCTCCGTTGTAAAAGTGAAAATTGATATCTGGGAATCCCAAAATATGACAAGAATTAAGGGTTTTTATGAATTTCAAGTGGGTATGTAGCTTTTTGTACATGTTGTATTTACCAAACGGAGTATCCAAATCGAATACAAATTTACCATTTAATTTGAAATTTTCTGCTCTTTAATATGTAATAATGATTTCTGAAATTGGATGAAAATGGGTCTCTTTAAGGGTGCACACCACTATTACAGTCCAACGCCCAGCTTCCGTCGATCGCGATCACGAATGTAGTTCCTAAATAACGGAAAGAATGGTTAATATTGACATGATATGTCATTCAAAATGATTGAATTTGGTCTTTATTTGTTCACTGAAGTGTACCTGAGATAATTCGAATGAAAAGAGTATACATCTACTGTTTTATTTGAAAATATTGGCGGAGGGATACACATTGGTCACAACGGGCTACAAGGTCTAATTTCGTGTTAAAAAATACTACTCCGTATAAAGGGGGAAATATAGAAAAATGTAAACGGTCACCCCCATCTGAGTTTTTGACCCAAGTAAGATCTATGTGTGTTAATAAATATTCCAAGATTTCATTAAATGAGTCGCAAGGTAACTCAAGATATTGCCGTTTTCCCGAGGCATCTTTCCCATAGAAACACACGTTAGCGCGTAATAGTGGTATGCACCCTTAAAGGGCGCACAGATATAGTCTTTAAAACCAGGCGATACGGGCTTTGTGGTTGCAAAACTTGGTTTGTGTAGCATTTTATGTTAGTTTTATATTTTGAAAATACATTTGAAGTAATAATCGCAACACTTGACATTATTATATTTGACTTTTTCATTCATTAAAGTGCGAAATTGTCACAATACAGGCCAAACGGGCAAAGTCAGTCGTGTGCACGCCTGACCGTTGCAATTTCGGACAATTGCAATTTGTTATTGTCGGACCATCATATTTAAAGATACCAGTGAGCGAGATTGTGTGTGAAAACTCAGTATTTTTATTTAGTTTACAAACAAAACATATAACATCCATTGACGTCAAAACAATCCTATAAGCATAATGACTCAGAAAATCAGTTCCACGGGCGTGGGGGGGGGGGGGGGGGGGGGGAGGGGGGGGGGGGGATAGGGGATACCGGGGCAAAACGCACCACAAATCAAAATATCGACATCGTTTTGACCTGTAGGTCTTAGGCCTACTGACATATTTCGTGAGAGTTTTGATCAATACAACTTTGTGGAGTGGTTAGGCAAAGGTAGGCAATCTTATGATACAAATAGTTTTGAAAATATACTTATGATATCTAAAATTTATATACATGTAGGACTATACGACGATTGAATTAAAAATCATGAATATTAACCAATAATGTGTGGCTTCGTGCATTTACATAAACGTGTACTTCCTTTCCCCCGGTATATTGGTGACAATTATTGCAAGTATATCATGACTAAATGAATGAACATGCTTTGCTATGTTATAGTAAGAGTGGTGTATCAAAAAGATGAAGCATGCATCCTTTTAACATTCAATAAGATCAAGAAACGCGGGCCTCCGTTGTAAAAGTGAAAATTGATATCTGGGAATCCCAAAATATGACAAGAATTAAGGGTTTTTATGAATTTCAAGTGGGTATGTAGCTTTTTGTACATGTTGTATTTACCAAACGGAGTATCCAAATCGAATACAAATTTACCATTTAATTTGAAATTTTCTGCTCTTTAATATGTAATAATGATTTCTGAAATTGGATGAAAATGGGTCTCTTTAAGGGTGCACACCACTATTACAGTCCAACGCCCAGCTTCCGTCGATCGCGATCACGAATGTAGTTCCTAAATAACGGAAAGAATGGTTAATATTGACATGATATGTCATTCAAAATGATTGAATTTGGTCTTTATTTGTTCACTGAAGTGTACCTGAGATAATTCGAATGAAAAGAGTATACATCTACTGTTTTATTTGAAAATATTGGCGGAGGGATACACATTGGTCACAACGGGCTACAAGGTCTAATTTCGTGTTAAAAAATACTACTCCGTATAAAGGGGGAAATATAGAAAAATGTAAACGGTCACCCCCATCTGAGTTTTTGACCCAAGTAAGATCTATGTGTGTTAATAAATATTCCAAGATTTCATTAAATGAGTCGCAAGGTAACTCAAGATATTGCCGTTTTCCCGAGGCATCTTTCCCATAGAAACACACGTTAGCGCGTAATAGTGGTATGCACCCTTAGTCTATAACGTGTACAATTTGCATGGCAACACCCATGTTATTTTAGTCACAGTGGGTACTGTGTGCATACGGTCTTGTACCATAGAGAATACATTGCTACGCTCAGTACACACTGTGTGCATACATACCATATGCGCACAGTGTGTACTGAATACATATGGGTGTATTGGGTGATCATGTACACCGATAGACGTACCAACAAATGGAGCACTTGTCCCAGCTGGTTCAGACCCCATCATTCACCTTGGAACGCTAGGGATTACATGCATTTCAGGATATACGGCATCGGGAGAGACTGAATCCACTTGCCAAAGCGGAACTTGGACTCCAGACATATCAACTACTTTGTGTGGTGAGTTACAAGAATGTATATACGGTTTCCACTTTTTTGAAGTTTGAACTAGAAGAATATTAGGATGACCAATGAAAGTTATGGTCCCACACCACCAAATTAGTTCCCTATTGCTTTGTGTGGTTAAGAGGTCAAGTTTGTGTTAATCTTTTCACCTTTAGAGCAAACTGGTTCATTCAAATCATTGTTTTTAATGAACATCAAGATGTCTTCTGCTTAAAAAACATCATTTTTGTTGGGCGTAACCAGCATTTTTTCTCGCTACGGGCCAATTATATTTATCTTAGTTATGAAAAGCTGCCTATATCCTAAGATCAGGGATTTTAGCTCTAAATTGGTGGAAACAGTGAAATCGTGTATTATGATACCATTCAAGAAAAAGCTAGAGATTTTGGGCCTAATGTGGAGGAAATATCCTACAAATTCCAAATTTTGAAACATTTAGGTACATTTACAGCACCTATTACCTTTTCTAGGATGTTATACTTAGACTTATGTTGGGGTCAATCTTAATTTCAAAAACTGCCGGGAATTGTCAAAATGCAAAATATTATTTGGTGGTGTGTACTCTTATAGTAAGAATCGGTCAAAATGATAACATGCCGCTTCGTTTCAATTCAATCGGTTTGATTTTATTAATAACAGCGCGCATTTTCATAAAATTGAAGACAAACTTAAGATATTCTATTGAAATTTGGTTCGGCAAACTATGATTCATTAATATGAACGTAGTGACTTACCTTTTAGTATAACGTAGTAATTATACTCGTTCAAACATATATATACATTTAATTTATTTCATAGCGGAAGCGGAATCATGTACACCGATAGGCGTACCAACAAATGGAGCACTTGTCCCAGCTGGTTTAAACCCCATCATTCACCTTGGAACGCTAATGATTACATGCAATTCAGGATATACGGCATTGGGAGAGACTGAAAGCAAATGCCAAAGCGGCACTTGGACTCCAGCCATATCAACTACTTTGTGTGGTGAGTTACATGCATGTGTATACGTTTCCACTTTTTTGAAGTTTGGACTAGAAGAATATTAGGATGATCAATGAACGTTATGGTCCCACACCACCAAATTAGTTCCCTATTGCTTTGTGTGGTTTAGAGGTCAAGTTTGTGTTAATTTTTTCACCTTTAGAGGAAACTGGTTCATTCAAATAAATGTTTTTAATGAAGATCAAGATGTCTTCTGCTTAAAAAACATCATTTTTGTTGGGCGTAACCAGCATTTTTTCTCTCGCTACGGGCCAATTATATCTATCTTAAGTACGATAGGCTGCCTATATCCAAAGATCAGGGATTTTAGCTCTACATTGGTGGAAACAGTGAAATCGTGTATAATGATACCATTCAAAAAAAACTAGAGATGTTGGGCCTAATGTGTAGGAAATAACCTACAAATGCCAAATTATGAAACATTTAGGTACATTTACAGCACCTTTTACCTTTTCTACGATGTTATACTTAGACTTATGGTGGGGTCAATCTTAATTTCAAACACTGCCGGGATTTGTCAAAATGCAATACTATTTGGTGGTGTGCACTCTTATAGTAAGAATCGGTCAAAATGATAACATGCGGCTTCGTTTCAATTCAATCGGTTTGATTTCATTAATAACAGCGCGCATTATCAGAAAATTGAAGACAAACTGAAGATATTCTATTGAAATTTGGTTCGGCAAACTATGATTCATTAATATGAACGTAGTGACTTACCTTTTAGTATAACGTAGTAATTATACTCGTTCAAACATATATATACATTTAATCTATTTTATAGCGGAAGCGGAATCATGTACACCGATAGGCGTCCCAACAAATGGAGCACTTGTCCCAGCTGGTTTAAACCCCATCATTCACCTTGGAACGCTAATGATTACATGCAATTCAGGATATACGGCAGTGGGAGAGACTGAAAGCACTTGCCAAAGCGGCACTTGGACTCCAGCCATATCAACTACTTTGTGTGGTGAGTTACATGCATGTGTATACGGTTTCCACTTTTTTGAAGTTTGGACCAGAAGAATATTAGGATGATCTATGGACGTTATAATCCCACACCACCAAATTAGTTCCCTATTGCTTTGTGTGGTTTAGAGGTCAAGTTTGTGTTAATTTTTTTCACCTTTAGAGGAAACTGGTTCATTCAAATCATTGTTTTTAATGAAGTTCAAGATGTCTTCTGCTTAAAAAACATTATTTTTGTTGGGCGTAACCAGCATTTTTTCTCTCGCTACGGGCCAATTATATCTATCTTAGGTACGACAGACTGCCTATATCCAAAGATCAGGGATTTTAGCTCTACATTGGTGGAAACATTGAAATCGTGTATAATGATACCATTCAAAAAAAGCTAGAGATTTTGGGCCTTATGTGTAGGAAATAACTTACAAATGCCAAATTATGAAACATTTAGGTACATTTACAGCACCTATTACCTTTTCTAGGATGTTATACTTAGACTTATGTTGGGGTCAATCTTAATTTCAAACACTGCTGGGAATTGTCAAAATGCAAAATATTATTTGGTGGTGTGTACTCTTATAGTATGAATCGGTCAAAATGATAACATGCCGCTTCGTTTCAATTCAATCGGTTTGATTTTATTAATAACAGCGCGCATTTTCATAAAATTGAAGACAAACTTAAGATATTCTATTGAAATTTGGTTCGGCAAACTATGATTCATTAATATGAACGTAGTGACTTACCTTTTAGTATAACGTAGTAATTATACTCGTTCAAAAATATATATACATTTAATTTATTTCATAGCGGAAGCGGAATCATGTAACCGATAGGCGTACCAACAAATGGAGCACTTGTCCCAGGTGGTTTAAACCCCATCATTCACCTTGGAACGCTAATGATTACATGCAATTCAGGATATACGGCAGTGGGAGAGACTGAAAGCACTTGCCAAAGCGGCACTTGGACTCCAGCCATATCAACTACTTTGTGTGGTGAGTTACATGCATGTGTATACGGTTTCCACTTTTTTGAAGTTTGGACTAGAAGAATATTAGGATGATCAATGGACGTTATAATCCCACACCACCAAATTAGTTCCCTATTGCTTTGTGTGGTTTAAAGGTCAAGTTTGTGTTAATTTTTTTCACCTTTAGAGGAAACTGGTTCATTCAAATCATTGTTTTTAATGAAGTTCAAGATGTCTTCTGTTTAAAAAACATTATTTTTGTTGGGCGTAACCAGCATTTTTTCTCTCGCTACGGGCCAATTATATCTATCTTAAGTACGACAGGCTGCCTATATCCAAAGATCAGGGATTTTAGCTCTACATTGGTGGAAACAGTGAAATCGTGTATAGTGATACCATTCAAAAAAACCTAGAGATGTTGGGCCTAATGTGTAGGAAATAACCTACAAATGCCAAATTATGAAACATTTAGGTACATTTACAGCACCTTTTACCTTTTCTACGATGTTATACTTAGACTTATGGTGGGGTCAATCTTAATTTCAAACACTGCCGGGATTTGTCAAAATGCAATACTATTTGGTGGTGTGCACTCTTATAGTAAGAATCGGTCAAAATGATAACATGCTGCTTCGTTTCAATTCAATCGGTTTGATTTCATTAATAACAGCGCGCATTTTCAGAAAATTGAAGACAAACTGAAGATATTCTATTGAAATTTGGTTCGGCAAACTATGATTCAATAATATGAACGTAGTGACTTACCTTTTAGTATAACGTAGTAATTATACTCGTTCAAACATATATATACATTTAATCTATTTTATAGCGGAAGCGGAATCATGTGCACCGATAGGCGTACCAACAAATGGAGCACTTGTCCCAGCTGGTTTAAACCCCATCATTCACCTTGGAACGCTAATGATTACATGCAATTCAGGATATACGGCAGTGGGTGAGACTGAAAGCACTTGCCAAAGCGGCACTTGGACTCCAGCCATATCAACTACTTTGTGTGGTGAGTTACATGCATGTGTATACGGTTTCCACTTTTTTGAAGTTTGGACTAGAAGAATATTAGGATGATCAATGGACGTTATAATCCCACACCACCAAATTAGTTCCCTATTGCTTTGTGTGGTTTAGAGGTCAAGTTTGTGTGAATTTGTTTCACCTTTAGAGGAAACTGGTTCATTCAAATCATTGTTTTTAATGAAGTTCAAGTTGTCTTCTGCTTAAAAAACATTATTTTTGTTGGGCGTAACCAGCATTTTTTCTCTCGCTACGGGCCAATTATATCTATCTTAGGTACGACAGGCTGCCTATATCCAAAGATCAGGGATTTTAGCTCTACATTGGTGGAAACAGTGAAATCGTGTATAATGATACCATTCATAAAAAGCTAGAGATTTTGGGCCTTATGTGTAGGAAATAACTTACAAATGCCAAATTATGAAACATTTAGGTACATTTACAGCACCTATTACCTTTTCTAGGATGTTATACTTAGACTTATGTTGGGGTCAATCTTAATTTCAAACATTGCCGAGAATTGTCAAAATGCCAAATATTATTTGGTGGTGTGCACTCTTATAGTAAGAATCGGTCAAAATGATAACATGCTGCTTCGTTTCAATTCAAGCGGTTTGATTTCATTAATAACAGCGCGCATTTCCAAAAAATTGAAGACAAACTGAAGATATTCTATTGAAATTTGGTTCGGCAAACTCTGATTCATTAATATGAACGTAGTGACTTACCATTTAGTATAACGTAGTAATTATACTCGTTCAAACATATATATATATACATTTAATCTATTTTATAGCGGAACCATGTACACCGATAGGCGTACCAACAAATGGAGCACTTGTCCCAGCTGGTTTGAACCCCATCATTCACCTTGGAACGCTAATGATTACATGCAATTCAGGATATACGGCAGTGGGAGAGACTGAAAGCACTTGCCAAAGCGGCACTTGGACTCCAGCCATATCAACTACTTTGTGTGGTGAGTTACATGCATGTGTATACGGTTTCCACTTTTTTGAAGTTTGGACTAGAAGAATATTAGGATGATCAATGGACGTTATAATCCCACACCACCAAATTAGTTCCCTATTGCTTTGTGTGGTTTAGAGGTCAAGTTTGTGTGAATTTTTTTCACCTTTAGAGGAAACTGGTTCATTCAAATCATTGTTTTTAATGAAGTTCAAGATGTCTTCTGCTTAAAAAACATTATTTTTGTTGGGCGTAACCAGCATTTTTTCTCTCGCTACGGGCCAATTATATCTATCTTAGGTACGACAGGCTGCCTATATCCAAAGATCAGGGATTTTAGCTCTACATTGGTGGAAACAGTGAAATCGTGTATAATGATACCATTCAAAAAAAGCTAGAGATTTTGGGCCTTATGTGTAGGAAATAACTTACAAATGCCAAATTATGAAACATTTAGGTACATTTACAGCACCTATTACCTTTTCTAGGATGTTATACTTAGACTTATGTTGGGGTCAATCTTAATTTCAAACACTGCCGGGAATTGTCAAAATGCAAAATATTATTTGGTGGTGTGTACTCTTATAGTATGAATCGGTCAAAATGATAACATGCCGCTTCGTTTCAATTCAATCGGTTTGATTTTATTAATAACAGCGCGCATTTTCATAAAATTGAAGACAAACTTAAGATATTCTATTGAAATTTGGTTCGGCAAACTATGATTCATTAATATGAACGTAGTGACTTACCTTTTAGTATAACGTAGTAATTATACTCGTTCAAAAATATATATACATTTAATTTATTTCATAGCGGAAGCGGAATCATGTACACCGATAGGCGTACCAACAAATGGAGCACTTGTCCCAGCTGGTTTAAACCCCATCATTCACCTTGGAACGCTAATGATTACATGCAATTCAGGATATACGGCAGTGGGAGAGACTGAAAGCACTTGCCAAAGCGGCACTTGGACTCCAGCCATATCAACTACTTTGTGTGGTGAGTTACATGCATGTGTATACGGTTTCCACTTTTTTGAAGTTTGGACTAGAAGAATATTAGGATGATCAATGGACGTTATAATCCCACACCACCAAATTAGTTCCCTATTGCTTTGTGTGGTTTAAAGGTCAAGTTTGTGTTAATTTTTTTCACCTTTAGAGGAAACTGGTTCATTCAAATCATTGTTTTTAATGAAGTTCAAGATGTCTTCTGTTTAAAAAACATTATTTTTGTTGGGCGTAACCAGCATTTTTTCTCTCGCTACGGGCCAATTATATCTATCTTAAGTACGACAGGCTGCCTATATCCAAAGATCAGGGATTTTAGCTCTACATTGGTGGAAACAGTGAAATCGTGTATAATGATACCATTCAAAAAAAGCTAGAGATTTTGGGCCTTATGTGTAGGAAATAACTTACAAATGCCAAATTATGAAACATTTAGGTACATTTACAGCACCTATTACCTTTTCTAGGATGTTATACTTAGACTTATGTTGGGGTCAATCTTAATTTCAAACACTGCCGAGAATTGTCAAAATGCCAAATATTATTTGGTGGTGTGCACTCTTATAGTAAGAATCGGTCAAAATGATAACATGCTGCTTCGTTTCAAATCAAGCGGTTTGATTTCATTAATAACAGCGCGCATTTCCAAAAAATTGAAGACAAACTGAAGATATTCTATTGAAATTTGGTTCGGCAAACTCTGATTCATTAATATGAACGTAGTGACTTACCATTTAGTATAACGTAGTAATTATACTCGTTCAAACATATACATTTAATCTATTTTATAGCGGAATCATGTACACCGATAGGCGTACCAACAAATGGAGCACTTGTCCCAGCTGGTTCAAACCCCATCATTCACCTTGGAACGCTAATGATTACATGCAATTCAGGATATGTGGCAGTGGGAGAGACTGAAAGCACTTGCCAAAGCGGCACTTGGACTCCAGCCATATCAACTACTTTGTGTGGTGAGTTACATGCATGTGTATACGGTTTCCACTTTTTTGAAGTTTGGACTAGAAGAATATTAGGATGATCAATGGACGTTATAATACCACACCACCAAATTAGTTCCCTATTGCTTTGTGTGGTTTAGAGGTCATGTTTGTGTTAATTTTTTTCACCTTTAGAGGAAACTGGTTCATTCAAATCATTGTTTTTAATGAAGTTCAAGATGTCTTCTGCTTAAAAAATATTATTTTTGTGGGGCGTAACCAGCATTTTTTCTCTCGCTACGGGCCAATTATATCTATCTTAGGTACGACAGGCTGCCTATATCCAAAGATCAGGGATTTTAGCTCTACATTGGTGGAAACAGTGAAATCGTGTATAATGATACCATTCAAAAAAAGCTAGAGATTTTGGGCCTTATGTGTAGGAAATAACTTTCAAATGCCAAATTATGAAACATTTAGGTACATTTACAGCACCTATTACCTTTTCTAGGATGTTATACTTAGACTTATGTTGGGGTCAATCTTAATTTCAAACACTGCCGGGAATTGTCAAAATGCAAAATATTATTTGGTGGTGTGTACTCTTATAGTATGAATCGGTCAAAATGATAACATGCCGCTTCGTTTCAATTCAATCGGTTTGATTTTATTAATAACAGCGCGTATTTTCATAAAATTGAAAACAAACTTAAGATATTCTATTGAAATTTGGTTCGGCAAACTATGATTCATTAATATGAACGTAGTGACTTACCTTTTAGTATAACGTAGTAATTATACTCGTTCAAACATATATATACATTTAATTTATTTCATAGCGGAAGCGGAATCATGTACACCGATAGGCGTACCAACAAATGGAGCACTTGTCCCAGCTGGTTTAAACCCCATCATTCACCTTGGAACGCTAATGATTACATGCAATTCAGGATATACGGCAGTGGGAGAGACTGAAAGCACTTGCCAAAGCGGCACTTGGACTCCAGCCATATCAACTACTTTGTGTGGTGAGTTACATGCATGTGTATACGGTTTCCACTTTTTTGAAGTTTGGACTAGAAGAATATTAGGATGATCAATGGACGTTATAATCCCACACCACCAAATTAGTTCCCTATTGCTTTGTGTGGTTTAAAGGTCAAGTTTGTGTTAATTTTTTTCACCTTTAGAGGAAACTGGTTCATTCAAATCATTGTTTTTAATGAAGTTCAAGATGTCTTCTGTTTAAAAAACATTATTTTTGTTGGGCGTAACCAGCATTTTTTCTCTCGCTACGGGCCAATTATATCTATCTTAGGTACGACAGGCTGCCTATATCCAAAGATCAGGGATGTTAGCTCTACTTTGGTGGAAACAGTGAAATCGTGTATAATGATACCATTCAAAAAAAGCTAGAGATTTTGGGCCTTATGTGTAGGAAATAACCTACAAATGCCAAATTATGAAACATTTAGGTACATTTACAGCACCTATTACCTTTTCTAGGATGTTATACTTAGACTTATGTTGGGGGTCAATCTTAATTTCAAACACTGCCGAGAATTGTCAAAATGCCAAATATTATTTGGTGGTGTGCACTCTTATAGTAAGAATCGGTCAAAATGATAACATGCTGCTTCGTTTCAATTCAAGCGGTTTGATTTCATTAATAACAGCGCGCATTTCCAAAAAATTGAAGACAAACTGAAGATATTCTATTGAAATTTGGTTCGGCAAACTCTGATTCATTAATATGAACGTAGTGACTTACCATTTAGTATAACGTAGTAATTATACTCGTTCAAACATATACATTTAATCTATTTTATAGCGGAATCATGTACACCGATAGGCGTACCAACAAATGGAGCACTTGTCCCAGCTGGTTCAAACCCCATCATTCACCTTGGAACGCTAATGATTACATGCAATTCAGGATATGTGGCAGTGGGAGAGACTGAAAGCACTTGCCAAAGCGGCACTTGGACTCCAGCCATATCAACTACTTTGTGTGGTGAGTTACATGCATGTGTATACGGTTTCCACTTTTTTGAAGTTTGGACTAGAAGAATATTAGGATGATCAATGGACGGTATGGTCCCACACCACCAAATTAGTTCCCTATTGCTTTGTGTGGTTTAGAGGTCAAGTTTGTGTTAATTTTTACACCTTTAGAGGAAACTGGTTCATTCAAATCATTGTTTTTAATGAAGATCAAGATGTCCTCTGCTTAAAAAACATCATTTTTGTTGGGCGTAACCAGCATTTTTTCTCTCGCTACGGGCCAATTATATCTATCTTAAGTACGACAGGCTGCCTATATCCAAAGATCAGGGGTTTTAGCTCTACATTGGTGGAAACAGTGAAATCGTGTATAATGATACCATTCAAAAAAAACCTAGAGATGTTGGGCCTAATGTGTAGGAAATAACCTACAAATGCCAAATTATGAAACATTTAGGTACATTTACAGCACCTTTTAACTTTTCTAGGATGTTATGCTTAGACTTATGTTGGGGTCAATCTTAATTTCAAACACTGCCGGGATTTGTCAAAATGCAATACTATTTGGTGGTGTGCACTCTTATAGTAAGAATCGGTCAAAATGATAACATGCTGCTTCGTTTCAATTCAATCGGTTTGATTTCATTAATAACAGCGCGCATTATCAGAAAATTGAAGACAAACTGAAGATATTCTATTGAAATTTGGTTCGGCAAACTATGATTCATTAATATGAACGTAGTGACTTACCTTTTAGTATAACGTAGTAATTATACTCGTTCAAACATATATACACATTTAATCAATTTTATAGCGGAAGCGGAATCATGTACACCGATAGGCGTACCAACAAATGGAGCACTTGTCACAGCTGGTTTAAACCCCATCATTCACCTTGGAACGCTAATGATTACATGCAATTCAGGATATACGGCAGTGGGAGAGACTGAAAGCACTTGCCAAAGCGGCACTTGGACTCCAGCCATATCAACTACTTTGTGTGGTGAGTTACATGCATGTGTATACGGTTTCCACTTTTTTGAAGTTTGGACTAGAAGAATATTAGGATGATCAATGGACGTTATAATCCCACACCACCAAATTAGTTCCCTATTGCTTTGTGTGGTTTAGAGGTCAAGTTTGTGTTAATTTTTTTCACCTTTAGAGGAAACTGGTTCATTCAAATCATTGTTTTTAATGAAGGTCAAGATGTCTTCTGCTTAAAAAACATTATTTTTGTTGGGCGTAACCAGCATTTTTTCTCTCGCTACAGGCCAATTATATCTATCTTAGGTACGACAGGCTGCCTATATCCAAAGATCAGGGATTTTAGCTCTACATTGGTGGAAACAGTGAAATCGTGTATAATGATACCATTCAAAAAAAGCTAGAGATTTTGGGCCTTATGTGTAGGAAATAACTTACAAATGCCAAATTATGAAACATTTAGGTACATTTACAGCACCTATTACCTTTTCTAGGATGTTATACTTAGACTTATGTTGGGGTCAATCTTAATTTCAAACACTGCCGGGAATTGTCAAAATGCAATACTATTTGGTGGTGTGCACTCTTATAGTAAGAATCGGTCAAAATGATAACATGCTGCTTCGTTTCAATTCAATCGGTTTGATTTCATTAATAACAGCGCGCATTATCAGAAAATTGAAGACAAACTGAAGATATTCTATTGAAATTTGGTTCGGCAAACTATGATTCATTAATATGAACGTAGTGACTTATCTTTTAGTATAACGTAGTAATTATACTCGTTCAAACATATATACACATTTAATCAATTTTATAGCGGAAGCGGAATCATGTACACCGATAGGCGTACCAACAAATGGAGCACTTGTCCCAGCTGGTTTAAACCCCATCATTCACCTTGGAACGCTAATGATTACATGCAATTCAGGATATACGGCAGTGGGAGAGACTGAAAGCACTTGCCAAAGCGGCACTTGGACTCCAGCCATATCAACTACTTTGTGTGGTGAGTTACATGCATGGGTATACGGTTTCCACTTTTTTGAAGTTTGGACTAGAAGAATATTAGGATGATCAATGGACGTTATAATCCCACACCACCAAATTAGTTCCCTATTGCTTTGTGTGGTTTAGAGGTCATGTTTGTGTTAATTTTTTTCACCTTTAGAGGAAACTGGTTCATTCAAATCATTGTTTTTAATGAAGTTCAAGATGTCTTCTGCTTAAAAAATATTATTTTTGTTGGGCGTAACCAGCATTTTTTCTCTCGCTACGGGCCAATTATATCTATCTTAGGTACGACAGGCTGCCTATATCCAAAGATCAGGGATTTTAGCTCTACATTGGTGGAAACAGTGAAATCGTGTATAATGATACCATTCAAAAAAAGCTAGAGATTTTGGGCCTTATGTGTAGGAAATAACTTACAAATGCCAAATTATGAAACATTTAGGTACATTTACAGCACCTATTACCTTTTCTAGGATGTTATACTTAGACTTATGTTGGGGTCAATCTTAATTTCAAACACTGCCGGGAATTGTCAAAATGCAAAATATTATTTGGTGGTGTGTACTCTTATAGTATGAATCGGTCAAAATGATAACATGCCGCTTCGTTTCAATTCAATCGGTTTGATTTTATTAATAACAGCGCGCATTTTCATAAAATTGAAAACAAACTTAAGATATTCTATTGAAATTTGGTTCGGCAAACTATGATTCATTAATATGAACGTAGTGACTTACCTTTTAGTATAACGTAGTAATTATACTCGTTCAAACATATATATACATTTAATTTATTTCATAGCGGAAGCGGAATCATGTACACCGATAGGCGTACCAACAAATGGAGCACTTGTCCCAGCTGGTTTAAACCCCATCATTCACCTTGGAACGCTAATGATTACATGCAATTCAGGATATACGGCAGTGGGAGAGACTGAAAGCACTTGCCAAAGCGGCACTTGGACTCCAGCCATATCAACTACTTTGTGTGGTGAGTTACATGCATGTGTATACGGTTTCCACTTTTTTGAAGTTTGGACTAGAAGAATATTAGGATGATCAATGGACGTTATAATCCCACACCACCAAATTAGTTCCCTATTGCTTTGTGTGGTTTAAAGGTCAAGTTTGTGTTAATTTTTTTCACCTTTAGAGGAAACTGGTTCATTCAAATCATTGTTTTTAATGAAGTTCAAGATGTCTTCTGTTTAAAAAACATTATTTTTGTTGGGCGTAACCAGCATTTTTTCTCTCGCTACGGGCCAATTATATCTATCTTAGGTACGACAGGCTGCCTATATCCAAAGATCAGGGATGTTAGCTCTACTTTGGTGGAAACAGTGAAATCGTGTATAATGATACCATTCAAAAAAAGCTAGAGATTTTGGGCCTTATGTGTAGGAAATAACCTACAAATGCCAAATTATGAAACATTTAGGTACATTTACAGCACCTATTACCTTTTCTAGGATGTTATACTTAGACTTATGTTGGGGGTCAATCTTAATTTCAAACACTGCCGAGAATTGTCAAAATGCCAAATATTATTTGGTGGTGTGCACTCTTATAGTAAGAATCGGTCAAAATGATAACATGCTGCTTCGTTTCAATTCAAGCGGTTTGATTTCATTAATAACAGCGCGCATTTCCAAAAAATTGAAGACAAACTGAAGATATTCTATTGAAATTTGGTTCGGCAAACTCTGATTCATTAATATGAACGTAGTGACTTACCCTTTAGTATAACGTAGTAATTATACTCGTTCAAACATATACATTTAATCTATTTTATAGCGGAATCATGTACACCGATAGGCGTACCAACAAATGGAGCACTTGTCCCAGCTGGTTCAAACCCCATCATTCACCTTGGAACGCTAATGATTACATGCAATTCAGGATATGTGGCAGTGGGAGAGACTGAAAGCACTTGCCAAAGCGGCACTTGGACTCCAGCCATATCAACTACTTTGTGTGGTGAGTTACATGCATGTGTATACGGTTTCCACTTTTTTGAAGTTTGGACTAGAAGAATATTAGGATGATCAATGGACGGTATGGTCCCACACCACCAAATTAGTTCCCTATTGCTTTGTGTGGTTTAGAGGTCAAGTTTGTGTTAATTTTTTCACCTTTAGAGGAAACTGGTTCATTCAAATCATTGTTTTTAATGAAGACCAAGATGTCCTCTGCTTAAAAAAACATCATTTTTGTTGGGCGTAACCAGCATTTTTTCTCTCGCTACGGGCCAATTATATCTATCTTAAGTACGACAGGCTGCCTATATCCAAAGATCAGGGGTTTTAGCTCTACATTGGTGGAACAGTGAAATCGTGTATAATGATACCATTCAAAAAAAACCTAGAGATGTTGGGCCTAATGTGTAGGAAATAACCTACAAATGCCAAATTATGAAACATTTAGGTACATTTACAGCACCTTTTAACTTTTCTAGGATGTTATGCTTAGACTTATGTTGGGGTCAATCTTAATTTCAAACACTGCCGGGATTTGTCAAAATGCAATACTATTTGGTGGTGTGCACTCTTATAGTAAGAATCGGTCAAAATGATAACATGCTGCTTCGTTTCAATTCAATCGGTTTGATTTCATTAATAACAGCGCGCATTATCAGAAAATTGAAGACAAACTGAAGATATTCTATTGAAATTTGGTTCGGCAAACTATGATTCATTAATATGAACGTAGTGACTTACCTTTTAGTACAACGTAGTAATTATACTCGTTCAAACATATACATTTAATCTATTTTATAGCAGAATCATGTACACCGATAGGCGTACCAACAAATGGAGCACTTGTCCCAGCTGGTTCAAACCCCATCATTCACCTTGGAACGCTAATGATTACATGCAATTCAGGATATGTGGCAGTGGGAGAGACTGAAAGCACTTGCCAAAGCGGCACTTGGACTCCAGCCATATCAACTACTTTGTGTGGTGAGTTACATGCATGTGTATACGGTTTCCACTTTTTTGAAGTTTGGACTAGAAGAATATTAGGATGATCAATGGACGGTATGGTCCCACACCACCAAATTCGTTCCCTATTGCTTTGTGTGGTTTAGAGGTCAAGTTTGTGTTAATTTGTTCACCTTTAGAGGAAACTGGTTCATTCAAATCATTGTTTTTAATGAAGATCAAGATGTCTTCTGCTTAAAAAACATCATTTTTGTTGGGCGTAACCAGCATTTTTTCTCTCGCTACGGGCCAATTATATCTATCTTAAGTACGACAGGCTGCCAGATAATTTGAGCCTAATGTGGAGAAAATAACCTATAATTGCTAAATTGTGAAACATTTAGGTATATTTACAGCACTTTTTACCTTTTTTAGGATGTTAAATTTAGACTTATGGTGGGGTCCATCTTAATTTCGAACACTGCCGTGTTTTTGCCAGAACGCAAAATATTATTAATTGATGTAAACTCTTCTAATGAAATTTGTACGACATGTTTGTCAAAATGGCCATTTTTTAAAGGTTTGTGGGCCAATTTAGCATAAGCATGAACACACTATAAGAAGAATTACAAACATATAGGGCCGTATGTTGACAAGCAGTTTGCATTCAGCTTTTACATATTATTTTAAAGCGGCAATTAATGGTTTACGCTCCTAACATATTCTTCAGTAAACACAAATTACACAATAGTCAATCAGTCCATTGCAGTAAATAATTACATGCATTTATAATGCATACGGAGTATCACATTATTGGAAATTTCTAAATCATATCCATATTGCATAATGCTTACATTTTAATTCAAAAGGTGGTTATACCCTAAACTTACCACTCCAACCCATTTTGTTATAGCACAAGCACAATGTACAGCACAAGCGGTACCAACGAACGGCATTCGCTCACCTGATATGGACATGATCGATGTTGGAACAATGGTGACATTCAGCTGCAATCCGGGTTTTGGGTTATCTGGTAATGGCGTAGGAACATGCACAGTAGATCCATTAGGTGGTGCAGCGCATTTCTTTAGTCCTGCCATAGCGACCAGCATTATGTGTGTTGGTAAGTTTTTGTCTTACTACAATGTGTTTAAATTTCTATACATATATGCTATTGCTTATTACTGTTTAATAAACATTGATTTATTCTGGTCTCACACCACTAAATCTGTTCCCTAATGCTTTGTGTGGTTAAGAGATCAAGTTCATGTCAATCCTTTTTACCTTTAGAGCAAACTGTCTCATTCAAATCATTGTTTTATTGAAGATCTAGATGTCTTCTGCTTATAAAATCAATCACTGTTGGGAGGGGGGGGGGGCATTTTTGTCTCGCTATGGGCCAATTATGTCTATCTTAAGTACGACAGGTTGCCTATATCCTAAGATCAGGGATTTTGGCTCTTAATTGGTGGAAACAGTGAAATCGTGTTAAATGATACCATTCATGAACAAGCTAGAGATTGTGGGCCTAATGTGGAGGAAACAACCTATAAATGCTAAATTATGAAACATGTTGGTACATTTACAGCACTTTTTACCTTTTTTAGGATGTAAATTTAGACTCATGGTGGGGTCTATCTAAATTTCAAACACTGTCGTGTTTTGCCAGAACGCAAATTATTATTTTGATGATGTGCACTCTTCTAATGAAATGTGTACGACATGCTTGTCAAAATCGCCAGTTTTTAAAGGTTTTGGCCTATTTAGCATAAGCATGAACACACTATTATATAGAAGAATAATAGGGCCGTATTCTCGTACATATTTAAACGTGGTTTTAAGCTAAATGCGCGTGTAACCTAGACTTTAAACACACCGTTGAACTAAACGCAATCCTCAAAAATCTGTTTAATTAAAAACACGCGTGTCAATTAAATATTTTAAAACTATGACATGGTATCAAAGCAAAGGTTATTTATATATGTTATCACATATTTATACGTAATTAGACTATGATATTAAATTATAAATGTTACTGATACAATGTTCTTCATTTCTTAAAAAGAATGATGAAGCGATTTTGTGTATCTTCGTCAAGCAAAAGGCTGTGGTGTATATACGATTAAACGTTAGTTTTTGGGAAAGGCCTTATCACACTTTCAAGTAACAGCTTTTTCCTAATTTTGGAAGATATTTCATGCGACCTTTATAGTGTCCCAAAATGTTTTGATCAAGATTGTAGGTCAAACTTCAAATCTTCTTCAAAAATCTTCTTAATCTGGCTGAAGAAGAGTTAATAAGTCTTCCTAAGTTTCATTCAGATTAATCTAAACTTGTATGCACTAGGGCCCTGCAATAATATGCCACCATAATTACGTCATTATTAAACTGTTGAACTGTTGAACTGTTAACACTATGTTATCAAACATTATTAATACATTCAATGTTTATTTTAAATCTTCATTGAATCGAAACGTCAGTTCCTCTTATATTTAATACATTTACTTACACAGGCTATTTTTCATATAAGATATTCATATTGCATATTGCTTACATTTTAATTCAAAAGTCGGTAATACCCTATTCGTACAACTTCAGCCCATTTTGTTATAGCAAAATGTACAGCTCCATTGCAGTAAATAATTACATGCATTTATAATGCATACTGAGTATCACATTATTGGAAATTTCTAAATCATATTCATATTGCATAATGCTTACATTTCAATTCAAAAGTCTATAATACCCTGATCTTACCACTCCAACCCATTTTGTTATAGCACAATGTACAGTTCAAGCGGCACCAGCGAACAGCATTCGCGTACCTAATATGGACATGGTCGGTGTTGGAACAGTGGTGACATTCAGCTGCCCTGATGGTTTTGTGTTATCTGGTGGTAATGCCGTAGGAACATGCACAGTTGATCCATTAGGTGGTTCTGCGCAATTCTTTACTCCTGCCATAGCGGCCGGCATTATGTGTGATCGTAAGTTTTTGTCTTACTACTATATGTTTAAATGTCTATATATGTATGAATGCTATTGCTAATTACTGTTCAATAAACATTGATTTATTCTGGTCTCATAACACCAAATCAGTTCCCTATTGCTTTTTGTGGTTAATATGTCAAGTTCATGTTAATTTTTTTCACCTTTACAGCAAACTGACTCATTCAAATCATTGTTTTTATTGAATATCTAAATGTCATCTGCTTAAAAACAATCACTTTTGTGGGGAGTAACCAGCATTTTTCCCCCGCTACGGGCCAATGATGTCTATCTTAGGTACGGCAGGTTGCCTATATCCTAAGATCAGGAATTTTGGCTCTTAATTGGTAGAAACAGTGAAATCGTGGAAAATGATACCATTCAAGAAAAAGCTAGAGATGTTGGGCCTAATGTGGAGGAAATAACCTATCAATGCCAAATTATGAAACATTTAGGTACATTTACAGCACTTTTTACCTTTTTTAGGATGTTAAATTTAGACTTATGGTGGGGTGTATCTTAATTTTAAACACCGCCGTGTTTTGCCAGAACGCAAAATATTATTTGGTGATGTGCACTCTTCTAATGAAATTTGTGCGACATGTTTGTCAAAATGGCCAGTTTTTAAAGGTTTTGGGCCAATTTAGCATAAGCATGAACACACTAAAAAGAATAACAAACATATAGGGCCGTATTCTCGTACGTATTTAAACGTGGTTTTAAGCTAAACGCGCGTTTAACTTTGACTTTAAACACACCGTTTAACTAAACGCAATCCTCGAAAATCTGTTTAATTAAAAACAAGCGTGTAAATTAGATACTTAAAAACTATGACATTGCATCAAAACAAAGGTTATTTATATATGTTATTACATATTTATACGTAATTAGACTATGACATTCAACTTTAAATGTTACTGAGACAATGAACTTCATTTCTTAAAAAGAATTATTAAAATCGAAGCTACCGTTTTCAAGATATAGCGATTTTTGTCTCTTCGTCAAGCAAAAGGCTGTGGTATATAGTACGATTCAACATTGGTTTTGGGGAGCGGGCCTTAAAATACTTTCAAGTAACAGCTTTTTACTCATTTTGGAAGATATTTCATGCGCACTGTATAGTGTCCCAACATGTTTTGAACAAGATTGTAGGTCAAACTTCAGAACTTCTTACAAAATCTTCTTAATCTGGCTGAATTAGAGTTAAGAATAAGTCCTCCTAAGTTTCATTCAGATTAATCTACACTTTTATGCACTAGGGCCCTGCAATATGCTAACATAATTATGTCATTATTAAACTCTTAAACCTTAACACTATGTTATCAAACTTATATTTAAATTCAAAAGTTGGTAATACCCTAATCTTACAACTTCAGCCCATTTTGTTATAGCAAAATGTACAGCTCCATTGCAGTAAATAATTACATGCATTTATAATGCATACTAAGTATCACATTATTGGAAATTTCTAAATCATATTCATATTGCATAATGCTTAAATTGTAATTCAAAAGTCGGTATACCCTAATCTTACCACTCCAACCCATTTTGTTATAGCACAATGTACAGTTCAAGCGGCACCAGCGAACGGCATTCGCGTACCTAATATGAACATGGTCAGTGTTGGAACAGTGGTGACATTTAGCTGCAATGCGGGTTTTGGGTTATCTGGTGGTAATGGCGTAGGAACATGCATAGTTGATCCATTAGGTGGTGCTGCGCAATTCTTTGCTCCTGCCATAGGTGCCGGCATTATGTGTGAACGTAAGTTTTTGTCTTACTACTATGTGTTTAACTGTCTATACATGTATGTATGCTATTGCTAATTACTGTTAAATAATTATTGATTTTTCTGGTCTCACACCACCAAATCAGTTCCGTATTTGCTTTGTGTGGTTATGAGGTCAAGTTCATGTTAATCTTTTTCACCTTTAGAGCAAAGTGACTCATTCAAATCATTGTTTTATTGAAGATCTAGATGTCTTCTACTTAAAAAACAATCACTTTTGTGGGGAGTAACCAGCATTTCCCCCCTACGGGCCAATGATGTCTATCTTAGGTACGACAGGTTGCCTATATCCTAAGATCAGGGATTTTTGCTCTTAATTGGTGGAAACAGTGAAATCGTGTAAAATGATACCATTCAAGAAAAAGCTAGAGATTTTGGGCCTAATGTGGATGAAATAACCTATAAATGCCAATTTATAAAACATTTAGGTACATTTACAGCACTTTTTACCTTTTTTAGGATGTTAAATTTAGACTTATGGTGGGGTGTATCTTAATTTTAAACACCGCCGTGTTTTGCCAGAACGGAAAATATTATTTGGTGATGTGCACTCTTCTAATGAAAATTGTGCGACATGTTTGTCAAAATGGCCAGTTTTTAAAGGTTTTGGGCCAATTTAGCATAGCATGAACACACTAAGAAGAATAACAAACATATAGGGCCGTATTCTCGTACGTATTTAAACGTGGTTTTAAGCTAAACGCGCGTTTAACTTTGATTTTAAACACACCGTTGAACTAAACGCAATCCTCGAAAATCTGTTTAATTAAAAAAAACGCGTGTCAATTAGATACTTTCTAACTATGACATTGTATTAAAACAAAGTTTATTTTTATATGTTATCACATATTTATACGTAATTAGACTATGATATTCAACTCTAAATATTACTGAGACAATGTTCTTCATTTCTTATAAAGAATTATTAAAATCGAAGCTACCGTTTTTGAGATATAGCGATTTTTGTGTCTTCGTCAAGCAAAAGGCTGTGGGATATACGATCCAACATGGGTTTTGGGGAGGGGGCCTTAACATACTTTCTAGTTACAGCTTTTTACTCACTTTGGAAGATATTTCATGCGCACTGTATTATAGTGTCCCAACATGTTTTGAACAAGATTGTAGGTCAAACTTCAGAACTTCTAAAAAAATCTTCTTAATCTGGGTGGAGAAGAGTTAAGAATAGGTCTTCCTAAGTTTCATTCAGATTAATTTACACTTTTATGCACTAGGGCCCTGCAACATGCCAACATAATTAAACTGTTAAACCTTAATACTGTGTTATCAAACATTATTGATACATTCAATGTTTATTTTAAATCATCATCGAATTGAAACGTTAGGTCCTCTTATATTTAATACATTTACTTACACAGGCTATTTTTGTGGATACGCAGTTTGCATTCAGCTTTTACATTTTATTCTAAATCGGCAAATAATGGTTTACACTCCTATAGATTCGTCAGTAAACACATATTATACATGAGACAATCAGTCCATTGCAGTACATAATTGCATGAATTTATAATGCATACTGAGTATCACATTATTGGAAATTTCTAAATCATATTCATATTGCATAATGCTTACATTTTAATTCAAAAGTCTGTAATACCCTGATCTTACCACTCCAACCCATTTTGTTATAGCACAATGTACAGTTCAAGCGGCACCAGCGAACGGCATTCGCATACCTAATATAGACATGGTCGATGTTGCAACAGTGGTGACATTTAGCTGCAATGCGGGTTTTGTGTTATCTGGTGGTAATAGCGTAGGAACATGCACAGTTGATCCATTAGGTGGTGCTGCGCAATTCTTTGCTCCTGTCATAGATGCCGGCATTAAGTGTGATCGTAAGTTTTTGTCTTTCTACTATGTGTTTAAATGTCTATACATGTATGTATGCTATTACTAATTACTGTTAAATAATTATTGATGCCACCAAATCAGTTCCCTATTTGCTTTGTGGGGTTAAGAGGTCAAGTTCATGTTAATCTTTTTCACCTTAAGAGCAAACTGACTCATTCAAATCATTGTTTTTATTGAAGATCTGGATGTCTTCTACTTAAAAACAATGACTTTTGTGGGGTGTAACCAGCATTTATTCCCGCTACTGGTCAATGATATCTATCTTAGTTACGATAGGTTGCCTATATCCTAAGATTAGGGATTTTGGCTCTTTATTGGTGGAAACAGTGAAATCGTGTAAAATGGTACCATTCAAGAAAATGCTAGAGATGTTGGGCCTAATGTGGAGGAAATAACCTATGAATGCCATTTTATGTAACATTTAGGTACATTTACAGCACCTTTTACCTTTTTTAGGATGTTAAATTTAGACTTATGGTGTGTCTATCTTAATATCAAACACTGCCGTGTTTTTGCCAGAACGCAAAATATTATTTGGTGATGTGAACTCTTCTAATGACATTTGTGCGACATGTTTGTCAAAATGGCCAGTTTCTAAAGGTTTTGGGCCAATTTATCATAAGCATGAACACACTATAAGAAGAATAACAAATATATAGGGCCGTATTCTCGTACGTATTTAAACGTGGTTTTAAGCTAAACGCGCGTTTAACTTTGACTTTAAACACACCGTTGAACTAAACGCTATCCTCGAAAATATGTTTAATTAAAAAAACGCGTGTAAATTAGATACTTTAAAACTATGACATTGCATCAAAACAAAGGTTATTTATATATCTAATTACATATTTATACGTAATTATACTATGATATTCAACTCTATATGTTACTGAGACAATGTTCTTCATTTCTTATAAAGAATTATTAAAATCGAAGCTATCGTTTTCGAGATATAGCGATTTTTGTGTCTTCGTCAAGCAAAAGGCTGTGGTATATATACGATCCATCATTGGTTTTAGGGAGGGGGCCTTAACATACTTTCAAGTAACATCTTTTTACTCATTAATATATTTCATGCGCACTGTATAGTGTCCCAACATGTTTTGAACAAGATTGTAGGTCAAATTTCAGAACTTCTATACAATAATCTTGCAACTTCAGCCCCTTTTGTTATAGCGCAATGTACAGTTCAAGCGGCACCAAAAGCGAACGGCATTCGCTCACCTAATATGGACATGGTCGATGTAGGAACAGTGGTAACATTTAGCTGCAATGCGGGTTTTGGGTTATCTGGTGGTAATGGCGTAGGAACATGCACAGTTGATCCATTAGGTGGTTCTGCGCCATTCTTTACTCCTGTCATAGATGCCGGCATTATGTGTGAACGTAAGTGTTTGTCTTACTACTATGTGAATGTCTATACATGTATGTATGCTATTGCTAATTACTGTTAAATAATTATTGATTTATTCCGGTCTCACACCACCAAATCAGTTCCCTATTAACTTTCTATGGTTCAGAGGTCAAGTTCATGTTAATCTTTTTCACCTTTAGAGCAAACTGACTCATTCAAATCATTGCTTTTATTGAAGATTTAGATGTATTCTGCTTAAAAACAATCACTTTTGTGAGGGTAACCAGCATTTTTTCGCTACGGGCCAATGATGTCTATCTTAGGTATAACAGGTTGCCTATATCCAAAGATCAGGGATTTTGGCTCTTAATTGGTGGAAACAGTGAAATCGTGTAAAATGATACCATTCAAGAAAAAGCTAGAGATGTTGGGCCTAATGTGGAGGAAATAACCTATAAATGCCAAATTATGAAACATTTAGGTACATTTACAGCACTTTTTACCTTTTTTAGGATGTTAAATTTAGACTTATGTTGGGGTCTATCTTAATTTCAAACACTGCCGTGTTTTGCCAGAACGCAAAATACTATTTGGTGATGTGAACTCTTCTAATAACATTTGTGCGACATGTTTGTCAAAATAGCCAGTTTTTAAAGGTTTTGGGCCAATTAAGCATAAGCATGAGCACAATATAAAAAGAATAACAAACATATTGGGCCGTATTCTCGTACGTATTTAAACGTGGTTTTAAGCTAAACGCGCGTTTAACTTTGACTTTCAACACACCGTTGAACTAAACGCAATCCTCGAAAATCTGTTTAACCCTAATCTACAAACGTCGTGCTATATGGCACGACGGGGCCTAAAAATGAATAAAATATGAATTTAGGTATATTTTACCTAAAAAATAACTAATATTGTGATAGTTTTAGATGAATTGTGTCACTTGTATCCCATTCCAACAAGAACTATTGACTATCTTCATATTATTTTCTTGTAAAAGTACTAAATGTAACAAAAAAATGTGTAATTTTGTTGCTAAAATATACCAAATTTGACATAAAATTTAACAATAAAATACCTGTAAAATCATCCAAAATATTATAATATTATTCAGATTACTTTTGCATCAAGTAAGAAACTAATTATTGTACGCTAATTTGAGTAAAAGTCACAGAATTAATGTTCTTGATGATATGAAATATTGCAATATTCATTGAAAATTGAATATTTTGGTTAATTTGTATGAGCTAATTAACATATTATTTGCATCATTGAACTAACGCAAACCTCGAAAATCTGTTTAATTTAAAAAATGCGTGTAAATTAGATACTTTAAAACTATGGCATTGTATCAAAACAAAGGTTATTTATATATGTTATTACATATTTATGCGTAATTAGACTATGATATTCAACTCTAAATGTTACTGAGACAATGTTCTTCATTTCTTATAAAGAACTATTAAAATCGAAGCCATCGTTTTTGAGATATAGCGATTTTTGTATCTTCGTCAAGCAAAAGGCTGTGGTATATACGATCCAACATTGGTTTTGGGGAGGGAGCCTTAACATACGTTCAAGTAACATCTTTTTACTAATTTTGGAAGATATTTCATGCGCACTGTATGTTAGTGTCCCAACATGTTTTGAACAAGATTGTAGGTCAAACTTCAAAACTTCTTAAAAAATCTTCTTAATCTGGATGAAGAATAGTTAAGAATAAGTCCTCCTAAGTTTCATTCAGATTAATCTAAACTTTTATGCACTAGGGCCCTGCAATATGTCAACACAATTACGTCAGTATTAAACTGTTACACCTTAACACTTTGTTATCAAATTATTTTAAATCATTATCGAATCGAAACGTCAGGTCCTCTTATATTTAATATATTTACTTACACAGGCTATTTTTGTGGATAAGCAGTTTGCATTCAGCTTTTACATTTTATTCTAAATCGGCAAAGAATGGTTTACGCTCCTATAGATTCGTCATTAAAACACATAATTACACATTAGACAATCAGTCCATTGCAGTACATAATTGCATGAATTTAATGCATACTGAGTATCACATTATTGGAAATTTCTAAATCATATTCATATTGCATAATGCTTACATTTTAATTCAAAGGTCAGTAATAAATACCCTAATCTTACAACTTCAGCCCATTTTGTTATAGCAAAATGTACAGCTTCATTGCAGTAAATAATTACATGCATTTAAAATGAATACTGAGTATCACATTATTTGAAATTTTCAAATCATATTCATATTGCATAATGCTTACATTTTAATTCAAAAGTCTGTAATACCCTAATCTTACCACTCCAAACCATTTTGTTATAGCACAATGTACAGTTCAAGCGGCACCAGCGAACGGCATGCGCTCACCTAATATGGACACGATCAATAATGGAACAGAGCTGACATTCAGCTGCGATGCTGGTTATTGGTTATCTGGTAATGGCGTAGGAACGTGCACAGTAGATCCAACAGGTCGTTCAGCGCATGTCTTTACTCCTGTCATAGCGACCAGCATTATGTGTGTTGGTAAGTGTTTGTCTTAATAATATGTGTTTAAATTTCTATACATGTACAGGGTGTCCCTAAAAAAATTGTGCACATGTTTGAGCAACTTGTTGACCATGAAGTCCTAAAGTTTGGTGTAATATATTTATACACACGAAAAGGGAAAACACTCAGCTTTCAGATGCCAATTCGTTTCAGCCAACATAATATATTGAGTGGGCGCTGTAAAAAGAGAGGAGTGAGGTTTTGGGCAAGAGAAAAAAGAGGAACGAAAATTGGCCGACGTTTCCACTGGGTAAATCCAATCTGAATCAAGTCTCTCTCTCTCTCTCTCTCTCTCTCTCTCTCTCTCTCTCTCTCTCTCTCTCTCTCTCTCTCTCTCTCTCTCTCTCTCTCTCTCTCTCTCTCTCTCTCCCCCTCTCTCTCTCTCTCTCTCTCTCCCCCTCTCTCTCTCTCTCTCTCTCTCTCTCTCTCTCTCTCTCTCTCTCTCTCTCATTTGAACTTTTCAACAATTATACTACAAAACGATCTTATGATGGCTGTTCATGTCAACATTTTGTCGTGCGGCTTCTCACGCTCTTTATAAGATAGGTCAAATCCCTCGATATCTCGACCAGCCAACAACTGAAAGACTTATTTATGCTTTTGTGACTTGCCGGCTTGATAACTGTAATATTTTACTATATGCTCTCCCTGAAACACACTTCTCAAAACTTCAACGGATTCAAAACTAAGCTGCTCGACTTGTTACTCTGTCCAAGATTCGATGTCACATTCCTCCCGTCCTTCGTGACTTGCAGTGGTTGCCGATCAAATCTCGCATTATGTACAAGATTCTTCTGATAACTTTTAAATGTACTCGAGCTCTAGCACCTGTGAATCTGCAGGATCTTTAATATTCAACAATACAAGCCCACATGCAATCTTCGTTCTGGCTCAAAATATCTTCTTGCACATGATTCTTCTCTTTGAACTTCATATAGTCGCCGCTCTTTTCAAGATGCCATATCAGAAATATACCATATCATGTTAAATCAGCCAAAACTCTTGAACAGTTCAAATCATTACTGAAAACTTAACTATTTAATGTTAATGCTTAATTTCTTTTTGTTTTGTCTTTGTTACTAATGTTACTGTTTTATTTGTTATAGCGCATGCGGACTTAATTGTGTAATGCGCTCAATAAGTATAGTTTTATTATTGTTATAGCTTTTTTATGGGTATGAAACAAAGTATTAATATCACGAAATATTTGATAAATTGACCATTGAAAACAAATGTCCAAAATTTGTTTGAGCAGTTTATATAGTACAGGTATGGTGGAAATCTACGGTTAGGTGGCAGCAACACTGCTACGAGGGTCGTTCAATAAATAATGAAAGTGATCATGGTATGGGATGCATGAGTGATTCTATTGAGGGATAACATGATCAATACAAAGTATGAACCTTTGTCTTTCAAACAATACACTTTTGGATTGTTAGATACCTTTGGTTATGTAACGCCATTAACATAAACACAATAGGTTTCAGACACTGACTGAAATCTGTCAATTATTTGGCTGGATGTGTAATATGTTGAATATGGGTTGATTGATACATTTGCGTATATCTCGGCAATGCAAGCATAAAAACAGATGACACTTGGCACATAGTTAGAACACACACTTATCTCTGTTTGACACTCTTTTTAGATCTGAATTCCTTAATACAACAAGAAGGGACCATCTCAAATACGCTCTTATTTAGCAAAATCCGCAATAATATACCTTAGAAAACAACAAAGGATAAAGAACAATGGAGGGATTATAATTTAGTAAATTGTTGTGGGATGTAAAGCAATAATAGTGGGGATTTCAAGAGGAGCTGTTCATAAAATGTCCTTAAACCATTGAAATTATGTGACAATTACTTTAACAATACATATCTAGTAGCTCTAAAGATAACAGTAATAAGAGAGGTTGTGGCAGCCATCTTTAATTGATAAATTCATGTATATCTTCATCACAACATTTATACATATTGATTTAAGCATTTTTCATTATTTCTCAATAGAATTTGAAGGCACAGTAAGCTTTTATCTGGTAAATTTCATGATTTTAGCCATTTTTGGCCCTGTTCAAAATTATCTGCCGTCTGCGCATGCGCATATTTTCTGCTGGTTTCATGCGAAAAAGTTCAAGTAATTAGTTAGCTATCATATGGAATCTCCCAAACTGGTTAATTGCTTGGATTTTTCCTAAATTGTTTGATTTTTCCGCAATATTAGTGATTCACTGACTGGGCATTTTTCAATGGAAATTGGCTTTTTGAAATACTGATATTTGTATACTTTTTATTCAATTGTCTCTCCTTTCTTTTTCCTCTTATACTACATATATCAAATTACACAGGGATTAAAGTTATTGTGTTTTTATCATACTTACGCGGGAAAAAATGGGATTTACCTGCTTCTGGTGTCATGTTATGCAATCTTCATACCACATGTTTCATACAAACAATTCAAATTTCCCGCCAAATAAGTGACTTAGCAGTGTCCCAAGTATACTTACTTTGATACAATGCTATGATGTCATAGTTCACACTTATAAATCCAAAAACTGTATTGTTTGAAAGACAAATGTTCATACTTTGTATTGATCACACTATCCCTCAATAGAATCACTCATGCATCCCATACCATGATCACTTTCATAACTTACGTAGTTTCGTACATAGCACGACACGTAATTCATGTTTTTTATTTATACATTTAAAGCGGTATCACCAACAATTGTGGTTTCACTGACTTTCATTATCATTGGCGGCCAATTAGCAGTGTATGTACCGGCCCTATCGAATCCAAACTCACCAGCATATATAGCATTAGTGAACCAACTCACACCAATCGTAAGTGTACATATTTGTATTGACTCAAGGGTAGCGACTCCACATTTCTCAAAAAAGTAATTGACCAGGAATAAATATACTTTTGAATCCAAAATTATAGCTCCTACGTACAAGTAATTGACCATAACCATGATAAAATTTGGAGTTCTCACAACTATTTGGTATAGTCGAACACCTTAAATATTAAGAAAGGTGTAAAGTTTCATAAAATAATTAAAATTTAAGATATTCAAGTTGAAGGTATTATCTAAAAATGTTGGATTCGATCGTGATATATATCATAATTAAATGATTCCTCAATCAAAACTAATACGAATCAAAATATCATATTATGAAATGGTTTAACGTTCAAAACAGAGTTTTTAAGATGCAATATTTTAATGGTTATAATTAGACAGTACGAACGGACTATCTTAACGTGTTAGTCCTAGTTCAAGAAAAGAAAATAACTTGTTAGGTACGGGCCTATTATATCATTCTAGAGACCATGAGACATAGAAACGAGACAAAGTATTGGATTGTAGCACATTCTAAGTGCTGTAATAATAATAATAGCGCCTTACATCGAAAGGATCACAAAGCGCTTATAACAAATGGAGTAATTCTGTTATACCCTTCACAGAGGTATTCATAGCAGAATTATGCCTAACAAATAGCATGTACACAATATGAATGCACATAGAAAAACACCAATGAGTAGCCAACAAATGATGGCTATGAAACATGTTATATAGAAATATATAGCAATACATTAATCAAGAAAAGTGTAAATACAGTATATGCCATTGTCATCCCTCAACATTGCACGAGGGAGTGGGGGTGACCGTTTACCGTTAATTACAGAAAAGCGTTCCCAGATTTTTTTTCCAGGATTGTAGGTTTTAATTTTACAAATTAACTGTACCTAAAGCACGTACCATGCGTTACGCACGAAGCTCAATTCCATACATGGTCAAATTCTTGAATCAGACATTATAGATAAATTATGTACGAGTAGGGGTGGATAGCTGTGTTATGCGTGCTTAGTTATATCTTTAAACATATAGTGTTTCTCTTGTTCTATATATTGCATTGATTGTAAATATTGTTGTAATTCAGCATTTTGCTGCGATATAATTAGGGGTTCAATAAGGTTTCGGAGTTGTTTATCTTCGTTGAATCGACAACGGTAAGTCGGATTTATTTTGCGAGGGCTTTAGAAGTGAGCCGTGACATATGGCCCTCGCCAAACATATTTTCCTCAGGGATATAACTACATGTTGGTATAAAGCTGTTTGCTAACTTTAAGGATTGCATGCGAAATGCATTCATACGCCGAAAAAAACGGGCGAAAAAAAGAACACATTTTGCGAATTTTGTTGTTGTTTGTTTACAATTTTGCATCGATGCATAATGCATTATGGTTACCAAATAAGGTTCGCCATCCTAGTAATTTGCATATGAACAGTGGGTTTATCTCAAATCGACATTACGTTTTTACTGTACTTAAGGTATGGGGGAGTTGTTGAATATGTTTATTGAACCTTGAATTGATGTAATACAATTGTAAAATGTACAATTCTTAGTTTTTATCAAAATTGAGAGCGCAGCCTCCAGCACATCTCTACGTATCCCTTTAATTAATGAGTAAAGAAATAAATAATGAATCTCATATTTAGTTATTTAATTAAATCACTAGATACATAAATGAATGAATAAATAAACACAAATTCGAAATAATAAAGAGAGATATTTGTCACACGACTAAATAACAATACGAACTTCTACCAAGATTCGAACCTACGGCTTGCTGATTGAGAGTCTAACGCTGTATATGGGGGAGTTGTTGCATATGTTTATTGAACCTTGAATTGATGTAATACAATTGTAAAATGTACCGACTGAGCCATTTCGAAGCTCGTGATATCATTAGCTTTTTACACCCAACTATGATTTAGCATTCTACTCCCGGGATATTATCAACGCTAGTTGTGATGATTTACAATATAAATACATAAATGAATATATAAATAAATAAACAAACAAACAATAAATAAATAAATAAATAAATAAATAAATAAATAAATAAATAAATAAATATACTAATAAATAAATAAATAAATTTAAAAAAGGTAAATAGATAAATAAATTAATATAAAAAATAGATAAATAAATAAATAGAAAAATTGATGCTTGCTTGCTTGATTGCTTGCTTGCTTGATTGCTTGATTGCTTGATTGATTGATTGATTGACTTTTTGATTGATTGAATGATTGATTTATTGATTGATTGATTGATAGATTGATTGATTGATATTTTTGAGTCCATGTGCGTAATTTGAGAGAAGAGGGAGAAATCTTTAAAATAAAACCTTGTTAATGGAGGGAGGGTGGGAGTACTAGGCGTTGCGAGTATTTTATCACAAAATTCTCTTGATCGCTCTCCCCGCCTTTATAAAGTGAAAGTCGTCTTACTTTCAAAAAGCAGCGTGTGGAACATGTAAACTGCGCCAATAAAGTATCTAAACACTTACAAATTGTCAGATTTATCGGAACCTGAAATAGTATGCAAAAGAATAATTAATTATTCAATTTACAGTTATCTTCTGCGCATTTTGACACCTCTTTTGTTGCGCTACGATGTTGTTTGGCGGATTTATGGGCACTTGAGTGGCTTAAGGTCGAATTCAAAAGTTGCAAAAGCTCCTATTCACCCCGATTCCAGACGGGAACTCACACAAGCATCACACACAGACAAAATCAAGACAAAATACACCAATAATTTGTTCTGTTTACTTAACAATGACAATTAATGATTGATTAATTATTGATGTATGCCTCCCATCTCTGACCCTTTTGTTTTGTTATTGACAATTAATGCTGATGTTCATCGCAATCGATTTATCCAACACGCGACAAACAAATCATTTATAAAAGGCGGGCAAAAATAACAGTACAACGCTGTGCCCATAAATCCGCCAAACAACATCGTGGCGCAACAAAAGAGGTGTCAAAATGCGCAGAAGATAACTGTGAATCGAATTAATTAATTATGTATTTGCATACTATAAGTTCCGATAAATCTGACCATTTGTAAGTGTTTAGATACTTTATTGGCGCAGTTTATAATTTCTTTGCCATTAATGTGTTTTGCGCCGATAGAAAGCCTCGCGTTTCATCTCATCTGGGTAGCTATTACCATGATATACCACCTCTGTAACTTCATCACATGTGAATTTGCGCCCAAGGAAGCGGGACTTTAGGGGTATACTTATCCTATAAATATAGACTCCCTGACATTACACTAAGCTTGGATAATGCTCTCTAATAGGATTAAAATAACAATCAAATGTTAAAGATTGGCTATATGATTGGATATTTAATCATGGACCATTGTTATACCTTCTGATCTACCATTTCCATGGCTATACACTTCTGGTGCTAAATGGTTCATCTTTGTAAACATGCAATCTTACACATGGCAGCCATTGTAGATCGGGCCTTGTGGCTCCAATCCACATCCGCGAATTCATATTTGCTATTGACATTTTAAGGAATTAAAAAAGACTGCTATTTCGATCACTTATATCATTTTTCGAACATAACCTGATACGAATCACCATCGTTTTCTTCTGTATCAACAGTTACAAATCTCTCTCTGCACTCCAGTACCCGGATGTAATATAGTAGTCATAACCAGTTTTGGACCTGCAAGTATCGTAGTAAACTCAACGCTACCGTTTGCACCTGATTCAACTACTAGTCCATGCGAGAATACTGTAGGTGAATTGTCTGATGGACTAGGTATCGTGGGCTATTTAATAGATCCACCGTCTACACAATGTACGAGTAAGTAACTTTTCCCCAATCAATTACAAGTACGAGCTAGAAAGTTTTTATGACTCACTGGGCCAGATTTCGTCAGATGTGGTTCTGACTTCATAGGAACTGAAGGCGTAAGGATGACGGGTCATGAGCTTATACGCTGCTGAATACAAACCCAACTTCTGCCCGATTGGCTGATTAATCTGTATTCTGATTGACTGACCAAGCTAAGCTCTCATTGGCTGACTGAACTGTGATTAGTCAGCCAATAATGGTGACCAAAATAGCCGAGCATCTCAAAACCATATATCGAGGGCTTTGAGCCACAAGGTCCTATCTGTAATAGCTGCCAGTTATTATAGTTGGGGTTGGTTATATGCTGAATGGAACGTGGAACAGCTAGCAAATGTGTTAATTTTTTGAGCTACCTACAATCATAGAAAAAAGGTGTTCAAACACTCTCTAACTGCCATGCTTATTGGACCAAACGGAGATCTATGTCAAACCGCAGGTTTGTGATATTCTCTATAGTCATGATAGTATATAAATGAATTCCATCAACAACTTGATTCAGTGACACGCACTCAATTATACGACCATATCACTCCTGTACTGCAGAATCTTCACTGGTTGCCTATCAAGTATCGTGTTATGTACAAAATTCTTCTCTTCACTTTTAAATGTTTACATGGACTTGCTCCAGACTATCTCACAGATCTGATTCAAGAATATAAACCGTCAAGAAACTCTCACTTATCTTCGCAACTTCAACTCAACTCAACTACTGATCGATATGGACACCGGTCTTTCTACAAAGCATCTACTGAACTTTGGAATAAATTACCTCTTCATGTCAAAAACTCTCTGACTGTGAACCAATTTAAGACATCTCTTAAAACACATTTGGTAATTACCTCAAAATCATAAATTGTTGGGTTAACCCGACCGTTTGCACCTGATTCAACTACTAGTCCATGCGAGAATACTGTAGGTGAATTGTCTGATGAACTAGGTGTGGGCTATTTAATAGATCCACCATCTACACAATGTATGAGTAAGTAACTTTTCCCCAATCAATTACAAGTACGAGCTAGAAAGGTGTTATGACTCATTGGGCCAGATTTCGTCGGATGTGGTTCTGACTTCATAGGAACTGAAGGCGTGTAAAGGATGACGGATCATGAGCTTATGCGCTGCTGAATACAAACCCAACTTCTGCCCGATTGGCTGATTATTCTGTATTCTGATTGACTGACTAAGCTGTGCTCTCATTGGCTTTACTGAACAGTGTTTAGTCAGCCAAATATGGTGACCAAAATAGCCGAGCATCTCAAAACCATATATCGAGGGCTTTGAGCCACAAGGTCCTATCTGTAATAGCTGCCAGTTATTATAGTTGGGGTTGGTTATATGCTGAATGTAACGTGGAACAGCTAGCAAATGTGTTCATTTTTTGAGCTACCTACAATCATAGAAAAAAGGTGTTCAAACACTCTCTAACTGCCATGCTTATTGGACCATAACAAGCGCGCTTTTTGAGTCACTTCAAAATCGAAACTTATTTCTGGTAGCCTGAAGTATCCCCTTACTCATATATCTCCCCTTCCCCACCGATCAATGTTGCGAGGCCCTGTGCTGATGGTGAAAAACTGTCGGATTCAACATTGATCAGGGGGAAGGGGGAACACTTTAAATTACACCTACAAAGTGTTCGTACACTTTTTTTCTAACATTGTAGTTACATGAATGTGAAAAGTCACTATCTGTAATACACGTAGCTATCATCTCTACATGTTGGGCTTTTATCTTATTTATTTATTCCTGTGCCACGCCTCTTTCATTGGCTTTTTTAACCCTGTCGATTTGTGTTTATTTGTATTTTAAATCTTTTCTGAGTTGCAGCATGTAGTGAACCAATTGAATGATCCATCAGATTTCTTTGTAGAAAATTACCAGTTTGATTTGTAATCATTCAGTTTATTAACTTTGTTATTGTCTGTTGGGATATTGTTTACATTCGCTCTTTATAATATACACAAAATGTTATACATTATACACTTTTAAAGTTCCAGTGCTCTCTTGTAATGCACTCTTGTGACAATGCAATATTTCACATCGTAGATACAATTAATATAATCTGATAGTGAAGTGACAACTGTTCATAAACTGACCAATATCCATCCACGTATTGTATATTCATACGATACATGTGCAAATTACTGATTGCTGTCAACTCGTTGACTAATCTATGAATCAGCAGTGGAATTGTTTACAACTGCTTTTTTATTATTTGTTATATTGTTACCGGCGGTAGTTCGTGTTTGACTACTTGAATCATAAATAACATGACTAAGTTCTTATTTAAATTTCTAAACAGCTTGCAACCCAGGGTGTGGGAATGGAGGAGTATGCTCCGGACCTAACACATGCGACTGCACAGGAACCGGATATAATGGAGATCTATGTCAAACCGCAGGTTTGTGATATTCTCTATAGTCATGATAGTATATAAATGAATTCCATCAACAACTTGATTCAGTGACACGCACTCAATTATACGACCATATCACTCCTGTACTGCAGAATCTTCACTGGTTGCCTATCAAGTATCGTGTTATGTACAAAATTCTTCTCCTCACTTTTAAATGTTTACATTATCTTCGCAACTTCAACTCAACTCAACTACTGATCGATATGGACACCGGTCTTTCTACAAAGCATCTACTGAACTTTGGAATAAATTACCTCTTCATGTCAAAAACTCTCTGACTGTGAACCAATTTAAGACAACTCTTAAAACACATTTGGTAATTACCTCAAAATCATAAATTGTTGGGTTAACCCGACCGTTTGCACCTGATTCAACTACTAGTCCATGCGAGAATACTGTAGGTGATTTGTCTGATGGACTAGGTGTGGGCTATTTAATAGATCCACCATCTACACAATGTATGAGTAAGTAACTTTTCCCCAATCAAGTACAAGTACGAGCTAGAAAGGTTTTATGACTCATTGGGCCAGATTTCGTCGGATGTGGTTCTGACTTCATAGGAACTGAAGGCGTGTAAAGGATGACGGATCATGAGCTTATGCGCTGCTGAATACAAACCCAACTTCTGCCCGATTGGCTGATTATTCTGTATTCTGATTGACTGACTAAGCTGTGCTCTCATTGGCTTTACTGAACAGTGTTTAGTCAGCCAAATATGGTGACCAAAATAGCCGAGCATCTCAAAACCATATATCGAGGGCTTTGAGCCACAAGGTCCTATCTGTAATAGCTGCCAGTTATTATAGTTGGGGTTGGTTATATGCTGAATGTAACGTGGAACAGCTAGCAAATGTGTTCATTTTTTGAGCTACCTACAATCATAGAAAAAAGGTGTTCAAACACTCTCTAACTGCCATGCTTATTGGACCATAACAAGCGCGCTTTTTGAGTCACTTCAAAATCGAAACTTATTTCTGGTAGCCTGAAGTATCCCCTTACTCATATATCTCCCCTTCCCCACCGATCAATGTTGCGAGGCCCTGTGCTGATGGTGAAAAACTGTCGGATTCAACATTGATCAGGGGGAAGGGGGAACACTTTAAATTACACCTACAAAGTGTTCGTACACTTTTTTTCTAACATTGTAGTTACATGAATGTGAAAAGTCACTATCTGTAATACACGTAGCTATCATCTCTACATGTTGGGCTTTTATCTTATTTATTTATTCCTGTGCCACGCCTCTTTCATTGGCTTTTTCAACCCTGTCGATTTGTGTTTATTTGTATTTTAAATCTTTTCTGAGTTGCAGCATGTAGTGAACCAATTGAATGATCCATCAGATTTCTTTGTAGAAAATTACCAGTTTGATTTGTAATCATTCAGTTTATTAACTTTGTTATTGTCTGTTGGGATATTGTTTACATTCGCTCTTTATAATATACACAAAATGTTATACATTATACACTTTTAAAGTTCCAGAGCTCTCTTGTAATGCACTCTTGTGACAATGCAATATTTCACATCGTAGATACAATTAATATAATATGATAGTGAAGTGACAACTGTTCATAAACTGACCAATATCCATCCACGTATTGTATATTCATACGATACATGTGCAAATTACTGATTGCTGTCAACTCGTTGACTAATCTATGAATCAGCAGTGGAATTGTTTACAACTGCTTTTTTATTATTTGTTATATTGTTACCGGCGGTAGTTCGTGTTTGACTACTTGAATCATAAATAACATGACTAAGTTCTTATTTAAATTTCTAAACAGCTTGCAACCCAGGGTGTGGGAATGGAGGAGTATGCTCCGGACCTAACACATGCGACTGCACAGGAACCGGATATAATGGAGGTCTTTGTCAAACCGCAGGTTTGTGATATTCTCTATAGTCATGATAGTATATAAATGAATTCCATCAACAACTTGATTCAGTGACACGCACTCAATTATACGACCATATCACTCCTGTACTGCAGAATCTTCACTGGTTGCCTATCAAGTATCGTGTTATGTACAAAATTCTTCTCCTCACTTTTAAATGTTTACATGGACTTGCTCCAGACTATCTCACAGATCTGATTCAAGAATATAAACCGTCAAGAAACTCTCACTTATCTTCGCAACTTCAACTCAACTCAACTACTGATCGATATGGACACCGGTCTTTCTACAAAGCATCTACTGAACTTTGGAATAAATTACCTCTTCATGTCAAAAACTCTCTGACTGTGAACCAATTTAAGACATCTCTTAAAACACATTTGGTAATTACCTCAAAATCATAAATTGTTGGGTTAACCCGACAGTTAATTTTCGCTCTAAAACCACAATTTTGAGGTAATTATAGGAATCGTATCGCCCTGTAACTTGAAAAGTATTAACGATTCATAATCAGAATTGTAAATCTGGGAATTGAAACCAAATGTAGCATTAAATAGCAATTGTATTGCGCGTGCACGCAGTTCAAGGAATATCATCTAAAAAAAATTCTGAAAATGTCTAGTTTCATGTAAATGAAAAAAGCAGAAAGGAATTCGCGCTAAACATGATCGGGCAAAAGTCTTTTGGGGGAATGGCGACCCAAGCCCTGATTACATGCCACCGTGAATCACAGCAATAAGGTCATAATGTAAAATAGTATAACTATATATTAACTAATGTGTCATTTGCCATTTACAAAATCGGACAGATATGCAAGTATCTTGACCCAAATGCAACCGAGCGTCTCGTGCACGCCTTTGTATCATCGCGTTTGGATTACTGTAATAGCCAGCTTTTCTGCCTTCCGAAGTGCGATATTGCCAAGTTGCAGCGTATTTAGAGCTGCAAGGTTGGTTTCACGAACTAAATATCGCGACCACATGACGCCAGTCCTAGAAACATTGCATCGGTTACCAGTGCAATATCGGAATGAGTACTTTATACTGCTACTAACCTTCAAAGCTCTGCACGATTTAGCCCCAACATTATATTAAAGACATCATTTGCTCATATCGACCCGGTCGTTCTCACATCATCAAAAAAAACCGGCTTCTTTGTCCCCCTTCTAGAGCGTTTTATAGTGACAGGGCATTTTGCGCCGCCGCTCCCCTCTTATGGAACAAACTTCCGGATCATATCAGGTCAGCAACATGTGTTACCCAGTTCAAGAGGGTGCATAAAACACATTTATTTAAGAAAGCCTACAACCATGGAATCTTTTAGATTTCATTTATTATGTCGACTTTTAGGCGTCGTTTTTAATGTTTTATGACATCCTGTGTTTTCTGATCACTTTACAGTTGAGTTTTCCCTGTGTTTTAATTTAAATGTAGCCTGTGTTTAATATTTTGCTGTGTGTAGTATTAATTCGGAATATTGTAATTGCAATGCAGCACAAGTCACCCTTTTCTCGTGCTTTAATATTGATGCAATACTGATTGTGCAATATGTGTTCTGTGCATCACGCTTTTTAACTATTCCCATTTTTACTTATATCAAATAATATTGTCCTGTCTCAGCAGTGAGAGTGCTCAATACCGCGGCAGTTATCGTGGCAGAGCAAAATACTAATTAATCACGTTGATTTTATAGCATTATTGCTACCCTGTTTCACGCCGAGGTTGTTAACTCAGCGATCATCAGGCTATAATGACTAATAAATTACGCTATGGATTTTTATTTTTTCTTGGCACGGTTGTTTGGCTTGCCTTTGCACTTATTGTGGCGACATTTGGATATGAGCTCGAAATGTTTACTGTTGTAAATTTCACAGTTATCCCCGTTGTCTATTCTTGCTGTTCTTATTTAGACTTAACTGTGCAATATTCATACAGTATTTTATCTTGTTGTTATCGGTAGAGTGTGTTTTTAATATAGTAAAACTATATATTGCTACCGTGACGTGTGCTTTACGCTTTTGATGTATATATCTTTGTAAAGCGCCTTGAGTTCTTTTTGATGTAATTGCGCTATATAAGAAATAAATATTATTATTATTATATGTTTCTTGACCTTGACAACAGGTCAGAAAAATGTTAAGTTAAGAGGGGTCAACAAGTTTCGGGTCCTGTTATCAAGCAAAAAAAAGGGGGGGGGGGGGTCAAAAAAGAAAGTATGCATAGCGAGAGGGATGTCAACAAAGTGTTGATGTACCAAAAATAAAATTATCCAGCCCCCCCCCCACCAAAGTATTTATGAACGCTCCCTAATGTGCTATGCTTTTCAAATGGTTTTTTTCTCCACAATTTACATGTACTTTGTTTTTGTATGTAGAGCGCTTAAGGACTTCGGTGTAAAGCACTTTATGCATCGTTATATGATATTATATAAACATAATTATATCTGCCAATCCAAAAATAATGTAGCGAGATGCGACCCAAGGGAGCAACACTAGCATACCCACTGAAGATAATTATGATTACCACCCTGGCCCTTCAAATTAACAGTCAGTTTCCCCACACATGGTTTGTACTAACAATATATGCATAAAATTGAAGATGACAGGCCACCAAAACTGATTTGGATGGAGATTGGTCAGGGGAAATTCCCACCAGGCATAATGCCTGAAGATAAAGGATCTGGCCCGTAAATTACCTGCGTTACAATCACAATGCATAGTCAATGCAAGTACCAGTAACTGTCTAACTTGGAACATACAGCGTATAAACTTGGACAATGAGCAGACACAAATCCAGTGCTAATCAAAGATAATGTGTTCTGTCCCTTTTTGCAGAGGTGTGTACTCAACCGTGCCTGAATGGAGGATCCTGTAATGGCGATGATACGTGTACTTGCACCCAAGATTACGAGGGTTCTCAATGTGAAATAGGTGGGTATACAATGACTACTTGCATGCATGGAACCCCCATAAGTGTCCACCATGGTGCCATCATCTCTTACCCATCACCACACGCAATAATAAACCTTACTGACAGGTGCTATGCCATGTTATCCCAAATCTACTGCAGTAAACATCACATCAATAATCTGAAACGTAAACAATATTGGCAAATTTCTCCTTCATTATTTGAGAAACTGTGTAAAAGGCATGTGCGTGCATACAAAGGTAATAGAAAGCTAGCAGTTTCGTTAAGACTTGTAAAGTGTAAAGCGCTACATGCACTGTTTTATAACTACTAAACATTATTTTAACAACTTTTGAAATGGGACATTCTGTCATTCAATACAAGCTCACTCAAGCACGACAGAACATGTTGATTTGAAATGTTGGTCAAGTATTGGTATGAACCTCATAACAATTTGACAGAAAACCCATTTCAACCCAATGTATATTTTTGAAAATATAAAGGAAACCCTAAAGGGGAACTTACTTCTTTTGAAGTGTTTATAAGGGAACCCCTAAAGGGGAACTTACTTCTTTTGAAGTGTTTATATATATATATATATATATAGACGATTGCGTTAAGCATGAAACTCAGAGTAACGACTCCCTTTCTCGGAAGGTCTAAACTTTGAATTTTTTTATATAGCTCTTCCTTTATTGGAATTGAGCACTTTTATTCGAAAGATAGTCTGCCCATGAAATCGATTTGATGTTCATGACATTTTATATATATATATATATATATAAAAAATATATATATATATGTAATATGCGTGAGAGATTGAACAGATCGTAGACATAGCAGATTTAAACGCGAAAAATAACTAACTGTTATGGGACTCTAACCCACAGCCTCTCGGACACCGGTCGAGCGCCCTATAACAGTATTCGTCGTTGGATCATAGAATAAAGGCAGAGTTAAGCTCTATCTGCCGTACAGTCATTTTGGTGATCTCCCGTGTGTTAACACGATGATACTTACAATTAACTGCACGTGAATTCATGAATGTATATGGACATACATGTATATTTATATAAATGCGAGAGAGATTGGTGCCCGGATTGGTGCAGCCACTAATTAACCAAAACTAATCAATGTTTAGTTTGCCATTGATCTGTGTAGCACCATTCACTTGAAAGTCGCCCAAAGTATTCCCTATGTGTATACATTTCAATAGCTCAATCTTACAAAGGTATTTAACTTGGGCTTACTTGGGCTATAACGAGTGACTCGAGTAAATCCATTTTCAGGAAGTAAAAAGTCACCGACATTTTCATGTTTACCAATTCGTGGATAACATTGTAGTTTTTACGTAGTAGGCCTACGACCATATCTGAATAATGGAATAATAATTTATTAATGTATTATGAAGTGCCATGTCCTAAATAATTTGTGTAACACTGTAACACTTTGTGTAAAATTGTGAGATTAAATCTGCTTGGTATAGAGCTGAGATGCTCTTATCCTACTTTTGTATCTCATATATTAATTTTCGATGTCTACGGGTAACGACTTATACTTGTTATCCTTTGTTACACTAAATGCAGGCGATATTTGCCAAATGGGTATGTTACGTATACACACGTCGCCGATTACGATTGAAGGGATGCCCTACGAAGCGTCAGCTCAAGTTTGGAGATGACGTTAGCGCGCAGCGAGTAATTCAGTGAGTGGTGCAGTAGTTTCCGCACCACATCCAATTTGTCTCTGATCTCGCTGTTAGTCACCCTTTAACTTCGTGTGACACTACACGATCCAGCATACTCCACAACGCTCGCCGCTGAGGGCAAGCGTTGACCACCATTTTCCACATAGATTAAACTACTAAAAGACTGCTCATTACGCATACTATAATACACGCAATTCATCGAAGCTAAAAATAGTACCGTCACCATTATGATATTGTCGGAGTGGATTTCAAGCGCAGCTTGTGCGTTGAGCGTAAATCAATACTACGCAACAATACACGCAGCCGATTGTGTTTATATAAGATAAGATGTGTTCAAAAGTGGAACATTTTACGTGTTCCATTTCTTTTTCAGTGGATTTGTTGTCAATGATATGCTTGATATAATCAATATTAAATTTCGTATAATGACATTTTTATATGATATTGTGTTCTTTAATCTTCAGGGGTGTGCAGTTCTACGTGCATGAACGGAGGAACTTGCATTGGACCTAATACATGCCAGTGTGCATATGGTTTTATTGGCCTTCAATGTGAAACAGGTAAAATGAATCTAGCATCGCACCTACAGTTATCCCGAGCACTATTTTGAGGCGTATTCGTAGTTCATCAAATATATCTCAAATTCAAACGAATCAATTGTATTTAAAGGCCTAGTAAAATATCTTTCAGCCAATTATAAGGATTTGTGTCAAATACTGAATATTTAAATGAGATCAATGACATCACACTACTAGGAGTAAAGCTAGTTGAATGCGGACTTTTATCATGATCATGTTATGCTAAACATGCTAAATGTTGACGATTCGTTTAACTTCGTTATCGCAGAAATTGTTTGCAGTTCTCCGTGCTTGAATGGTGGCACGTGTTCGGCACCAAACACATGTCGTTGTGCCCCAGGTTTTACAGGATCCCAATGCCAGTCAGGTATGTTATTAGAATTTCCACTGGCCAATTGAAAAAAGTCGACTCAATTAGTAACTAAACTTCAAAACCTCAGCATTTTTTTGAGGCAAGCTTTGAGATATATACATTTTTCATACCTTTACACACTTTGACCCCCTATTTGATCTTGTAAACACAGATTGAGCACAAGTAATGATAGAAGTTAGGCTCACCGTTCAGCTGACTGATGCTCTAGAGAAATATACCCTATTTTCGTGAACAACGAATGAAAAGAGATCGCGAATGTACGGCGCGCATGCGGAGTGCAAGTTGACACTTTCAATGTTGACACTTTCAATGTACATATATAAGTTCCTGCTTTCTGATTGATTTGTAGAGTGTACGAATTAGTGACTTTTGTTATAACACTATTTATGATTTGGTACTGAAGTATATCTTATTAAATTCCATAGTGTTGCTTAGGCGACGAAAAACAACCACAACCCGTTCTACGGGCAAACGGATCTCTGGGGTTGTTTATTTTATTTATTTATTTCCCAATGTTTGCGAACATTTTTCAAAGAATTCCCCCAAAAATGTGTAAATAAAACCCAGGTTTTTGTTCATCCGCTTAGTTATTTTTTATTATCTATAATTGTTATAATTATAAGTAATAAGTATCATTATAAATTAACATGTTATTAATCGTTACTATACAATTACAGCATTATGCGATCCACAGTGCTTAAATGGAGGAACATGCGCATCACGTGATACGTGCGCATGCGCCACTGGTTATTCAGGCGCCATTTGTCAAAACACGGGTGATCAAACAGGTATGTCCAATGTGAACATCATTCACGGTGTGTCTTTTACATAGTACTGGAATAAGACTAAGCAATTCAAACGTTACTGAAACAGTATCTAATATGTTTTACATAGTTCTGGAATTAAGGCTGAACAATTAAAATATTTACTGAAAAGGTATCTAACCTGTTTCGGGCATAATTTTCTTACGAAAGCAGTACAAACACTGAGTAAATTGTTTTAGGGGCCCATATTTGATTCATTTTACAATATGAAACATGTCACCACATTCTATTCATGGAGACATACATGTAATTGTATCCTTTTTGTTATAATTTGTAATCATGTTTCGGCAGTGACTGAAGAACCGATCTTAAGTAGAGGTCCCTAGAGCCACGACAATACGTTAGTACCGTGACTGTGATGCTGCGGCTGCCCTCTTTTCTCCCTCTAGTCTTCTATGCCCAACGTTTGGTATTGACTGTCCTCGGACACTGCACAAGCTTTGGGAAAATCCAGCTTTTTGCTTACTTTATTTTAATTATACCTTGTGTGCATTGTTACTAAACATTACAGCAACATGCAATATACAGTGCTTGAATGGAGGAATATGCGCAGCACCTAATACGTGCGCATGTGTCACTGGTTATTCAGGCTCCTATTGTCAGACCATGGTTGACCAAACACGTAAGTAGAATGAGAACAGTTTTATGAAATTGTACACACAGTGTTGGTATAACGGCTAAGCTATAACCTGCTGGTACCTGAAAGAAACACCTTCTTATTCGTATATTTAGAATATATACTATATTATACCAACGGGACAGAAAATCGCCAAGAACAATTGAACATACCAAATATCTAATCATACCATCATATTGTTCATCGGCACCTTGATGTTAACGAGACAACGGTATGGGGCCAAACACGGTTAATATAGTGATCTTACAACAGTGGCTGTGACTGAAGATGAGATAAGTTCCTGGACTCGCTGGACATACAAAGTGTCCTCTTTTAGATCCGCTGTTTACCGTACCGCAATCTCTGAGTGCCCCAAGTCCAGTGTCCATCCGCCATGTCCGCGGCAGATTGCTACGACCAACAAATTATAGGCCCAATGGATGTTCATGATGCAATAACACAGTAGTCTAACTAGTACAGTATGATAATGCACTGTCTTGCATGATGTAAGCCATTTCTTAGGCTGGTCAGGAGGATAGTGTATGAATCTACTTTCCCCTGACAACATGATACGAGCGCCTTGACAGTCGCGCCCGACGCGATATTTCTTATTAACAACATTTGAACTTATGTTTATGTATATATATATATATATATATGGTGGTACATGAAATTGTAGCAACAAATACAAAGAAAGTGCTCGATGGTTTTTTAGGCCAGAGCGTTAAACTTATAGTACAGGTTTGTTGGAATCAACAAATATTTGGTAGCATCACAGCTGTCTCTACTACTACGTAGTTTCGTACAACACGTCTTGTCGTGTTGCACTAGTCAGGTAGAATGGTGAATGGTGATGACACAATACAATATATAATACGTTACGTTATAAGTTGGCACTTAGAAATGCATGGGCAAACATGAGCACTTGGCTATGCTCTGCGGAGCGAAAATCCACAACACAAAAAGTGCTTAAGACGCAATGATGAAAAAAACTATGATACAAATTTCTTGAGCAAGAATTTACTTGTATGCCTATAGGCTGTGACGAGCTCATTACGTTTGTTTAGTGTACACATGGTGGGCTTACATATAATATAATATTTTTCCCACAGGCATAAGTTGCACCTATTGGTGGCGCTACTGTATGCTTTGGCATGTTTGAGTACCTTCCAAGTTATGGTGAAGTCAACATCTATGTTCTTTAGCTCCCATATGTATTTACTGAGTTCTGTGCTGTACTTCTTAGATTCATTCTTGAAAGATGCTTTGTGGTTTCCGTAGCGCGTTTTGAAGGTGTTCTCTGTGAGTCCGATATATGTTTGTTGGTCTGTTGTCATTGGCTGTAACTGTGGCTTGGTAAATGACTGATTCTTTGAGGCAGTGGCCGGGCATAGGGCATTCTGTTGGTTTCCTGCAGTTACATTCTTTTTTTGGGATTACCTCTGGGGTCTCACGAGACAGGATCGTCTTATTGTGTCCGTCTATGTTCTGTTTGATGTTGCTCGTGCAGCTGTAGCTCAGCTTAACCGTATTCCTGTTGAATATCTTGCTTAGAACGTGCTCCTTTGGAAATTCCTCGTCGACAATCTTGAAAAATGTTTTACCGATGTTGGTTTGTACATTTTTACTATAAGGCGGGTTGTACCAAATGACGTTTCTATGGCGTTTCCTTGATTGGTTGGTTGGTACCGGTTTGGCGGTGGGCGAGAATTTGAGCCGATGTTCGTAGCCGCTTTTAGTGAGGGCTTCCTGATACAATGGTGCTGCGTGGTTGAAAGATTCCTCGTCAGATGAAATTAGGGAGAGCCGTTTGTTGATTGATTCAGGGATATTGTTGATGATTCCTGGAGGGTGGTTTGACTTGCTGTGGACGTATACCGGTGTGTTGTTAGGCTTAGTGTATGGCATATACTTTCCGTTGCGTAGGTATATATGGTGGTATACGTGTAATATTTCTATTACTTCATTTTAAAATAATGTCACCAATAGCATAGCTTACTCACTAAATATAATAACATTACTTAATTGCAAGGAAGATAGGTTGGACAAGGATTCAAATCTGTAATCTCCCGCACAACAAGCGAATCATTATCCAATGAGCAATGCGGAATAAAGCATAGTATACATGTACATGTATGGTAGAGACTGGTTGGTTTTACATGTTATATACAGTGTATAGTGTATAGGTTTCTCCCTATTCAAAATGTTGTTTACTGTAAATTAATACGAGCTCCCGACACTGCGTTGATCGGGGAGGGGTCGGGGCAGTCAGGTATAATGCTGTAATAATTCGCGTGATCGAAAAAAACCGGGGATTAAACATGGGTGCTTTTTCGCGCGGTCCTATGCTAAGGGTATCAACATTGCCAATGTCAGAGAATAAGGGTCGTTTTTTTAACCTGAATCCGCTCTAATGTTAGCTTGGACCGGCAGTCATCATTTAAGAAATAGCCCAAAATTGTAGGCTAAATTTAGTAACAAAACTGAATAATAATACAATTACTTCATACGATCATTTTAGTCTAAACTCCATCTTGAGTCTTACCTTACTGTCTTACCGCTCCCATAACCCTCCAGGGTCGCAGGGGAAAAATGCAAACTAAGTACGCTGTGTATTTATTGATTGAAGGTGGTGGACTTGCATATAAAATCTCGGTCTTGTGCTATTGCTTGGGTTTCTGCGAAAGTTTTCCTAGTCCATTCTGTGATGTTGTCCCTCCAACTTTTCCTCTGACGACCTCTTCTTCGGTTCCCCTACGGTGTCCTGCAGGATGGTCTTGGAGAGGCCACTTGATCTGGTTACATGGCCATACCATTTTAGTTTTCGCTTTTTCACGGTGGCCAGTAGGTTTGTAGCTCTTCATGTTTTGTGTCACTCTTCGACGCACTTCCTCATTTGTGATGTGGTCAGTATATGAAATGACAATGAGGCGTCTTAGACTTCTCATCTCTACCGCTTCAATCTTTCTCTGTAATTCTGCCGTCAGAGTCCATGACTGGCATGCATACAAGAAGATGGAGAGCACATCTTGAGTATGTGAGGACTAATATCCGTTGCTAAGAGAATGATTCGTCGAGCTAAATCCTTGTACATGTAAGGCCTAGCCCCCCCCCCCCCCCCCCCCCCCCCCCTCCGGGTGCGTTTGATTACTTCTTCTTTCCAAGGGACCCCATACTCTTGCTTGTATCATTATGTAATTATACCTATTACTATTACAGCAACCTGCATTCCGCAGTGCTTGAATGGAGGAATTTGCGCAGCAAATGATACATGCACTTGTGTCACTGGTTATACAGGCGATTATTGTCAAACCAATGATGACCTAGCAGGTATGTTGAATGTGAACTTGATATATACCTTCTCACATGCAGTTATAATTATACCAAACCACTTGCAAAGAGCATGGAAAAATATCATCGGTAATTTTAATTGTTTAATTTGCTGAAAATAATGTTACACAACAAGAAAGATTAGTATGTATAATTCATTCGTATCAGTCATTTGTACGTGAAAGTCTAGTCGCCATGGTAATAATTTGCATCACTATACGCACCAGCACAAATGAAAATTGAACTAAAACCCAACATTAATAGATTTCCATAATATTATAATACAGAAATATAGGTTGCGTGTACGTATCGTATTAAAGGAATATGACTGCGTATCACTAGTCTGTGAAGAATCGAAACATTTTCATTTTGGAATCGAGTAATTTCACGAGGTCCCAAAGTAAAATGTTTGGATTCTTCACAACTACCAACAGAACAACTGATAAAAGTCATTATCCTGATTCAAAGCCGTCAATTGAAATCGTCATTTAATGATACTGGACGGTATTTGTACTTCATTCCTCATTAAAAATGTACACTTTACAGCAATTTAACTATGCTTCACCTATTACAAATCGATAAATCTGATCGAAAATCGTGCAAGCGAACCACGCACACATCGCGTAACTACTGCGTTGTGCAAAATACGCCATGCGTTCGTGGAATTACGCGATTGGTTTTGGTGATCGAACTCGATACGAATTATACGCGGGTGACTAATGTTTACGCACTGAAATATACTTGGTTGTCCGTTATATTAACCTTCGCTTATTTTATTGGGGCGCACGTAACGCGTGTATGAGGTGTTGAATAAGTCTGATAGATTAGTCGCCAAAGTAATAAAAAAAAAATTATATATAGCCTATTGGTTTGGATTGGTTGATTTCTAATAAGTTATCCCTTCATGTAGGGAAAACCGAGTGTATATTATTTGGCACCAAAACAAAACTTGGTAAGGTCATTGATTTTCAGATATCTTATAATGATAAAATCATCAAGGCCCAAAAGTTCATCAAATACTTGGGAGTGACACTTGACCAAAGCCTCTCTGGAGACCTAATGGTTTCCTCTATTATTAACAAAGTTACTGGAAAACTCAAATTTCTCTACAGACACTCCAAATACCTTAACCAGAAATTACGGAAAAATCTATGCTCTGCCCTTCTGCAGTGTCATATCGACTACTGTTGCACCTCCTGGTATTCAAGTCTCAACAAATCATACCAGCGCAAATTTCAAATTATCCAAAACAAAATGGCTCGCTTTATTCTCAACTTGTCTCCCAGAGAACATATTGGTCAGGTGCATCTGGATTCACTCAAATTGTTAAAAATCCATGACAGAGTTAAACAACTCCGTCTAAATCACATGTTCAATGTTTTCCACTCAAAGGGACCCTCTTATTTGAATCAAATTTTCACCAAAACCACTGCTGCTCACGCTCACCGTACAAGATCAAGTTCACACAATTTTCATGTCCCAAGAGTCACCAGTCTTGCTTCCAACTCATTTTTCTATCATGGTACCCTAGACTGGAATTCTTTACCCATTTACATAAGATCTATAACAGACAAGAGTTCCTTCAAATCCCATGTCAAAACCTATCTGTCCACTACGTCGATGAACCAGGAATTGGCTGTATATGTGTAACTTATTTCCTTTTTTGCCCGTTTTGTTTTGTTTTTTGTCTTCTGTTCTTTTCATCACCTTTTTGCAGGCACCTTTTTCCTTTTAGGACCCCATTGGAAATAAGTTGGCATATTTAGCTAACTTTATGGGTTATCCTGGCTTATCGACTTGGTTGTCTGAATATATTTGTGATGTTATTACATGTTATTATTATGTGCTTGATCATTTTTGTATTGTTGATGTCGATTTTGCCGAATAACAAATAAATAAATAAATAAATAAAATAATATTTTGTAATTGAACTATTAATTGGTAAATTATCCAGTGTCGTTTCATGTTATTCACACAGAGTCTGGATTGTCAGTACTGTCTATCGGAATCATTATTTGCGTGGTTATCATCTTCCTTATTGTAATGACACTGCTGCTGGGTTGTGTGGCTCTAGGTTACAGGTATAGACAACACCAACAATTATACATGTTTGATACGAACAACATGAGGGATTACTATATACCTGGTGACATCCGGCAGCTGAGGTATTCATCAAATCTTAATGTAAGTGCCGAAGAAAGACGTCTAACAAGATATTAGTTGTTTCTATAATCGTTCTTGATTTTAAAGGTAGGTGTTCCGATTGCTGGCCCAATTTTCAACTTGATGTTTTTTTGATTTTATATGAAGGATCATCCTTAAACTAGTATTCCAAAGTTTGAGTTGCATTATTCCAATGTTTCTTATTTTAGAAGCACAAGGTGACATGAAATTTGCTTAATAACTAGTACAGCCACACTGACCGGGTGGTTAATAACCACCTCTGGTAGTAATTCACTGTATTTTGGCCTATCATCTAATCTAAACGGAACATTTCTGGAGCCAAACATTTTACAGACATAATGATATGGCGTTTCTTCTGATATCAAAATATGTTGACTGCAATACAAAGCTAAAGTGATCGGAACACCTTTAAGATTAAAACACGTACGAGGGTCGTTCAATAAGTTATGAAAGTGATCATGGTATGGGATGCATGAGTGATTCTATTGACAGATATTATGATCAATACAAAGTATGAACCTTAGTCTTTCAAACAATGCTCTTTTGGATGTCTATGTGTGAACTATAACGTCACAGAATTAGCTTAAAATAAGTACACGTCGGACACTGCCTGAAATCTTTCAATATTTGGCTGGATGTGTACAAGTATGAAATATAGGTCGATTGATACATTTGCGTATAATGTCGGCAATGCAAGCATTGAAACAGATAACACTTGGTGCATAGTTAGAACGCACAATAATCTCTGTCTATATATATATATATACAGTAGCACACATTTTGCGATTTTCGGGGATCGGTACTAGTACGGTAGCGCAACGGTATCATATCGCTAAGAGAAAACATCGGCGAAAAAATTAGCAACGGCATGCGCTCTCTGGTGTCCCCTTTCTTTGGGATAGGGAGGAAGATGACGTTATTCCAGTCTGTTTGATATTCTGTTGCTTTCCAAATCTTGGTGCATAGTCTGTGGATCACTTCAATGCCTTCTTTATCACTTTCCTTTAGGAGTTCTGCGGGAATATTATCAGCTCCAGGAGATTTACCATTCTTTAATTTCCTCATAGCTTGTTCCACTTCACTCTTTAGAATACCTGGCTCAGACATGTCATTGTTGAGAGTGTTATCATCAACTTGAATCCCATCTTGAGATGGATATAGCTTTTGGCAATACTGTTTCCATGTGGCTTTGAATTCGAAATCCTTAGTAAGAATTTTACCATCTGCATCATTCAAGACATTGAGTCTGCACTCTTAGAAGGTCAGGATCAAATATGAGACGAAAAGGATCAATTTTGATCCAGAAGCGGTATCACATATGAGCTTACCCTTTCCGGATCAAAGTGATCCGACAAGCAGGATCAAAAAGTTTGATCCGAAATGGGATCAAATATTTCTGTCAAATGATACTGAAACGGATCAAAATAATGATCCTTAATCGGATGTACCTGTAGCTTATGATCCTACTCCAGGATCAAACTGAATCAAAGAAAAAGTGAAAACATAGGGGGTCATCGGGTGACAGATTGTAAAACAAGCATGCATGCAAGGGTCTTTCGGTGACACCGGGCCAAAAAAGGGGGGTATTTTTGATGGAGCCTGGTGTGAAACCTAATATTGATTGAGTGCCCCCACCCCCGGGTGCACACTGCAGACTATATATCGAGTGCAGTAAGCTTACTACATCGTGTAGGCCTAGTACATCGCAGTGATCGTGACATTTTGTGAGGAGCATTTTGACCGAAAATCGTACTGATGGCACTGGTCAGGTACAAGAAATTTGTTCACAAGAATAGAGCATGTTCAAACATAAAAAATAAAACTACTTTACCGACAAAATCATGTAACATTTTACAGATTAGACTGGATAACTTACCGCGGTATTTCACCCTTGTTTCAACTGTGGCGACCGAATTCAAAAGATCGTCTGCTTGTCGTCTATCGGTTTGCGAAAGAGTGACGTCAGTCACTCATTGACCAATGAACTGTTTCATCGAATTGATCCGGAAATCAGATCAAAGTTGATCAAGGTGAATTTGATCCTTTTGTTGATATCTATCTGGAAACGGATCAAAACGATCCGAAAACGGATCAAAACGATCCGAAAATGATCCTTAAAGGATCAAAACAAAGTGAGCCGGAAATCTACTCATGTATTTGATCCTGACCTTCTAAGAGTGTGGGAACCTGTTTCTTTGTCAGGAGTTTGACAATACCAAGGCCGTGTTGGCTGTACTGTCTTTTTCTATTTGAAAACAAATTTGGGTGATGAAAGTTGTTTTGTCCTCTAACTCACTGATACTCCTCCTCCTTCCTCTGTCGCTGGGGGCGACATTATGTTGTGTTTGGTGTTCCTAAACACAACATATTTTTCCGTCCTTATATCAGGCGCTACATTGATAACATTTACATTTTAGATGCTAATACTAATCAACATCAAATGACAGTTATGAATAAGATAGGTAACTTTGTACGACAATTTTAAGGTTCTTGTTTGAAATCTGTGATTTTTCATCGGTACCTCGGGATTGCCCCGAGGGGGCGGCATGGTACATAAAAAGTCACCGATTTCAAACAAGAACCTTAAAATAGTCGTTCGCAGTCACCACCCCTAAAACAATGTTCCAATACCAACTTTCCTGAATCATAACCTTACTAACGATGAGAATGGTGTTTCTATTTCATATTAGGAACATATGCTGGCACGAGCTCGCTCACAGCAAAGCTACGATACGGATGGGTCACGTGATGGATTTATCATACCTTATATGGCGGATGGAAATAGTCCTTAGATGAAATGTTCACATATGTTGCGACTTGATTACTAGTGACTTGAACCAACAAAAATAAAATTGTAGCTGACAAGTCTACTATAAATACGTTATCTTTAGTACGGGATCTGAGCACTCGATCTGATTTTGATATGTCTGACCTTAAAGGGGCACTGAGCGATACGTATGGGAGTGCGCCCTCATTTTTTTTCTGGAAATCAGTTTGTTTGCACCTATATACGTAATACTTAGGCATAACTACCATCTGAAACCGTTTACCTTAATTCGCCGTCTATCATGTACAATTTCACGATTTGGTAATTTCGATGTAATTATCAGAATCACTCACCACATAACTTGCTTCAACCAAATCTCAATCTAGCGCCAATATTCAACCGTTTTGCCATAAATGATTACACTTCATGGTTCCCACGTACCTTATCAATTGAAAAAATACCTTTTTTCTCAATTGAATTTTACTCGGCAATCTCTCAGCGCCCCTTTAACCTACTTGGAATCAGATCGAATGCGCATAAGTCCCATGAATACCAACACAGTAAAGCTTTAAAATGTATGTTATTACATGTACTACAATTTATGAAAATGGCCTTATTTTAAATAAGTGTGTTTCTACCTATGAGCTGTTTGCTGTCACCGTATGTCGTCGCCGAGCTTCGCAGGCTGATAATGGCACGCGGAGTATACAGGCGATATCACAACCGCACTCAGGTTCAGTTTACGAATTCCACACGGAAATCTTCAGAGTGTTTCTGGTTTACTGGAATAATTAGTTTCGGCGGGAAATATCGGAATACGAGCATGTCTATGGCCACTATAGTGAGATTGCATTCTCACGGGTGCAACATTCTTAGACCATCGTTGCTACCATGATGAATTACACTAAAATCGAATCGAAACTCTGAATTAATCCCCGGAGACAGTTCCTTCTGATTATATTTTCATTATTGCATATTACAACAAACAACGTTGAATCTTGATTTTTAATAAATCATTTTACGCACGGAGTTTAACATTAACTGATTTTTTTTTAAAAACCATAGATGATTAAGACAGGGAAGGACCATCAGGTCGGTATCGATTTTTAAAAAGACGTGCTATTGTCAGTCGCGCTCATGGGTTCGAGATTAAGGTTATTTAAAAACTGGGGGAACTAAATGTCTATAGACTTCACAAATATCATTACAGCTATCGCATTGATGAATGAATGTCTTAAATTAATATGTTTCAAATATTAGAAGTATTTTAAATTTCACCGTTGCTTTTTTAATCAAATTAATTGTTAGTTAGCTAGTATTAGATTGTATAATTGCTGCAATAGACTATCAATATCCATACTGCTTACCGCTTTTCTGTTTTATTTTGTATTGGGACGTATAAGCATGATTGTATTATTAATATTATTATAAATTGTATAACCGTAATAATTCTGGTGTTTAGAAGAAGATAAATAAAAATATTAAATGTCTTTAAAGAGCAAATTGTTATACCAATTTATTCCTTTTATTAGAGTTCTATTTATCAAAATTAAATTAAAAAGTAGAAAAAGAAATAGTGTCCGATGCTTTAGGTGTGTACCGGCCCACTATGCGGCTGACCTCTAAAATAGGTCGCAGTGGCAACCTGCTTTGAGATGAGCAGCGATCCGGGTCTGCCAAAGCATTGTTATAATTAATGGCCAATCGATAATCAGCATACATTTTAATTTTTAGCACGAACTCATCATTCGAGTTGGCGCGCAATTTTAAATCCGGGTTATCCACACGTGTATTACAAATTTCTAAATGATATCCCAAGAATAATATGCATTTATATTGCTAGAATTATGAAATATCATAAGAAGTATACAACATTAAGATATAAATCATGCTATCAAATAAAATCGGCATTCTAGACCATTACACTGTGGGATTGTTAAGAATAGCGTCATGTTTCTGTACAGATTTGATGTACATGGTTAACATAAAAAATTACTAACAAATAAAGTACGAATCTCATTTGTATGACACACTATACGGCCCCCGGGAACTGTGCGTCACTTCACAAATGTGACGGAGATTTGCCATACAATGACGGTACCCTTAGACAATGATAGATTTTGACGGACCATGACTGTCTCAAATGACGCCCTCCCCCGTCATACGTGCCCAACTTGCTTGTGTCCTTGAGTAAGATACTTAGTCTCAATTGGCTCGTTAACCCAAGCGATAATTGGGGAGCTGTTAAAGTGGCATTAAGAGATGTGGTGGAGGTAGCGCCCTCAATTACAAAAATATATGATAAAAATTGGGATTAGTATATTTTTACAATGGATTAAGCAAAATCAGCCCTCTTTGTACAACAAAACGTCGATTTAAAAAATGCTGATCGGGCCCGATCAGTATTTTACGTCCGACAGTATCCCCCTGCAGTACGCGTGATACATAACGCGAATCATATTTGCATAGAGGGCGTTATTTAATAAATAGCGATGGTATTGTTTTAATCAAGTTTTGCCGGGTTTTTGTTGGTAGAAACAACAATAATAGTATTTCTTAATGTTCATCTTGAATTCTGGAGTATATATATTTTTTTTTTTTAAATTGTCAACACCACTTAATGTCCCTTTAACAATCTAAGTCAGGTAGTGCTGATAGGCTGTGCACTGTTAGCCGGTTTCCGTCTTAGTGTAGCGATGAAAAAGGTTATAATTCAAATTGGCAGCGATAGTTAGCCAAAAAGCGCGTTGGGACTTTGCTTGCGTGTAAAGCGTTATATACGAGGGGCATTCAATAAATACCTGCAACCATTGAATATCTCTAAACCGTGACATGTGTCAATAAAAGAAACTTATGATACTTCAACTGTAAGTCTTACCACTTTCTCACGGAAAAATTCAAACATGTGGGTCATTTTTATCTTGTAATTTCAGTACTATAAACATCATGGACTCTGGGCACTGAAAATTGACAAGAATCAGCATTATAAATCAATCGCCAATATTAACACTGTTGACGCATGTATCTTTTAATGCATACCATAAACTTGTCTTTCAAATTTCCCGCCAATGTAATATTTAATTCCCTAACCAGTGCCCTGAGATCATGGTTTTCACAGAGCTGAAATGCAATGATAAAAATGACCTAAGTGTTCGAAATTTTCTGTGAGAAAAGAGTAAGACTTACAGTTTAAGCGCCATAAGTTTATTTTACTGACACGTGTCACGGTTTAGAAATTTCCAATGGTTGCAGGTATTATTGAATGCCCCTCGTAAGAACGGTGTATTATTATTAGTATTATCATTATTATTATTTATATAATTGTTGATTGAACTGGACTGAAAATACATTTTAAAAGTGTAAAATGTTTTCAGATCTCTGTAGAAAAAACGTAACAAACAACGATTGAAAGACGATGGCCGACAAAGTTATTTTCGTAATTATTTTTTCAATTGCTTTACCATTTCCGATCCGACTTTTTTAATTTGATCATAATAAATGTTTGGATTTTATGTAAAATAAGACCCATTAGAGCGGCACAAACCAGTTCTATATACGCGAGTACCATCCACCGGGGCATTTTTCCATCGCATATGGTATTATTCTGATTTGTGACCCCCGGTCAAGGACACTTTTATGCAGCCATTTTATCACAGCTTTAGAGTGCTGTGTTCTAGCTCATCATATCTTTAGCACTTATGACCTCCCACCAAGTCACCTCTTTACAATATACCACGAATTAAACATCCATCCTAGATTTCTTTCTAATCATGTTCCTGATTGGTTCTCTGACTGGTATAAAAGTAGTGCTAGCCCGGTGGTTTCAGTCAACATTGACTTTGGGTACGCATGATCGTTCCAAAAATCACGGAAAAGGGGGGGTTTTCTGTATCATGTCCGCGGACATTCCACGGACATTTATGTCCGCGATTTCCCAAAATAAGGGGTGTTTTTTGAAACTATGTCCGCGATTTCCAAAAATAAGGGGTCGTTTTGGAAGCTATGTCCGCGATTTCAACAAATTAGGGGTGTTTGTTTTGAGAGGCTATGTCCGCGAGGAAGAAAACAAATAGAATAAGATTTGTTTCATATCAAATTGTCCTGGGAATAGGAAAAAGGGGGTATTTTGAACCAGATGTGTTCGCGTTTTTGCGCAAAAAGGGGGGACATTTAGAAAGTGTCCTTGAAATAGTGAAAAAAGGGGGGTTATTTTCAGACAAAATGTCCGCGTTTTTGTGCGAAAAAGGGGGTCAAATTAGTAAAATTGTCCGCGAAACGCCGTAAATAGGGGGGTATTTTAAGATCCTGGAACGATCATGTGTTACCCCTCTGAATATGAAGAGAGAACACCGGGAGTGCTAGTCGCACTCTACTGCACTCCCTCAGTGCCTGTTGATGGTGTTTGGTGTCTGAGCTCCACATTATACCATGGAAGTGATTATACTAGCTGTACATCAGTCTCACGCATTAATCAATGGCAGGTACCTGTCATGGTATTGTATAGTTAAAGGTGAAACAGCAATATTTGAAAAGTAGACCTACTCAACACAAATGGAGCAAAATAAATAAATGACTTCACAGTTATCATGTAATATTTCACAATTTTGTTAATTTACTTGCGAATTCGGCACATAGGCCTTCACTAGAATGTTTATCTAGGCCATCACTTCAACCCTTTTCCCATGAAATATTTGGGTTCTACAGGGTGGTTCAATAAAACGTTGACAGTTTTTTGAAGACATTTATTTTGAAATTCTGTAGATCTAAAAATAATATTTTTCAATATTCATCAACTATATGATCTTGACCATCTATGCTGAAGATATCGTTACAAATAACCTTACGGTTGCAAAATAACAGCTATTACAATTACACTTGTTTCACCTGGCGGGATCTTCAAATCTTAGATTACTTGCATGCAATTCATCATTCAGTATTCAATGTAACGTCGCGAAATCAATACCCGTGGACAGAGTGAAATGGGACAGACTTTGTTCAAATAGCTGTTATTTTGCAACCGTAAGGTTATTCGTAACGATATTTTCAGCATAGATGGTCAAGATCATATAGTTGATGAATATTGAAAAAGATTTTTTTTTAAATCTACAGAATTAAAAAAAAAATGGCTTCAAAAAACTGTCAACGTTTTATTGAACCACCCTGTATTATACTTGATTATCTATTAACACTTGCACTTTTTATTTATTTTCAATATTATTTTTATCGCCACTCTCTCCGTGCCCCTAAGTAACAGAAAAGGAGTGGAATTACTAATTGATACATTGCGGTCCATGGACCGCAATGTGCCCTTTTCAAGTTACTGACCATTTTACGAGGAATTTGTGAATTAGCTCCGTTTTGAATATTTTTTAGATAATATCAGTATCAACATTAATAAATACTGTCTTGCCCAAACTTGTGGTGGTTGATACAACCAAAAATGTTGATTTTTTTGAGAAAATCACAAAAATCACTCTTTTGACCACAAAAAGTTCAACAAAACTAACAAAAATAATTTTGAGTAAAAAAATCCCAAATTGCTAGATCATGATGTACAAACACTAACTTAGGGACCATTTTTTTTTAAACCTTATTTAATATGTTTTGACATTTTGACTGAAAAGCGCCAAATAAAGTGATTTTTTTCTTCTTCATTTTTTCCCCATTTTTTGGTCAATATTTCAAAAAAATATTAAATTAGTTTAAAAATAACAATCGTCACTAAGTTAGTGTCTTGGCATCATAATCTAGCAATTTGGGATTTTTTTACTCAAAATAAATGTTGTTAGCTTCGTTGAAAAAAGTGATTTTTTTGTGAACAAAAAACAACATTTTTGGTCAAAATTGATGCAGAATCTGGATTCTCTGATCCATTTCCTTTCCAAAAATGTATAATTTTATATACATTTGAGTCATACATGTAGTTCAATAATTACAGCACCCACAAAATTCAAAAATTGACTTCCTTGAGTACCCCTCCCCCACCCCCCTTAAAGAGGCCATATAATTGAAATGAATTGAATAATTAGCTTTCAACAGGGTTCCCGCGGCCTGGAAAAGTCATGGACAAATCAAAGAATTTTGTTTTAAATGTCAAGGCCTAGAAAATTCATGGACATGGACACAAAGGTCATGGAAAAGTCATGGAATTTTGTGAATTTTTAAAACAAAAATTTTAGAGCTTGAACATTCATATTTCAGCATCGTAAATCCGCTTTTTATGTCCAACAATATTATTAAATATTATTATTATTATTATATTAAAACTAGTATGACAAAATTTGACACAATATATTTTGAGTTATCTTTGCAGAACCTAAAATGGGTCAAAAAACGTGTTTTTATATTTTTTTCCAAAATGGTCAATTTCATGATCTTGGTTGGATTCATTGAACCCTTTCCTACAACAAATGTATACTTTGGTCAATTGGTCAAAATGGTCAATTTCATGATCTTGGTTGGATTCATTGAACCCTTTCCTACAAAAAATGTATACTTTTATATAGATTAAATGAATAATGAAGAAGTTACGGCAGTTTGACGGAGGCTATACCGAAGGTGCAAAGCCCCCTTAACAAAATGACTTATAAGTACGAATCATGCTGTACAGGGTGAGTCAAAAAGACTGCAATAGTGGAAAGAAGCCATTTTATTTTCAAAACCAAAATTAATTTTAAAACTTTTTAAACGTTGCAAGAATGATGTATTTAATCCTAACTTTGTGTGAAAAAATGAAGTCGATTACATTTTCCGTTTGCCTTTGGTGAACCTTTTGATCAGTGCACCCATTTCACATGTTTGTCCACGAGATACCCAAAATATGCATCAAATCAAATTTGGAAACTTGAGTTCATTTAAGATGTTATTGGAATTTGATGCATCCTTTCTTGTTTACATGTGAGTTAGCATAATCAATTATAATCATACCCATGCTATGAAAGCGTATAATGTTCTAAATTTTAATAACAAACTGAGATTTTCCATTTTTTTGTTGGCGGGATATTCAAATATGAAAATGCAATGTGTGCCATTTCAAATGAAAATCACTGTGCTCGTGGACAAACAGGTATATTTGGTTGTGCAGCAAAGAGGGTCACCAAAGACAAACGAAAAATGCAATCGACTTCATTTTGTCACACAAAGTTAGGATTAAATACATCATTCTTACAACGTTTAAAAAGTTTTAAAATTCATTTTGGTTTTGAAAACAAAATGGCTTGCAGTCTTTTTGACTCACCCTGTATATCAAATGAAACCAACATTTTATACGGTATTGGAATGGATTGCTCCCGGTATGAACTCGACATTCTAGACCGTTACACCATGGAATTGGGTTACCCCGTTTAATGACAGCCGTCAAATATAGCGTCATGTTTCTATACAGATTTGATTTACATGGTTAACTAATGAAATGACTAATAAACAAAATATGAATCATAAAATTGAATCCGACAATCTAGACCGTACAACAATAGGTTACAGAATTGGTTTACATGGTTAACAAAATGACTTATAAACAACGTACGAATCATGCTGTACATTGTACAGGGTGGTTCAATAAAACCTTGACAGTTTTTTGAAGCCTTTTTTTTTGAAATTCAGTAGATTTAAAAAACAATCTTTTTCACTATTCATCAACTATATGATCTTGACCATCTATGCTGAAAATATCATTACAAATAACCTTACGGTTGCAAAATAACAGCTATTTGAACAAAGTCTGTCCCATTTCACTCTGTCCACGGGTACTGATTTCGCGACGTTACAACCAGTGTGGTTCAATACAAGTTGACAGTTTTTCAAAGCCATATTTTTAAATTTTTGTTTACATATTCCTCAAAAAGATCATCTTGGCCGTCTATGCTGAAAATGTCAATGCTAATAATGCTATGGCGGCAAAATGATAGCTATTTGAAGAGAATCTCGCCAAATCTCTTTGCCCACTAGTAAGTCTACGGAAAATGCCCAGCAAGATATTACATTAAATGGCATCGTCACTGTTAAGGCATAGAGCATAGATAATTACACTTCCAATCTATGAAAATCAATAATTCTAATTAGGGTCACTCGTGGTATTATTATTACGTATTGATTTCACACCTGAATAGATAGTTAAGATGTTAACAATTACACTGGTTTCACCTGGCGGGATCTTCAAATCTTAGATTACTTGCATGCAATTCATCATTCAGTATTCAATGTAACGTCGCGAAATCAGTACCCGTGGACAGAGTGAAATGGGACAGACTTTGTCCAAATATCTGTTATTTTGCAACCGTAAGCTTATTTGTAATGATATATATTTTCAGCATAGATGGTCAAGATCATGTAATTGATGAATATTGATTTTTTTAATTTTTAAATCTACAGAATTTTAACAAAAATGGCTTCAAAAAACTGTCAAGGTTTTATTGAACCACCCTGTATATCAAATCAAACCAACATTCTAGACAGTAATATAACAGTAAAACGAGATTGGATTGGATCACCTTAGATTTTAGATTTTAGACCCATACATTTACCAAAAATGGCTTGAAAACGGTGTCACCCATTTACCAGATGGTGAAAAATGGGACCCTATTTGGCGTCGCATCCCCGTAACCTCATACCAACTAAGTCACCCCCCCCCCCCTCCCCCGGGCACCCTATATGACAACCGTCAAGTAAAGCGTCATAGTTTTATACCTATTTGATTTACATGGTTAATAAAAGGACTAATAGATAGAGTATGAATCATTGTGTATATCAAATGAAACCAGAAGACACATTATACCATAAACAGTAGCTCACGATTACGTTCTGTCAGTGACATTTAAATTAAAGGGACGGCTATGCCGGTAAATTTAGTTGAAGCTATCGGCATGTTCAGGCGGGCATAAGTGATCGGCGTAAATGTAGACCCTGCAGCAATCAAAATTCCACAAAGATTTCCTCTACTCCGAACAGTTGTCCACACGGTACTAAATATAACGTTACTCCGAAGTTTTCCGACAAAGTTAACACGACCATCGCAGGGGGCTTAGGAGTAAATATCGGTAAATATCGGAGTCTGATTATTTCGAATCCCGTTTTCGACAGCCTGGTGCTAAGCATTGGTTTCCAGTTTACAATAGGATTTATTCCGTTATTTCCAAATTGTCAGTTCCTTTATTCGATTATTTCAGCTAGGTTTATTTATCGCTCGCTTGTAAACATGAATTCAAGATCGAAATTTCTATTTTTGTTACTAATTTGTCGCCACTTTTCGGATGGTGGTATAGATTTAATGCCTATGCTGATATCAACAGCGGTATTTTTTCAAGGCAGACGATCTGATAGGGATGAGCAGCATCGGATGCGTTTGTGGCATCGTCCCATCATCGGCGAAGGTTTACGCCAGAGATACGGGCGTGCTAATCCAAACTGCTCGGGAGTTTATCATGGACAATCGTTAATCCGACCTTACTCCGATCTTACTCTTAACGAATTTACGCCTGTATGAACGCAGCTTATGTGTGTCTCAGATTAAAATCGATCAAAAGAAGGAACCATCATAAAAGGCCGTGTAGTCTCAAGCGCTGTCATGAAATAACTCCTCAACAGTAATACAGAACTCGACACTCTCAATCCCAGAAACTAACATCGATTTCAATAGATGAACTGATTGTCCCAAGTGCTTGTGGGTTAAATTGTTACGTTAATAAATTAATTTATTTTACTTCCACTGAAAGCCAAACTGGAGTCAAGTGACTCTTGAAATGGAGTAAATCGGCCATGGCTCTCCAAAGGAGTCATCCTGACTCTCCAAAGGAGTCATCCTGACTCTTCAAAGGAGTCATCCTGACTCTCCAAAGGAGTCGTCCTGACTCCCCAAAGGAGTCATTCTAGCCGTCGGAAAGAGTCATCGGCCATGACTCTCCAAAGGAGTCATCCTGACTCTTCAAATGAGTCATCCTGATTCTCCAAAGGAGTCATCCTGACTCTCCAAAGGAGTCATCCTAGCCGTCGGAAAGAGTCATCGCCCATGACTCTCCAAAGGAGTCATCCTGACTCTCTGGAGCTAATTTGCATATTTTACTTGGTCTTACATTAGCCGAGTAAAATGCGCAAATCGCTCATTAGCATAATTGCAATGGTACAACAATTAGCACCGGTGCTTGTGTATACCATTTCAATTATGCTAATGAGCTAATTTGCACCTTTTATTTATTAAAACCTATTAAAACCTATTAATTTATTTGAATTAAGTCGATACGTAAATTTAACACCGTTGAATGTATATTGATATATGCATATTTCTCACTGGTATTAAGGAAGGGAAGTGATTGCTCACTAAGTAAATGCAAATACATTGAGCAAGAACATAAACATCAAAGAGCCAATTACCCTAAAGCCCCCCCCCCCCCCCAGTTCTCAGTGTCTTATTCTTATTCCTATCTGGAGTCACGGTGACTCTATTTAGCCAGTTGGAGTCATTATTACTCTCGAAACGGAGTCCAGCCTACATGTGACTCTATGTCAATATTGACTCCATTTGAAGAGTCACAAGACTCCCTTGAAGAGTCATGCATCATGACTCTCCAAAGGAGTCAGTAAATGTTGACTCTCCAAGGGAGTCATGCGACTCTCCAAACAGAGTCAATATTGACATAGAGTCACATGTAGGCTGGACTCCCTTTATAGAGTAACCCTGACTCCAGTTTGGCTTTCAGTGTCGAATAATATTTACTCACCCTGTTTGTGCTACAGTTCAACAGAGCATAAATTACCAAATATTAAATTATAAATATAGTGCCTGCTGAGTGTTGTACAACCCTGACAATTTCAATCTTACGTATGTGTATCATATAATCAAAACAGCTTTGTTTTAAAGTACTCTTTCGTGTCCTTAAATGATTATCAGCATTGTTACATTTCTTATTAAACCTGATTTCGGATTGGCCAATACTGGATTATCCATACACGCTAATCCAACCAGCTACTGGCTACTTGCTTTCATGGCCTTGACTATTTGAACTTTTGTTTATTATTTAGACATAGAGCGTTCTACTTGGGAAGAAACCGTTAAGAATCGGTAAGTTTGCCCAGTAGAAACAGGCAGAACCCGCTTAGAATCGGTATTTTTGGTAATCCCAAAAACCTTCACAAACCAAGTTTGGAACCGGTAAGAAACGGCAAGAAACCAAATATAAACAGAAAGGCGATTAATCTTAGCGGTTTGTGCCGTGAACCGTGTCACGCTGGGTTATACACATTGTGAAGCAATCTGTGTCAGGTGTGGTGGCATTGTTTGGTATTACACAAGGTCAAATGTCGTGGCCCATCGACTAGGATCGATAAATTTAGCGGTAACTTTTCGCGAGTAGAAACAGGGGGATTAAAAACTTACCGGTTAATCTTAGCGTTTAATATTAGCGTTTACTTTGCAGAGCCACCAGTAGAAACACGCTCTTAGTGCAGGCCTTTATCATGGTATCGGTTTGTACAGGCTTGCATGTGAGCACACGGTCACCTTAAAAGTAACATACACCATTATGCTTAAAACCCTTGACTACACACTGATGAATGGCATTTCAAGTTTCTTGTAGCGCGAATTTCAAAACATTTTTTGTATCCTTGTCTTACATATGTTACTTTTTGAATTGGAGCGTAATTTCAATAACATGCGCTTTTGGTAATTTATGCTCTGTTGCACTGTAGTACACATAGGAAAGCATTTCAAAAAGCACCAGTGAACAATGAGGGCGCTTCTCTTTGCCAAATGACTATCTTTAATGCACGTCTCATTATTAAGTATTGTAGAGGGTAAACTCCATTATAGATTATGAGACACGGAGGTTCCGTTAGAATTACAATGATGCAACACACACGTATAATTAAACGAGTCTAGGAACATCCACGGCACGCATCTCAATCTCCATGTCCCGATCATGTCCTACTTTTCCAAATCCGTTCTGACGATGTAGCCTACCAACAAAGCTAAATGTGTTAACAAATGTATGTCTATAATCCGGATTACTGACATTGTATATAACCGGATTCAAGAGGAAGGTAACCCGTCCAATCCAAAGAAACATATTGTATATATTTTCTTTGTAAATCTTCGTATCGGTAAACATTTCGATGATATCAGAAATATTGATCAATTGGTAAGGCGCAAGACAGCCGAAGAAGACGAGAGCATTTATGGCGAGCATTTTGGCAACACGATTTCGTGGTCTCACTATGTTTCGTTCTTTCCTCTGTCTATCGTTTAATTTACACACGATTTTGATGTACAGAGTGCAATTGGCGATTACAGCTATGACAAACTGGCCTAGATCAAACATACTCATTGAAATAACCGCCCATCTGTTCCATTCACAAACATTCATTAATCGCACGTGATCCTGTTTAATAAACGTTTTGGCGCCTTTTGGCCATCTCCAGCAGAGTGTTTTCAAAGTTATTGCTGCACTGTGTGGACTAACGTAGGCAAATGTTATCAGCCATGCAAGTGCGGCTAATTTAATTGCATGAAGTCTGTTGTTGTTTCTTCGGTACATCCAGTGGCGTAGCTGGGATTTTTTTCAGGGGGGGCAAGATTTCTAAACTTTTCGGGGGGGGGGGGGGGGGGGGGGGGGGGGGGTGTGGGGGGGGGAGGTCAAAAAATTTCGCACGGTCAAAAAAAATCGCACAGTACATGTACTATATGTACAATTTTGCCTTAGATTTGACTATTTGGGCTGAATATGCCCACACATAACCGGTACCCCGCACGTAATCTCGTTTTTTAATAATTTTTTCCCTATTGTATTTTTTTTCCCTTATTATTTTTTTTAGAGGGGGTGGGGGCGGGGGCACAAATGGGTTTTTCCCGTCAGGGGGGCATTTTCCCCCCTGCCCCCCCCTGAGCTACGCCACTGGGTACATCAATGGCCGGCAAACAGCATTGTATCTCTCAACGGCGACCCAGGTCACAAAAAAACACAGATACAAAGTTAAATAAAGAAGTTAAAAGAACTGGTATAATACAGCCGACTGTTTCATCAAATGGTGTTCCGTATTTAAAATCCACATTTGGTGAGTCAAAGTAAGTCCACATATATCGTATTGACGTCACAACAAGTAATAAGCCATCCGATACAGCTAGATTTGCTAGGTAGATGTTAGTTGCGCTTCTCGTGTATGCGTATTATGACCACTAAAAACGCCGCATTCGCAATAATCCCGAACGCGGCTATAAAGGGTACTAGTACCGTAATAAAGACTTGTTTAGCGGGGATGTATACATACGCTCGTACTTCATCCGCTGTTAGGTTCCTACAAGTTGATAAGTTGAGATTATCCATCATCTCCATGTTTGATTTAACTGCAAAGAAAACCGACATGATGAAGATGAGTTACGGCTGATGACTGTACAGTAGCTTGAAGTGAATAGTGTTGTCTTTTCCTGGCTCGCAGATTCCAAACTCACAACTGAACATGTGTATGCAGAATTCATGTATAGTCTCCGAAATCAGTAACTATCTGCTATTGATAACAATTTAGTACCGGTGTAATTTATGACCGTGAAAGATCAATAATTAGGTGGTCTAGCGGCAGTCAATCATTAATCGAGTCTCCTACGGTGCTAGACGTTGCGTAAAAACGAGACTTGGTGAACATCATGCAATCAATCGAGCAAGTCTTTTGAGTACAACTTTATTACAAGGTAGTACTTTCGATTTTATGTAGTCCTTAGAGAGTTCCCATACAAGATGCACACTGTGAAGCACACACTATGCAAATAGTCTGAGCATGTAATCAAGACGCCTATAATGGTAAGTAAGCTTCTGTAGATGTAAAAAAAAACTGACTACGAAGCCAAGAGGTTGTATTTTAACAGATGCCAGGACGGTATTTATTTAATAGAGATAGCTTTCCGTGTGGATATAAAATAGTTCTAGGACATTTCCCCATAACCCCTAATAGATATCCTCTATTCACAGAAAACTTTTCTGAGTCGAGCGACTCGCTTACGTGAGTATTCATTTTGTCCGTGAGGCGACCCGCCTTCAGAATGTATGCGAGTCATATTACACACTTTAAGCGAGTCAAATGACCCATGTAAGTAGGTATAATTGGTATGAAAGTGGGTCATTGGTAATTGATTGACCCACTTGTGCGAGTCACATTACTCACTGAAAGTACAAATGTCTCAAGTGACCTATTTAAATAGGTCAATTGACCTGCCTACGTGGGTCACATTACTCACTTAGGTGGGTATTCATTTTTGTCCGTGAGGCGACCCGTTCAACAATCGAGTGAGTCAATGGACACACTTCCAACTCAAAGTTAGTCAAATGACTCAGATCTGTTTAACAATTCCAGTGAGTCAATGGACACACTTCAAACTCAAAGTGAGTCTAATGACTCACATCTGTTTAACAATTCCATTGAGTCAATGGACACACTTCAAACTCAAAGTAAGTCAAATGACTCGGATCTGTTTAACAATTCAAGTGAGTCAATCGACACACTTCATACTGAAAGTGAGTCAAATCCGTTTAACAATTCAAGCGAGTCAATGGACACACTTTAAAGCGAGTCAATGGACACACTTTAAAGCGAGTCAAATGACTCGGACAGATAATTTCAAATGATACACACATTACAAAACAATGAGATTTGATGTCAGTGAATTTATTGACTCCATCATTAATATTTTCATACACAAATTTAAATGCCAAAGATGAGTTATGGTACTTTTTAGTATTACATTGGCAGGACTAAGGAAAGTTTTTTGGAATTTTGTGAGTGCTGTAATTATTGAACTATTAATGCATATAAAAGTATACATTTTTGGATGGGATTTGGGTCAGAGAATCCATTTTTGGCATCGATTTTGACCAAAATCATTTTGAGAATTTTTTTGAGAAAATCACAAAAAATCACTTTTGACCAATTTTTCTTGGGAAAAAGTAAAGACACTCTAACTTAGGGTCGGTTTTCTAATTTTTTCACCTAAACTTTTTGTTATTGACATTTTGACCAAAAGTGCCCAAAAGGTTAAATAATGAGAAAACCTACCCCAAGTTTGTGTCTTTACATGCCATTTGGGCATATTTTACTAAAAATGTCAGTAACTGTTTGGTTTTTTTGGGCAATGTAAAAAAATAAGCATTTTTGGTTAAAAATTGATGCCAAAATGGATTCTCTGACCCATTTTCTTTACAAAAATGTATACTTTTATATTCCCTGAAAGCTATCAAAAATTACAGCACTCGAAAAATGCAAAAAGTGACTTCTTGAGTCCCGCCATAAGTAGGTGGTTTATCTTTAACTTTGATATCAATTTTGACAACTTGACCGGATGCGAATCAACACTAGTCATGACAATTATAATAATGATAATAATTAATTTACATACAATAATATTAATCAGAACCTCTAATATAATTTGGGTAATGTGGATATGCTAAAACCAAACCATAAAGATAAATTGGAATGACAAAATGTGTGTAAAATTAGGCAACATATCCACTAAATCAATTTGGAATTAAATATGTCGAAAAGGCATCAGTAGTATTCAATCCAAAAAGATTCAAAATATGACGACTAAAATTTGGAAATAGAACGTATAGTAGAGTCATTATCTTGGATTCCGTGACCATTTTCTTCCTACCTTAGTTTCTTCGTGAATTTGTCAACTAGAACCATTTTAAAAAAGAATGAGCTCCCATGCATTTCTCAAAAGTTACGGGAACGTTGTTTTATAGCGCAATTCCAAAATGGCCGCCATACAGGGGCCCAAAAATTCAAATGGCTTTAATTAAGCTAAAAAGCACACCAAATTGTTCGGCTGAGCACAAGGATTCCGAAAAATTATAGTTTGCGCTACTTCCGATGTTTGGTTAACGAGTTATCGGGTAAAACGTAAAAAGGTCGTTGACCTTTACATATGGGGGTCAAAATTTAAACTTGAAGACATAATGTGTAGCCATGAGTATGCCTACTGCTTTCATGAAGTCGGCCGTGGAACACACTTCTTCACCTTCAGCTATCAGGGTGTAATCCTTGACGGTTTCATCTACTATGGCAGCAATTGAGCCGTTATACTGAATGTGTATGTGTGACGGGAAGGAATCTTCATCTACCTATTAAAAAGTTGAAAGTTGTATAGAAGATCTTATAGTTGATAATGTATTAGTAAATAACTCAGGGGATGCCCTTGATCATATGAAATCATTTTATGTAGACTTGTATACAAGTAAAAGTGATGAAAATATAAATGAAGATATTGACAATTTACTAGCCAGTATTGACATCCCAACACTCTCGGGTGACCAACAAATATTGTGTGAAAATGAACTTTCGCTTACAGAATGTTACGAAGTCTTGAAAAATATGACACCAAATAAATCACCAGGTAGTGATGGTATATCAAGTATTTTTTATCTTCATTTCTGGAAGGACCTAGGTCCTTTGTTGGTCAAATCATTGAATTTTGGGTATTCAAATAGTCAAATGTCGGTTTCTCAAAAGCAAGCTATAATAACTTTAATTCCCAAACCTGGCAAAAATCAAAAATTGATAAAAAATTGGCGTCCTATATCTTTGCTGAATATAGATTATAAAATAGGTACAAAAAGTATTTCCAAAAGGATCGAACAAATTTTACCCAGTATTATTGGTGAAGACCAAACAGTGTTTGTAAAAGGACGATATATTGGAGAGAACATTCGTTTAGTTGAAGATGTCATAGAATATTCAAACAAAACAAAACATCCAGGTATGTTATTACTAGCTGACTTGGAGAAAGCATTCGATTCCGTGGAATGGAATTTTATGTATGCAACTTTAAAGAAATTCAATTTTGGTCCGAGCCTAATATCTTGGATAAAATGTTTCTATAGTAATCCAACGAGTTGTGTAATTAATAAGGGATTTTCCTCTGGTTGGTTTAATTTAACACGAGGTGTACGTCAGGGTTGTCCTTTATCAACAGTATTATTTGTTTGTGTAATAGAAGTTTTAGCCTTAGCAACACGAAAAAGTAAAGAAATTAAAGGTATTACCTTGCCAAGTGGTAAAGAATTAAAATGTTCCTTTTTTGCGGATGATGCTACTTTTTTTCTGGCCGATGACAAATCTGTAGGTCACCTAATTGAGCTTATGAAACATTTTGGTAGGCTGTCCGGACTAAATGTAAACATGGAAAAAACTGAGCTTTTGAATTTGTGTAAAAATAAAAATGACAACATTCCTATTGCAAATATTAGACCAGCCAGAGGACCAGTTAAAATCCTAGGAATATTTATTGGTCAGGATCAGAACGAATGTTATAATTGTAATGTACATCCAAGAATGTCAAGACTCAAAGATAAATTGGACATATGGCGTAGTCGGGATTTAACACTCAGGGGGAAAGTGTTACTTGTTAAAAGCCTTGGCATTTCTCAAATGACGTATGTAATGTCAATGCTTTCTGTTAAAAATGAAACCTTATCTGCTTTAAACAAAATCCTATATAACTTTATATGGAGTGGTAAACCAGATAAAATAAAAAACGTTCTGTCATGATTGCATCAAAAGATAAAGGTGGAGTTGATATGATAGATGTTTATAATACAGATATAGCTTTAAAAGTAATGTGGTTAAAGCGTTTCCTCAGCGAAAAAAATGCTCCATGGAAAGATATACCAAATTATTATTTTGATAAGTTGGGAGGTCTTGAATATATATTGCAAACAAATATGAAGGAAGATTCATTTCCGAAATATTTCCCTAAGTTCTATAAAGATATTATTCTAGGTTGGCAGAAGTTAAAAGATTGCGATCAAAAAGATCTACAGCTTGATGATATCTATAACATGCCACTTTGGAATAATGCATTGTTAACTAATCCAGTAAATAATGTATTTCATACAATAGCATTTAAAGCTGGTATCGAAAGAGTTAAACACATATTAGACGAGAAAGGTTCTTTCTTATCTTATTCAAAAGTATGCTGTATGTATGGAAACTGTATTGACTTTGTATCGTATTATGGTATCATAAAAAGCTTTCCATATAAATGGAAGATTATATTAAACAAAGCATCTAAATATGATATAAATAATGTTAAAGGTAAAGATATTATTACAAACTAAATATTAGTAAGTTAACAACCCGTGGTATACGAAACATCTTTATATGAAACAAATGACAATACCATCAAGTCAGATATATTACGAGCGTCTACTGAAACTCCCACTTGAGACCAATTGGAGTAATATTTGGTCTCTTCCTTTCAAAGTAACGATTGAGGAAAAAATGAGATATTTCCAGTTCAAGCTGCTACATCGTATTATTCCGAGTAACTCTTTTCTAAAGACTGTAAAAATTATCGATGATGAGAATTGCCATTTATGCCTAGGAAAAGAAACTATTGAACATATGTTTTGGCTATGCCCTATAATAAATAGCTTTTGGAAAAATGTTGCATTATGGATAAATGATACACTGAAA
>CM069447.1:33988189-34017575 GCA_035610835.1 Ophiura sarsii
GTACGATTGGCTATGTCTGTTTTGGAAATGTGTTTGCTTTGTGTATCCAAATAGCTTACAGCTGTATATTAGCCTAGCTATAGCAAGCTATAAAATGACATCTCTGAATGTATTTTAAACAAGTGTGCAAGGAGAAATGGTTGGGCACACTGGTAAAATGGTTTTACAACAAGTGTTGCTATTATTATCCAAGTGAACTCAACTTCAATCACTTATTTATCGAGCAATAATATATTGTTTTAACGCATTTTAATTTGTTTAGATTACAAAGTTAAATAAATCCAGAGATAAATGATAGATAGAAAAATAGATTAAAAAAGAATAGAAAAAAAACTATAAAAGCATTGGCGGCCTTTATAAATTATAAAAATTGACATAAAAATGATGTTACATACGTACATCCACAATCAAGTTTAATTTAAAAAAAAAGAAAAAAAAAGTAGAAAACAACAACGAATACACGGAGATTCGAACCGTGATTGCCGATTGCAAACGATATGGCCAACGTATGCACGCAACAGAGATCGACGAGTGTAATTGTGTCAGTTTTATTATTTAACGTAATAAATATAAGAGGCCTGACGTTTCGATTCTAACAGAATCTTTATCGAAGGTAAAATGACAGAATACAACATTACACAACATATATATAGACAGAGAAACAATGGGCAGGAAGTCAAAGTGACAGATGAATGAATAGGGGAAGATATCATGCAAGACAGCTGATAGATGAAGTGGATATAACAAAAGGATGACATAGACAAAGGGGAGATTAAAAGTAAAAGGCAAATGGGATAAAAAAATAATTGGTGAGTGAAATCAACAATGGTCATTGATGACTACAAATAAATAATAAAATGGATGGAATGTAAAAGGACTGAGAAAATGCATGAGAAAACAAGAACAAACAAAGTGGACTAGGCCTATGGTAACAAATAATGGAAATGCACTGGAACAAGTAATGAAAATTACTGTGCATAGGAGACATGGTTGAAAATGAAAACAAAGTATCACACATATCAAGAAGTAAAAAATGAAAAATGGAGTGAAGAAAAAGTGGAGAAAAACAAATGGGTAAAAAAATACAAATGATAGGTATATCAGATACAAATGGAGGAGGTGGGGGCGGGGATTGAGTCTAATCATTCCCTTCCTGGATGTTTAGGCCATGGGTCTGAATAGTGAGAAGACGCTTCATCTATAACGTCTCTCTACTGAGACGTACCACTTCTGAAAGGCTACCTAAAGATTCAATGCCCTGTAAGATCATATCAGACATAGTGTGGTTGGGAAGGTTAAAGTGGTGTCCGACAGGTGGCTTGTTGGTGTTGACCGTCGATCTGTGTCCATAGAAGCGCTTCTTCAGTGAGTTTTTAGTCTCACCAACATACTGGACTCCACACACTCTACATGATAAGAGGTAAATGACATTAGATGTGGTGCAAGTGATGTGACCCTTCGTCTTGTAGGTGGCATGGGTGGTGTGACTGTTGAAGGATTAGCCTTCCTTGATGTGTTCCCGGCAAACGACGCACCTGCTGGTCGACTCGCACTTAGAAGTGCCATGCTGCATGGGGAGAGAATCATCAGTTACCGGGGGATGGTAGCCCGTACTAACATATCTCGTAGGTTGCGAGGGCGTCTGTAGGCCAGGATTGGTATGTCAGGAACTGCACGACGAGACGGTCTGATGTGTGGAGAATGTGGTGGTTAGTGTTGGTGATGTGACGCAGAGGAGGAAGTTTAGGATGAAATGTGGTAACAAGGGGAATCTTGGGGGTGGGGTCTTGGTTTCTGGCTTCTCCTGAAGGACTGTGGCTCTCGGAGAGAGTGGACTTTCTTGATGGCTTGCTGGACTTTGGTGGAGCTGTGACCTCTGGTAACCAGATGCTTCTTCAAATTCTGTGCATGATATGAGAATCTAGATTCGTTAGAACAAATACGTCGGAGACGGAGAGCCTGACTATATGCTATGCCTGTCTTACAATGGCGAGGGTGGCAGCTTGAAGCATGGAGATACTGGTGCGTATCTGTAGGCTTGGTGAAGAGATCTGTAGATAGTATACCATTCTCAGCTTTCTGTATGGTTACATCAAGAAATGTGCCTGTTGGTGGGAGTAGTCAGAAGTGAACTTAATGGTCCTGTGAAATGAGTTCATGTGATCAATGAATGTGAGGAGACTGCTTTCATCACTGGTCCAGATAAAGTCCTGTAGAAACAATAGAAAAGTCCCCCCGACTCTTTGAGGCGACCTTTGACTGGGTTCACGGGGTTAATCATATTAATGAGCAAATATGCAAATGAGCTAAGTGTCCCCTCCTATTATATATTCTCCTTGATGTAATTTAGTTGAATATCACAGTTCATAATGCAGATCAACGTTGAGAGTAACTAGGATAAAAATACATGTCAAACACTGTGATCAAGCTGTCCGGCGAGTCGTAAACATGATAAGAGGTGAGGCAAAGGTAGGCTACTCGCGTATTTCAAAACAACAAGCAATCATGTTTATACTCGGGATGGCATCCACAGGTCATACAATCAATTATATATACTTTACAATGTACAACAGTATTGAGAATTGAGTCAATAACACAGCACACAAAATGGGCCAAGAAATGACCAAATCGCGTCTCGGAATAGGCCCACTGATAATTTTAGGCAAACAACTATCTAAAATGACTGTGTGTTTTAACTCAAATCTCAAGATTCACGATGTATGAGGGGGAATATAAAATGTAAAGATGGTCAACAAGAAAACCATTAGAAAACGGAGCAAGGGCCTATTGTCGACAGTAGGCTAGCATTGAAATTGGGATAATTTGATAATTTATCAAGCAAAAGAAAATAGATTGATATAGGTTAAATAAATAGGGTACAAGCCTAGGTAGACTCAAAACCGGTTTGATTACAGTATGTTAAAGTTGGATGACGTAGCTCACAGTGATTTTGATTTTTGAAATGTTCAAAGATGCCCCAAAGATGGGGGAAATGGTCAGATACAAAATGTCCATGCTTTACCTTATTAAAAAGCAACCAATGTCAGATAAAATCGTATTTAGTAAAAGAAAATAAGCAGGGTCAATATGACTTGAGCTGTGGAAACGCGTTTTTGGCATTGATAGCGTCTTGCAAGGGCAGAGTCATCAAGGCATTTGAAGTATAGAAAACTTTTATATGTCCGTGTATAGAACTTATTACGTTTTACAAGAAAAAAAAAAAAATGCTAACCAAAATGCACGGTAAAAATTGTATGGACCAAAGAATGGAAATGATAGTGGCACCAGTTTTTGTAGAATTGCCCTTATCATGATATAATTATGTCTAATTAATAGCTATATAGGACAATTCCGTAAGATCGGACGTACATTTCGCACACTTGAAAGGGTTGGGTAGTTCTCACTATTAGTGTTGGGTGGATTTTGTTATCCATTTTGTATGCCCCCCCCCCCCCCCCCCCCCCCCCCCCCCTTGTAAGTACTATTATTCTAACATCAATTGGATCATCAATTAGAATTAATGTGGGAAAAGTTGCCAAAACCCCCTTGGGTCGGACGTTCTCACACGGAATGATTTTTTCAGACATGCTTCGAAAGATTACACATTTCAAAAGAGTATAAGAATTTAGTGCATGATTATTGATGAGGGTTTGTATGAGACATGCCTCTATACATAATGCCAGAAGAAAATAACCACAAAACCAAAACACGGAATAAAAAAGGTTCTTCAGTTTTGTCCTCTATATAAACCCTTAAGGTCCGTATGCACAAAAAAGATTTAGACCGGGTCTAAAGTTAAACATGGTCTAAGTGAAATTTATTCATGCTTCAAAAGCTGTTTTCCTCTGCATTTTCATGAGATATTTGTTTGCTATTTTTGAACTTTGCATCCGAATCTTTACAATTGGTTAGCTAATTTGAGAAAGAAATGTATTGAAAGTGTGCATTTTCTCAAAAACCTGAAGAACCATTTTTGGTTCTTTAAAAGAACCTTTCAAGAGGGTTCTTCAATGAAATGGTTCTTGGGAAGAACCCATATGGGGTTCCATATGGAGGACAACGTGAGGAACCATTTATGGTTCTAAGTTGAACCTTTTTTTGCTGAGAGTGTACATAATGCAAGAAGAAAATAACCACATTCATATCGAACAAAATAATACTCATCAAAAGAAGGTGGGGTCGGACGTACATTTTGGAGGGGTCGGACGTACTTCTGCAAATAATTCACACACGTACACGTACGACCCTTTTGATCTGCTCCCTCCTTCATAGTACAAGTCACGTCATTCTGTATTATGGTATCATCAGCCTATAGTGTTGATTCCGTACTTCCATATCATGATAATTTGATGGCTCATCCATTCACTAAGTACAGTGCACATGCTCTTGAAAATGTGCGTAATCCTTGTAATGTACGTCCGACCCCACTGCTATTTTTACCCCAAAATAGGTTTTTTGGCTCTCCGCGACAAAATATTGCCCAATTTCGTCAAAAGTATGTGTCAGATATAAAGTCATGTAGTGACCCTATAGTTGCCACCCAGACAACATACATACAGGGTGAGTCAAAAAGACTGCAATAGTGGAAAGAAGCCATTTTGTTTTCAAAACCAAAATGAATTTTAAAACTTTTTAAACGTTGCAAGAATGATGTATTTAATCCTAACTTTGTGTGAAAAAATTAAGTCGATTGCATTTTTCGTTTGTCTTTGGTGACCCTCTTTGCTGCACAACCAAATGTACCTGTTTGTCCACGAGCACAGTGATTTTCATTTGAAATGGCACACATTGAATTTTCATATTTGAATATCTCGCCAACAAAAAAAATGGAAAATGTCAGTTTTGTATTAAAATTTAGAACACTATACGCTTTCATAGCATGGGTATGATTATAATTAATTATGCTAACTCACATGTAAACAAGAAAGGATGCATCAAATTCCAATAGCATCAGAAATGAAATCAAGTTTCCAAATTTGAATGAGAGACACTTTACGATTTGATGCATATTTTGGGTATCTCGTGGACAAACGTGTAAAATGGGTGCACTGGTCAAAAGGTTCACCAAAGGCAAACGGAAAATGTAATCGACTTCATGTTTTCACACAAAGTTAGGATAACATTGGCGCTCTTCAATTGGCATCATGTTGGCAACCAATATTGGTCCAATAATAATATTGCGCTAATATTGTAAGCCAATATTGGGCCAATAAAACATAAATATTGGGCCAATATTGGACCAATATTGTAATGTTGTCGAAACCAAAATCGGGTTAGAATACTGCAATAAATAAACCTGAGGTTGAAAAAATATTCAATAAAACAACCTCAGGTTGAAAATAAATCCAATTTGACAACCTCAGGTTGATAAGATATTAACTGTGAAAACCTGAGGTTGATTTTGAGTAAAACGTGGTAAATTATCCCTGAATAAATCAGTAGAAACACAATAATACAAAAATCAGACACGGCTTATAATAAAAAAAGTGTATTCAATATAAACAGATTAAAGTTCTGTCAATATTAACAGATTAACTCAATAAAAACGCCAAGGATATGGGAAAATGTAAATAAATTAGAATACTGCGTAAGTAATCCTGAGGTTGTAAACATATTCGATAGAACAACCTCAGGTTGACAAGATATTCAATAATGATTGAACGTGTGCACGCAATGCAGGCCTGCACACTTTGTGAACAAATGCGAAGGTTAGGTAACCTGAGGTCGAAAGGTGTATGAGCATTTCCATCTCTGCGACTAGCATACGAGGGGGTCTCAAAAAGTTTTAGAAATCACCCAGAAGTGAAGGAGCTGGAAACTTAATTTTGATATGTGATCCTTTAGACATCTTTACAAAGTCACTGAGCAAAGTCACAGATTTCTCCCACTATTTATTACTTGTCCACAGACCGCCATTGTAGAGATCCTCAGATTGACCGCCATTGATTGATCCTCATATTGCCTCAGATTGCGTTATTCCCCAAACAACAACAAATAGTTTTGGCAGAAAGGGGTCAAAGGTCATGTAGGGGTCATTAGAGGTCAATCTGTGTACACCCCATGTTACCCATAAGATTACTGTCACCCAGGTTGTTTGTAATGGCCTTTGACCCCTTTCTGTCAATACTTTAAACTATTTATTGCTGTTTTGAAATAACACAATCTGAGACAATCTGAGGATCAATCAATGGCGGTCAATCTGAGGATCTCTAGAATGGCGGTCTGTGGAGAGGTAATAAATTGTGGGAGAAATGTATGACTTTGCACAGTGACTTTGTAAAGATGACTTAAGGACCACATATAAAAATGAAGTTTGTGGCTCCTTCACGTCTAGGTGATTTCTAACACTTTTTGATACCCCCTCGTATAGTAGATTGCAAGCTCAATATATATATTATCAGCTTTCGTCCCGACTTTCTGACATCCCAGGTTTTGATGCTTGGATTAGGTATTTTCGTCGCTGCATGTTTCCTGTTTGATTTGTTAGCGCTCTCGTACGACTCAAACACCCCACGGATGCCACGGAGTTATCCTGCACCTCCGTTAAAAAGCCGATATAAAACACGTGCTCTAGGAAATTTAACTGAACACATCCGTTTAATGGACAAGAAATTAGATATTGGAGAACATCCTAATCTGTACACAGCAAACAAACAGAAATCAGACATTAATGAATCGCGTACAAATGCGTTCAGTTGATGAGTAGTAAATCTACTAACGCTGATCCTTCATAGAAGCCGCCCATAGAGAATGGAACATTTTGCCTAGACATGTCAGGACTGCATCTTCTATAGACATTTTTAAGACAAAACTGAAAACTCATCTTTTTACGCAGAAGTTATTGTCTATCATGTCTATGATAATGTGAGCTAATTTGACGCGGCACATTAGAGACGAGATTTCTCAGTATTCAGTGTGCTGAGCACCATTGTCGAAGTTTTAGATTGGACAAAACAGCGTAAATATTAAAGCTGTTATCGGTTTTGGCCAACGAAAAGGATTGTATCAACATTTGTTTGGACAATTTTTTTCAAAGACATTCATAGATAAGCGTTTCTGATTGTACGAGTCAATTAAGACATCCAAGCTTATTCTACCGTTCAACCAATGCCAATGATTGTATATTAAGAAGATTGTATGAGTCGCGCTCCTGGAGCTGATGGTATATTATTTGTATTAGATTGCCGTCGTTCTATTTAAAATAGTGGTTAAGAATTATAAATAATTTGTATCGCATACAAAGAATATAATCATAGGCAAATAGACTGAGATAAACGATAATCATTGTTATGCAGTACGTAAGAGCTCCTAAAGTAGTAAACGGCAAGTGGTTGGATGCCAGTATCCTTGGCAGGCTCGTAACCAGGGGGAGGGGCCATTTTGGACTAAAATATGTCCAACCACCCCCCCCCCCCCCCCCCCCCCAGCATACTAAAATAATTACTTTATCGTTATCCTTTGGCGTCTCGGCCAGTTTTTTTGGAAGACCTTGTTAATATACATGTTTATGCTTTTTAACCATACTCCTTTTGTGTGCAAAATTGCTCTTTTTATTATGTTTTGTGTTATAGTAATGCTGATACTTTGGTATTTTTAACTTTGTAAAGCGCCCTGAGACCTTGGTAACGGGCGCTTAATAAGAACTGTTTATTATTATAGTTATTATTCAAACAACCAGACATCATAGTACACAGTAGGTTGATTATAGTTGAATTTATTATAAAAATACAATATTACAAAATATAGAATAGAAACAATAACCCGCCTTTAATAAGTAACAACCCTAAATAATGGGGGCTTGGGCTAAATAAATAAAGGTTAAGAAAACATAAAGCAGATGCTATTTTACAGCCATAATATGCGATATTTTTCGTGAAACGCCCTCGATCATTGATTTCGTCCTGCGTTCAAGTATTTGGCTAAATTGCATTGCATGAGACTCGTTCGTAAATAATAGGCCTATTACAGTGTTTGAAACCGAACGCAAACACATTGGTGGGAGCTAAAAAAAATACGTTATTAAATTCCCGAAATTGGATTCAGATTTTTTGCGGGTTTTTTTTACAGAGAAACGGTTAAGATGGAGTCAACAAACTTCAATTGGTGAAAGAAATTGAAAAAGGCAGTGTTTTTGTTCGTCTGTTGTACCTTATATTTTATATTGAACGTATTGCTCAGTCACTAAAAAATCACGTGTTTTTATAATGAATTCAAAACATTATGGATATTCACGCTACCTGCTACCCAAACTGGGTCACAACGTCCCTCATCTTCAGTATTCTTTGACTGGGACAGACAGTAAGGATTCAGTCCAACTACTATACTAAGCGTAGTTGACATAAAATACGCGAGGGAAGAAACGATGCGTTTAATCAGATTTGCCGATGGCTTTACAAGGTCTGTGAATTATTTTAGCTAACAAATTGAAAACACGTTTTTCATCGATTTTTGATTAAGTCTTGAACAAAAAGAGATATCTCAATGCAATTAACATATAATGTGGGAAACATATTCACCTTTATATTGCTGGTGTTTAAATTTAAAACAATAATCATTTTGCATTTTTTATGTATTTTAGAAACACGGTATAGCACATTCTGATACACCCTGTATTGCAGCAACTATATAATCTAAATACTAGCTAACGGGATACATACAATTTGTTTGATAACAAAAGCAACGGTGAAAGTTAAAATACTTCTAATATTTGAAACATATTAATTTAAGACACACATTCACCGATGCGATAGCTGTAACGCTATTTGTTAAGTTTATAGAAATATATTTCACCCAGTTGTTAATTACATCTAAACTCGAACCCATGAGCGCGATTGACAATAGCACTTCTTTTTAAAATCGATGCCGACCGATTTAAATCGTCTGGGAACGAAAGTGACGTTTTATTTATGGAGGTTGAGAGGTTATTTATTGACAGGGCGAAAGATTACGCATGCTTTTTGTGTTGAGCGACCTGGGTCCGAAACACAAAGCTTCAAAAGAAAATGGTCCATCCCTGTTTTAATCATCTATGGGTTTTTAAAATTCAGTTAATGTTTAACTCCGTGCGTAAAATAATTTATTAAATATTAAGATTCAACGTTATTTGTTGTAATATTATCTACACAATAATTAAAATATAATCAGAAGTTCCTATCCGGGGATTAATTCCGAGTTTCGATTTGAATTTAGTGTAATTGAATGATTTAAAAGGAGCACTCGGTTACACTACTCATCATGGCAGCAGCGATGGTCTAAGAATGTTGCACCCGTGAGAATGCAATCTCACTATAGTGGCCATAGACATGCTCGTATTCCGACATTTCCCGTCGAAACTAATTATTCCAGTAAACCAGGAACACTCTGAAGATTTCCATGTGGAATTCGTAAACTAAACCTGAGTGCGGTTGTGATATCGCCTACTCCATGTGCCATTATCCGCCTGCGAAGCTCGGCGACGACATCGGTGACAGCAAACAGCTCATAGGTAGAAACACACTTATTTAAAATAAGGCCATTTTCATAAATTGTAGTACATGTAATATCATACATTAAAGCTTTACTGTGTTTGTATTCATGGGACTTATGCGCATTCTATATGATTCCCAAGTAGGTTAAAGGGGCACTGAGAGATAGCCGAGTAAAATGAAATTGAGAAAAAATGTATTTTTTCAATTGATAAGGTACGTGGAAACCATGAAGTGTAATCAAAACGGTTGAATATTGGCGCTAGATTGAGATTTGGTTGAAGCAAGTTATGTGGTGATTCTGATAATTTCGATGTGATCTACATCGAAATGACCAAATCGTGAAATTGTATATGATAAACGGCGAATCAGGTAAATGGTTTCAGATGGTAGTTATGTCTGAGTATTACGTATATAGGTGCAAACAGACTGATTTCCAGCACTCCCATACGTATCTATCAGTGCCCCTTTAAGGTCAGACATATCAATATCAGATCGAGTGCTCAGATCCCGTACTAAACATGCTAAAGATAACGTAGTTATAGCAGACTTGTCAGCTACAATTTTATTTTTGTTGGTTCTAGTCACTAGTAATCAAGTCGCAACATATGTGAACATTTCATCTAAGGACTATTTCCATCCGCCATATAAGGTATGATAAATCCATCACGTGTCCCATCATTATCGTAGCTTTGCTGTGAGCGAGCTCGTGCCAGCATATGTTCCTAATATGAAATAGAAACACCATTCTCATCGTTAGTATGGTTATGATTCAGGAAAGTTGGTATTGGAACATTGTTTAAGGGGTGGTTACTGCGACCGACTATTTTAAGGTTCTTGTTTGACATCGGTGACTTTTTATGTACCATGCCGCCCCCTCGGGGCAATCCCGAGGTACCGATAAAAAGTCACAGATTTCAAACAAGAACCTTAAAATTGTCGTACAAAGTTACCTATCTTATTCATAACTGTCATTTGATGTTGAATAGTATTAGCATCTAAATGTAAATGTTATCAATGTAGCGCCTGTTATAAGGACGGGAAAATATGGTGTGTTTAGGAACACCAAACACAACATAATGTCGCCTAATCGACAAAGGAAGGAGGAGGAGTACCAGTGAGTTAGAGGACAAGTCGATCTTATGTTTTCTATTATTTGTTGTGTTTTGTGTTGTGTTTGGAAATAATGTACCCACTAAAATCCGGCTCTTATGTTTTATATTATTTTCGATGTATTTCTTATGTTTATATTATTTGTTGTGTTTTGTGTTGTGTTCAGAAATAGAGCACCCGAAAAAATCCACATCTTATATTTTCTATTATTTTCGATCTATTTCTTATGTTTATATTATTTGTTGTGTTTTGTGTTGTGTTCAGAATAAAGCAAAAAACCAGTTCTTATGTTTTCTATTATTTTTCGATCTATTTCTTATGTTTTCTTTTATTTTCGATTTATTTCTTTTGTTTTATTTTATTTGTTGTGTTTTGTGTTGGGTTTGATAAAAAGCATTTCAGTACGTCCTTAAAGGTAGATGACCCGATCACATTTTCGTAACACAGAATTATTTCAAACATACGGAGATTTTCATATCATATGAAAGCTCGTATTTTTCTCATCATCATGCTGACATTTGACGGCCTAAATCGGTATAATTACGGAGAAATCGGTGAAATAACGTCGAATTACCGCGAATGGTGGTAACCACCGATATAGTTTGTGTACTACTCAATGGGTACAGTTCACAGCATCTTGTGCGCCTAAAATAAGAACCATTAGAGCTATGCAACTCAAACTTTGGAACACGACTTTTTTAAGGATGACCTTTCATGTAGAATAGAAAACTTCAAGTTGAAAATCGGAACATCTACCTTTAAATCGTTCAAATGTTAAGTTATTCTATCTACAGGTATATTTTGACTTTGGAGGTCGTATTTTTGTGTGATTTCATCCTGAGGCAAATCTATCCCACCCCATTGAATAATACAACGCTCTTTTCGTCTTTCCCGATCCTTTAAGACTTCAGAAGCATGAAAACATCAATGTTGCCAATTGGATCTAATATTACAATAAGAAATGTGCCTTCATCTACCCTGAGACTAATATTTCGTCTCACATCTACCGAATAAATTGGAAGCTCTCTTTTGTTAGCTTATTCAATTATTGAAAAATTCAACGCCGATGTCTCATCATATTCATGGATCCATGGATCAAAGTCGAATCACTTCAACAACTGTATGATCATGTTGATTGGAAATTTGTTGCTAACTCTCGAATTGCCAAATGTGTGCTTTTGGTATAATCCTGTAAATGAGAGGATTATACCACTTCGCATCGAAGGCAAACCAGCAAACATTTCGGTGATTCAAGTGTACGCTTCTACCTCTGCAGCAGATGAAGATGCTATTGAAAACTTCTATGACGATTTGCAACAGATCATAGACAACATCCCTAAAAGAGACATTTAAATGCCAAAGCTGGGGATAAAAGTACCAATATCAATGTGATGGGAAACAATATAGGTGAGCAAAACGAAAGAGAACGTCTTTTTGAATTCTGTGACGAAAATAGATTTGTAATCGTGAATATCCTTTTCAAGCAACACCCAAGGAGACTTTATACCTGATCGTCACCAAATCAGAAGATCAGAAATCAGATTGATTACATTCTTGTGAAGAAACGACGGCAATCTATGTACGCAAAGACCTATCAGGGGCGGATTGTGGATCTTACCACCAACTTCAATTATCATGCATGAGGTTGAACCTAATAAGAATAAAACGCCAAAGTAAGCTAACCAGACTTGGCAGGACTCAAATACAGAGTGGATATACAAAATAATTCCAGACACTGTTTGAAAATGACCCAGAGGAGTCTTCACCCGAAGAGCTATGGCAGGAGATAAAAGAAGCAGTGACAGAAACAGCACCTAAACCAATACCCAAGAAGTGCAGACGTAAGAAGAAACCCCGGATCACGGAGCAAGTTTTCAATCTGGCAGATCAACGTTGAAAGATCAAAACGAAAGGTCTGGAAAATAAGAACAACCTGAAAGAGTACCGGGAACTTAACAGGAAAAGTCCATCTACAACTTAGAAAAGACAAAACAACTTTCATCACCCAATTTTCTTTTCAAATGGAAAAAGACAGAACAGCCAACACGGCCTTGGTATTGTCAAACTCCTGACAAAGAAACAGGTTCCCAGGCTCAATGTCTTGAATGATGCAGATGGTAAAATTCTTACTAAGGATTTCGAATTCAAAGCCACTTGGAAACAGTATTGCCAAAAGCTATATCCATCTCAAGATGGGATTCAAGTTGATGATAACACTCTCAACAATGACATGTCTAAGTCAGGTATTCTACAGAATGAAGTGGAACAAGCTATGAGGAAATTAAAGAATGGTAAATCTCCTGGAGCTGATAATATTCCCGCAGAACTCCTAAAGGAAAGTGATAAAGAAGGCATAGACAGACTATGCACCACTATTTGGAGAACAACAGAATGGCCAACAGGCTGGAATAAAGCCATCTTCCTCCCTATCTCAAAGAAAGGGAGCGCATGCCGTTGCTAAATTTTTCGCCGTTGTTTTCTCTTAGCGATATGATACCGTCAGTCAGCAATACGGATTAAATTTTCTCAAGTAAATTTAATGGACACGTGACTAACAGGAGGCCGCTAGTGCTGAGGCCACCATAACGCATGGCTAATAGAGTGGCAATTTTGCACAAATTGCAAAGTGAAAAACCCAAATAATGCAGATATTTACAGTCATTATTTCCGCCCATAAGACAAATTTCAACATACAGACCACGCGATGTGTAATCCATATAGTAACAATCGAGATGCCTTGCACACAAAATCACCAAAATGGGTCTTAAATCGCTAATCAAAGTCGTTTTAACTGACGTTTCCCAAAGCCAATATGTATATCCAACGGTCAAAAGTTGCATATGATATGCAAGGTCAACATTCACAGGTCATCTCTATACAACAATAAATAAAAAAAACCTAAGTGAACATTTCACTAAGTTATTTAATGATATCCCTATGCTGTTGTACAGTGAAGCTTCCACATCCGGGTATCTTTCTCCACTGCACTCGCAAAAAAATTACTCATATACACATTTTATTGTGTGTTCTAACTATGCCCCAAGTGTTATCTGGTTCAATGCTTGCATTGCTGACATTATACGCAAACGTATCAATCGACCTATATTTCATACTTGTACACATATCCAGCCAGATATTGAAAGATTTCAGGCAGTGTCCGACGTGTACTTATTTTAAGCTAATTCTATGACGTTATAGTTCACACGTATACATCCACAAGAGCATTGTTTGAAAGACTAAGGTTCATACTTTGTATTGATCATACTATCTGTCAATAGAATCACTCATGCATCCCATACCATGATCACTTTCATAACTTATTGACCGACCCTCGTACGTGTTTTAATCTTAAAGGTGTTCCGATCACTTTAGCTTTGTATTGCAGTCAACATATTTTGATATCAGAAGAAACGCCATATCATTATGTCTGTAAAATGTTTGGCTCCAGAAATGTTCCGTTTAGATGATAGGCCAAAATACAGTGAAATACTGCCAGAGGTGGTTATTAACCACCCGGTCAGTGTGGCTGTACTAGTCATTAAGCAAATTTCATGTCACCTTGTGCTTCTAAAATAAGAAACATTGGAATAATACAACTCAAACTTTGAAAACTAGTTTAAGGATGATCCTTCATAAAAAATTAAAAATATCAAGTTGAAAATTGGGCCAGCAATCGGAACACCTACCTTTAAAAAACAAGAACGATTATAGAAACAACTATCTTGTTAGACGTCTTTCTTCGGCACTTACATTAAGATTTGATGAATACCTCAGCTGCCGGATGTCACCAGGTATATCGTAATCCCTCATGTTGTTCGTATCAAACATGTATAATTGTTGGTGTTGTCTATACCTGTAACCTAGAGCCACACAACCCAGCAGCAGTGTCATTACAATAAGGAAGATGATAACCACCCAAATAATGATTCCGATAGACAGTACTGACAATCCAGACTCTGTGTTAAAAACATGAAACGACACTGGATAATCTACCAATTAATAGTTCAATTACAAAATAGGCTATAGAAATATATATTTTTTACTCTGGCGACTAATCTATCAGACTTATTCAACACCTCATGAATATACGCGTTACGTGCGCCCCAATCAAATAAGCGAAGGTTAATAACGGACAACCAAGTATATTTCTGCGCGTAAACATTAGTCACCCGCGTATAATCCGTATCGAGTTCGATCACCAAAACCAATCGCGTAATTCCACGAACGCATGGCGTATTTTGCACAACGCAGTAGTTACGCGACGTGTGCGTGGTTCGCTTGCAGATTTATCGATTTGTAATAGGTGAAGCATAGTTAAATTGCCGTAAAGTGTACATTTTTAATGAGGAATGAAGTACAAATACCGTCCAGTATCATTAAATGACGATTTCAATTGACGGCTTTGAATCAGGATAATGACTTTTATCAGTTGTTCTGTTGGTAGTTGTGAAGAATCCAAACATTTTACTTTGGGACCTCGTGAAATTACTCGATTCCAAAATGAAAATGTTTCGATTCTTCACAGACTAGTGATACGCAGTCATATTCCTTTAATACGATACGTACACGCAACCTATATTTCTGTATTATAATATTATGGAAATCTATTAATATTGGGTTTTAGTTCAATTTTCATTTGTGCTGGTGCGTATAGTGATGCAAATTATTACCATGGCGATTAGACTATCGTGTAATTCACGTACAAATGACTGATACGAATGAATTATACATAATAATCTTTCTTGTTGTGTAACATTATTTTCAGCAAATTAAACAATTAAACTTACCATATTCGATGATGTTTTTCCATGCTCTTTGCAAGTGGTTTGGTATAATTATTACTGCGTGTGAGAAGGTATATATCAAGTTCACATTCAACATACCTGCTTGGTCATCATTGGTTTGACAATAGTCGCCTGCATAACCAGTGACACACGTGCATGTATCATTTGCTACGCAAATTCCTCCATTCAAGCACTGCGGAATGCAGGTTGCTGTAATAGTAATAGGTATAATTACATAATGACACAAGCAAGAGTATGGGGTCCCTTGGAAAGAAGAAGCAATTACATGTACAAGGATTTAGCTCGACGATTCATTCTCTTAGCAACGGATATTAGTCCTCACATACTCAAGATGTGCTTTCCATCTTCTTGTATGCATGCGAGTCATGGACTATGACGGCAGAACTACAGAGAAATATTGAAGCGGTAGAGATGGGAAGTCTAAGACACCTCCTTGGCATTTCATATACTGACCACATCACAAATGAGGAAGTGCATCGAAGAGTGGCACAACACACGAAGAGCTATACAAACCTACTGGCCACCGTGAAAAAGCGAAAACTAAAATGGTATGGCCATGTTACCAGATCAAGTGGCCTCTCCAAGACCATCCTGCAGGGCACCGTAGAGGGGAACCGAAGAAGAGGTCGTCAGAGGAAAAGTTGGAAAGACAACATCACAGTATGGACTGGGAAAACTTTCGCAGAAACCCAAGCAATAGCGCAAGACTGAGTCAGATGGAGGGGTGTGGTGAAGAAATCCGTCATGCAGTGCCCCTACGATCCTGGGGGGTTATGGGAGCGGTAAGACGGTAAGGTAAGACTCAAGATGGAGTTTAGACTAAATGATCGTATGAAGTAATTGTATTATTCAGTTTTGTTACTAAATTTAGCCTACCATTTTGGGCTATTTCTTAAATGATGACAGCCGGCGCAAGCTAACATTAGAGCGGATTCAGGTTAAAAAACGACCCTTATTCTCTGAAATTGGCAATGTTGATACCCTTAGCATAGAACCGCGCGAAAAATCCCCCATGTTTAATCCCCGTTTTTTCGATCACGCGAATTATTACAGCATTATACCTGACTGCCGCTCCCCCCGATCAACGCAGTGTCGGGAGCTCGTATTAATTTACAGTAAACAACATTTTGAATAGGGAGAAACCTATACACTATACACTGTATATTACACTGTAATACCAACCAGTCTATACCATGTACATGTACATTGTATACTATCATTGCTTTATTCCGCATTGCACATTGGATAATGATTCGCTTATATTTATACATAAACATAAGTTTCTCCCTGATATTTAATGTTGTTAACGGTAAGAAATATCGCGTCGGGCGCGACTGTCAAGGCGCTCGTATCATGTTGTCAGGGGAAAAGTAGATTCATACACCATCCTCCTGACCAGCCTAAGAAATGGATTACATCATATCATCCTAGGTTACTGTGTTATTGCATCCATGAACATCCATTGGGCCTATAATTTGTTGGTCGTAGCACTCTGCCGCGGACATGGCGGATGGACACTGGACTTGGGGCAGTCAGAGATTGCGGTACGGTAAAAGAGGATCTATATTTAGATCTAGGGAAAAGAGGACACTATGTCCAGCGGGTCCAGGAACTTATCTCATCTTCAGTCACAGCCACTGTTGTTCAAAAGATCACTATATTAACCGTGTTTGGCCCCATACCGTTGTCTCGTTAACATCAAGGTGCCGATGACCAATATGATGGTATTATGAGATATTTGGTATGTTCTATTGTTCTTGGCGATTTTCTGCCCCGTTGGTATAATATAGTATATATTCTAAATATACAAATAAGAAGATGTTTCTTTCAGGTACCAGCATGTTATAGCTTAGCCGTAATACCAACACTGAGTGTACAATTTCATAAAACTGTTCTCATTCTACTTACGTGTTTGGTCAACCATGGTCTGACAATAGGAGCCTGAATAACCAGTGACACATGCGCACGTATTAGGTGCTGCGCATATTCCTCCATTCAAGCACTGTATATTGCATGTTGCTGTAATAACAATGCACACAAGGTATAATTATACACTCCCGTCTTGTAGCGATTTTCATTCAAATGATGTTCTTACTGCAAGTGATGATTTTCACTTACTTCATATATTTGATGTGTTTTGTAAATCATATTTGAAACGTGCATGGACCGCACGTACGTAGCATTAACCTTGCATGAATCTATGTTACCATGTAAATATTTGTATATAATATTTCCCTTTTTGTATTAAACATTGTGTTATGTTTATGGACGCATTAGTCGAGAAGACTTTTGCCACTGTTCCAAAAGTGTATGTCCGAATAAATAAATAAATAAATAAATAAAAATATATACACGACGGCTTATAAATCCTCGTAAATTCTCGCGTGATTCCTGTTCAGAGGGTTGCGACTGCCGGAAAAACTGTAAGACCGTCGTGTACGAGATAGATTTGGGACCAGTCCTTATGTGACTTCACTTCTTGTTGTCCGTTTCGGGAGAGCCCGAGGGCCGATTGGGTGGCGTATAGGTGGATGATTGGTAAAGTGAAGCTACATTGTCCTATAAATAATCTAATTTATCAAAATAAATAAATTACTATTTTGGGTGCGCTGTGAAAAGCAGAGTGCTGTGGCTTGCGACTAAAATACGGTAAAATACCGCCCCCCCCCCCCCCCCCCCCCCCCCCCCCAACAAAAAAACACCACACACACCACCGGTAAAAGGCGGAGGCTCTGTAGAAACACGAAGTTAGACTACGGCTCACACAATGTGACATTAGGTCTACTCGTGAAAACATTGAACACGTACAGTAGTGATTGGAATTGATGATATCGATTTCCTTTGTGTAAAACGGACATGATGTTGAAGTTTATTGAAGTAATTGTTTAACAATCGATTATTAGTGCTTAGAGCTTTATATAGGGCCACATAAAAGTAAACATGTTTAGCGTCCCCCGCCACCTCATATTTTTTGACTCGCTTCAATTGTCTTTTGTTTTAATTCTTTATTTACGGTCATACCCTTTTTTCAGTGTTTCGACAGGGAGGTGTATAGTAATAACATCTCTCTGGTTTCAGAGTTTGAGATTGTTTGCTTTCACATCCGACCGTTTAGGCCCGGGCGTTTAGTGGGGGGGGGGGCGTTAGAATAAGCAACATAGTGGTGGGTCATTACATTAATCGATTTCGTTGTGGGGGGGGGGGGGGGGTGGCAAAACAATTGACGATGATAAAGAAACATCATTGGACACATTATGTAAGCATTTTAAAACAAGTTGTGTTGTGACCAACCCTTTGAATCACAACATATTTAATAGAGGCATCCTCGTCAAGGTTCGCCAAGGTTTATTAAAATCGCTATATAAATACAAGGGCGATTATGTACTAAAAGTTTTTTAAAAGGCCTCCTCCTATTTTGTTAGAAAGTCTATACGCTAAACATGTTCTAATATTTGTATTTGCCTAATTTTACCCACTTGAGCTTCGACATCGCTACACGACTGTCTGTCGTCACGTATCACTCGATTTAGCGTTCAGGTTAAAGACCGTCGTGTACATAGTCATAGTAGTCTGTGCAATTTCGCCACACGACAGTCTTTATACTAAATTTGCATCTGCGCATGCGTTAACGACTGTCGTGTATATAGTCTGCGCAATTAAGCTACACGACAGTCTTGTATATAGTTTCGGCCATAATTAAAATAAAGTAAGCCAAATGCTGGATTTTCCCAAAGCTTGTGTAGTGTCCGAGGACAGTCAATACCAAACGTTGGGCATAGAAGAGAGGGAGAAAATAGGGCAGCCGCAGCATCACAGTCACGGTACTAAAGTATTGCCGTGGCTCTTGGGACCTCTACTTAAGATCGGTTCTTCAGTCACTGCCGAAACATGATTACAAATTGTAACAAAAAGGATACAATTACATGTATGTCTCCATGAATAGAATGTGGCGACATGTTTCATATTGTAAAATGAATCAAATATGGGCCCCTAAAACAATTTACTCACTGTGTTTACTGCTTTCGTAAGACAATTATGCCCGAAACAGGTTAAATACCTTTTCAGTAAATATTTTAATAGTTCAGTCTTAATTTCAGAACTATGTAAAACAAGTTAGATACTTTTTCAGTAACGTTTGAATTGCTTAGTCTTATTCCATGTAAAAGACACACCGTGAATGATGTTCACATTGGACATACCTGTTTGATCACCCGTGTTTTGACAAATGGCGCCTGAATAACCAGTGACGCATGCGCACGTATCACGTGATGCGCATGTTCCTCCATTTAAGCACTGTGGATCGCATAATGCTGTAATTGTATAGTAACGATTAATAACATGTTAATTTATAATGATACTTATTACTTATAATAATAACAATTATATATAATAAAAAATAACTAAGCGGATGAACAAAAACCTGGGTTTTATTTACACATTTTTGGGGGAATTCTTTGAAAAATGTCCACAAACATTGGGAAATAAATAAATAAAATAAACAACCTCAGAGATCCGTTTGCCCGTAGAGCGGGTTTTGGTTGTTTTGTCGCCTAAGCAACACTATGGAATTTAATAAAATATACTTCAGTACCAAATCATAAATAGTGTTATAACAAAAGTCACTAATTCGTACACTCTAAGTAGTTACAAATCAATCAGAAAGCAGGAAATTATATATGCGGAGTACATTGAAAGTGTTAACTTGCACTCCGCATGCGCGCCGTACAATTGCGATCTCTTTTCATTCGTTGTTCACGAAAATAGGGTATATTTCTCTAGAGCATCAGTCAGCTGAACGGTGAACCTAACTTCTATCATTACTTGTGCTCAATTTGTGTTAACAAGATCAAATAGGGGGTCAAAGTGTGTAAAGGTATGAAAAATGTATATATCTCAAAGCTTGCCTAAAAAAAATGCTGAGGTTCTGAAGTTTAGTTAGTAATTGAGTCGACTTTCTTCAATTGGCCAGTGGAAATTCTAATAACATACCTGTCTGGCATTGGGATCCTGTAAAACCTGGGGCACAACGACATGTGTTTGGTGCCGAACATGTGCCACCATTCAAGCACGGAGAACTGCAAACAATTTCTGCGATAACGAAGTTAAACGAATCGTCAACATTTAGCATGTTTAGCAAAACATGATCATGATAAAAGTCCGCATTCAACTAGCTTTACTCCTAGTAGTGTGATGTCATTGATCTTATTTAAATATTCAGTATTTGACATTAATCCCTATAATGGGCTGAAAGATATTTTACTAGGCCTTTAAATACAATTGATTCGTTTGAATTTGAGATATATTTGGTGAACTACGAATACGCCTCAAAATTGTGCTCGGGATAACTGTAGGTGCGATGCTAGATTCATTTTACCTGTTTCACATTGAAGGCCAATAAAACCATATGCACACTGGCATGTATTAGGTCCAATGCAAGTTCCTCCATTCATGCACGTAGAACTGCACACCCCTGAAGATTAAAGAACAAAATATCATATAAAATGTCATTATACGAAATTTAATATTGATTATATCAAGCATATCATTGACAACAAATCCACTGAAAAAGAAATGGAACACGTAAAATGTTCCACTTTTGAACACCTCTTATCTTATATAAACACAATCGGCTGCGTGTATTGTTGCGTAGTATTGATTTACGCTCAACGCACAAGCTGCGCTTGAAATCCACTCCGACAATATCATAATGGTGACGGTACTATTTTTAGCTTCGATGAATTGCTTGTATTATAGTATGCGTAATGAACAGTCTTTTAGTAGTTTAATCTATGTGGAAAATGGTGGTCAACGCTTGCCCTCAGCGGCCGAGCGTTGTGGAGTATGCTGGATCGTTTAGTGTCACACGAAGTTAAAGGGTGACTAACAGCGAGATCAGAGACAAATTGGATGTGGTGCGGAAACTGCTGCACCACTCACTGAATTACTCGCTGCGCGCTAACGTCATCTCCAAACTTGAGCTGACGCTTCGTAGGGCATCCTTCAATCGTAATCGGCGACGTGTGTATACGTAACATACCCATTTGGCAAATATCGCCTGCATATCCGGTTGCACAGTCGCATGTGTCAGGTGATGTGCACTCTCCTCCATTCACGCACGCCGGACTACATACCACTGTAATATAATAGGAAAAATAGGGGGCGACTGTTAAATTCGACATACTTTCATGGAAACGATGTTACACTTTCATAAAGTCCATGACGGAATAAAGCGTAACAACACTACTTAAGCAAGTCTTTATACCTAGTCTAGCATGTCTGTTGCTTTACGCAGTAGCGCAGACATGACATATTTTCCAACCTTTATTCTCTGAATGTTAACAGATATGTGATTGTTCGCAATTCATACAAACAACGTCATATGCAAACACTTCTAGTTGATACACCCGAGACGCTGTCTTTTTTTAAAGATACCGCTGGATAGTGATTGTTCTATGATGATAAGTTGTTGCCCTATTATATAAATAACCAATTCACACATATTTGACTATCATCCGATGGCACTTCATCAGAGAGGATGGTTGGATTCTTTGAATGATTACGCCTATTAGCGTTACGTTTTTAAAGGTGTATGTTCCGATCACCTTTGTTTTGGCTATTATTTTGTATTCACATCAAGATATTTGGATATCAGAAGAATCCCCATTTTGTGTACCTTTAAGATGTACAATAGAACTTGTTGAAGTAATGTACTTTATATATATTTTACTGTGTCAAGGATCCCTGTTTTTCACCAACTTGGCCTTCCTACCAGTGTTATATTAAGTTGTGATCAATTTGCTGAATACATCCAAATTGTGTTTGAATCTGATTTCACTTGTACCTGGCGATTAGCACTGGACTCGTGCCTCCTCAATAGCCCAACACTGTGCCCCTCTAAACCTTGGTAGCAAAGCCTCGGCTCGCATCTCGGTACGCAGAGCAACTTAGCGATACCAAACATTTGCCATGAATTACTTGCAAAACATAACTGACCCCTCAAGAAGTTTGGACATTTTTCTTCAATCGCCTTATTTCGAATATTTCGTGAAATGCTCTTATTAAAATGTTCTTGTATTGAGAATGAGAGTGAGGAGAGGTCTCAACCCGAATCTGCCAAAATCATAGAGCATCTCTCTCAATAGGCTCTCTACTCTCTATACTCTGGTTGTCAGTGTATCACTTTACTACACATACGGCAATGTTGTTCTTTCGAGGACAACAAAGTTTAGAATTGGGCACGATTGGATTTAGCGATACCTCCCGATAATCTCAAGCAATTGGACGGGCAATGCAACAAATGATTACTAAAAAAAGAACACATCAGCTTTTCCTTTGATGTAACACAATATAAACATAGTTATTACACAATATCTGAAATAATATAGTAGATTTAAGAGGAACAAAAAGTTTATTTGAGAAGTGTACATACCTGTTTCACATTGAGCACCTGAATAACCGGTTACGCAATCACATACACTGGGTGATGAACATGTGCCGCCATTCAGGCATGGTGGGGAGCACATTGCTGTCAAAATTGAAATAACTTTTTTTTGCATTACCTTGTTGTATTAACGTTTAAATGAATACCAATTATAACGTTTAAATGAATACCAACATAAGAGAGCATGTGTGGTCTAGTGGATAGCATGCAGGGTACATGATACAAAGGTTGTGAGTTCTAGCCCCGATAAAGGCTATAGCCAACATGTTTGTGTCCTTGGGCAAGGTACTTAGTCTCAATTGCCTCGTCGACCCAAGCGAGATCGGGGAGCTGTTAGGGGATATTACAATCTAAGTGCTGATACATTCTGTGCGCCGTGTCGGTAGCCTGGTAAATGAAGCGAAGTGATTGTGACGATTTCCTAATGGCAGCAAAAACCAGTGGTTTGGAAGTCACGTAGAAATGGTGGTCCCGTGCATCGGAAGAGCAATACCCGATCACGTCAAAAAGGTTACAGACTCTTTCGTAAAGAGTAGGGGATCACCCGGTCTGTATCTGTTCACACATCTAATGGACCCCAATGGGAATAAGCAATATAAGCTTATTGGGTTATCCAGGGTCGTAGGACCCAAATCAACTCAAATCAAATCAACACATTTGCTTTGAATCAATTTCATTCACATATCTACAGAAAAATACCATGTGGACCTGATACTTCTTCTTTTTCATCAAAAGATCGTTAAAGCAATAATATTATGTCAGCTTTTTCAAAATTTAACACTTACTGTTTTCTCTCTTAAAACGAAGGTTGACTTATTAGGTATGACTTTCCTGGACTCACAGAACTTTACTAAATCATGAAATCTGCTTACGATCTCGGGAGTTTCTATCCCTACTATTGTATTCTCTTATGTACAGTTATGATCGTTTCAGGAATCATTTATGACATGTCATTATTTACGAACGAGAAAACCACTTGATTTGATATGATATACGTTGGGTTTTTTTTAATTCGATTTTGAAGTAATAAGGAAACGTATTGCTCTAAAATGCATTTCGAGGACTAAATCAAATATAGAGGGCATTTCTTGAAACAGATCGCATGCGTACGAGAACAACAAATTCTCTTGCGCAATGTGTTTACTAGCTTACTTCAAAACTTTCCCCGAGTCATCCATGTGTACATCACCAACACTGTATCGTGCATATTTGAATATAATCAATGACATCAGTCAATCACGCCAGGGTGTTAAGGGTTATCCAATTTTGAACAGCCGATACCCTCCCAGCAATAAGGTGTAGAGGTTAGAGTTAGGAATAGCCTTATGATTTATGACGATGTGACTACAAATATGAGTTAATAAGATTAATTTTACGTTCGACCAATCTAGGAGAACGCTTCATGACACAAAACCTACCTGATTGGCATTGCGATCCTGTATACCCTGCCCTGCATGTACAAACATTAGGTTGAGTACATCTACCACCATTTTGACACTCCGAATCACAGATGGCTAAAGGTACATAATGGTTAAAAGAAAAATAATAATTATATATTATAGTAACATCGTCATTATTAACATATTGATGCAAATAACTAACCACAGGACAGAAAAAGGTAACATAATAATTGTTCTTTTCATTTTTTAATTGTAATTATGTATTAGTCTCAATTTGAGGAAGGTCAATGTACATTTTGAAAGTAATGGCTGATATTCTTTTGAACAAAGATAAATTCCGATTTTAAGATGAGCGGACGGTTAAGGACAAACACACATTACTGAAAATATTATGGTACGTCGAAGTTAAAGGTAGATGTTCTGATTTTGGCCCGATGTTCAACTTTATGTTTTCTATTTGACATAAGAGGTCATCCTCAAAATTGTCGCATTCCAAAGTTAGAGTTGCATAACCCCAATGGTTCTTTTTTTACAAGCACAAGGTTACAAAACGTTTGCCCATTGAGTTGTACACAAAATGGCTAGTGGTTAACCACCTTAGGCAGTAGTTTACCACATGTTAGCCTATAATTTATAGATGGAACATTTATGGCCCTTAAGATTTTACAGACATAATGAGAACAATATGGGGATTCTTCTGATAATAAAATATCTTGATGTGAAAAAAAATCATAGCCAAAAAAAGTGATCGGAACATACACCTTTAAGTTTTCTGTCCTTACTGTCATTATTGCCTTAGTCGAGTTTTCCATACATGATGACAAAATATGGCGCGGTGCAATAAGACAATAATAGTCATCTCACAGACAACCTCATTCACAACATGATACGGTGTGTTTTTAAAATTATAACTTTGAATCAATAAGCTGACTTAAAACTATTGATCGATCAATATCACGTTATTATCAGAAATCTGAGAGTCCAAGAAAATATTTGAAAAAGTCCTTATCACAAGGTATGTCAATATCGGTAATTAGCATAATATCCAACGATGAGTTTATCTGGATTATGTTCTTCAGCTTACCCATGCACAGGCGCGTGCCCAGGGGGGGGGGGCCTTTGGGGGCTCAAGCCCCCCGGGTCCCCAGAGGGTAAAAAAAATAAAAAGGGGAAAAGGGAGGGGAGGGGAGAGGAGGAGGAGGGGAGGGGAGGGGAGGAGAGGAGAGGAGAGGAGGAAGGGAGGGGGGAGGAGGAGCCGGGGGGCACTGACATTGTAAAAAGGGTATAGATATAATAATGTTTGTGCCGCGTTGAAGACCCCCTTTTTCACCCTCTAAGCTGCTGCTAGTTCTTATGACACCCCTTTTGAGCCTGCATCAGTTCTTAGGAAATTTTGCGTTCCAAACTCCAATTCTTCGAACATTTTGCGTTCTTAAGTTAAAAAAAATCGCAAATTTGCGTTCTTGCTAATCAAAATTGAACCATAGGCCAGCTCTCAAGACCTACTTTTTTGAAGAAAAGAAATCAGTTCCTAAGACCCTATTTTTTGTCATAAAATCCACTCAGTTCAGTTCTGTAGCCCCCTAATTGAGACCCTGGGTGGCACACCCCTATCCCCAAAAAAGTTGAGTGCCCGGGAGGAGGAGGGGAGGAGGAGAGGAGGGAAAAGGAGAGGCCGGGAGCTTTTATACTAATAATAGTGTCTCTCACTTTTTCTCTACGTCTCTGAACCACCATGTGAGTGTTTTATAACGAAAGTAAATATTGATAACAAGGAGAGTTTTAGGTCATCCAGGCAAGTTAAAACCCAACAACTCGCCCCTCTGAATCACCAGTGGCGTAACCAGGGAGACAGCCCCCCCCCCCCCCCACATTTGCAAAAGAGTAAAAAATAAAAAGGAAGATAAGGAGGAAGGGTAACGAGCATAGACAGTGCAAGCGGGGAGTGCTCCCCATCATTGTCACGGTGGGGACGATGCCCCCGCCCCCCCCCCCCCAAAAAAAACCCATTTTTTTGCGCGAATTAGTTTCAATATTCAACTATTCAACAGTGGCGTCGCCAGGGGAAGGGGGGGGGGGGGGGGGGGTGAGGGGGGCGATGCCCCCCCCCCCCAGGATTCATGGAATTCATGGAATTATGATGGTCAAAAGTACACAGATGAAAAATTTTCGCGCGCTACGCTCGCATAATGTGTCCACAAAGTGCAACATTCTTTGCTAAAAGATTGTTTAAGAGTCAAAATGTACCTCGATCGTGCCAAAAATAGGTGTAAAGTTGAAAAATTTCGAACGCTTCGCGCGCATTTCTTGGCTCACAAAAGTCTTGTCGGTTCATTTTCATTTCCCCCCCCCCCCCCCCCCCCACAATATGAATAACCTACCTATACGCCATTGCTATTCAAGCTTAACAACATGGTTTCAGTAACGTTTTCTGGACCATTTTAGGGGAAAAAACTAGAAATTTTGGCGCGCTTCGCGCGAGTTAGATTGAATGTTTCTTTATTCAAGTTATAAAAAGATGGCTTAAGGAACGTTTATCTGGACCATTTTAGTTTTAAAAAAGTGACAGTTTGTACGCTCAGGAATGTTTTTCTGGAGCTTTTTAGTGTTAAAATAGCATTTTTTTGGCGCGCTTCGCGCGAATTGCTTTCAATGTTTATTCCAGCTTTATAACAACGTTGCAACATGTTTCAAGAACGTTTTCTGGACCATTTTAGTTAGTAAACTAGACATTATTGCTCGTTTGGAGCCAATTGGTTTCTTTTTTTTTTATTATTCAAGCTTAAACAAAATGGCTTTATGAACGTTTTTCAGGACCATTTTAGTGTTAAAATAACCAGTTTTTGCACAAATTATTGTCAATGTTTTATTATTCAAACTCAACAAGATTGCTTCAGGAACGTTTTCAGGACCATTTCAGTGTAATAAATAACCAATTTTTGCGCGCTACGTGCAAATTAGTTGGAATGTTTTATTATTCAAGCTTAACAAGATGGTTTCAGGAACGGTTTTTTTAACCTTTCTGTTTACAATAGCCATTTTTTAAAAAATATTTTGTTATTCAATTTGAACAAGATGGCTTCATAAACGTTTTCTGAAACTTTTTAGTGTTCAAATTGACATTTTTTGCGCGCTACCGCGTGTAGTTTCACTGATTATTTATTATTCAAGCTTAACGAGATGGCTTCAAGAACGTTTATCTAAACCTTTATTTTTACATATAGCAATTTTTTGCGCGTTCTGCGCCAATTATTTTCATACTACTTTGTTATTCAATTGACAAGATGGCTTCAGAAACGTTTTCTGGACCTTTTTAGTGTTAAAATAGACATTTTTGGCGCGCTACGCGCAAATTAGTTTCATATTCTAAGTCAAACTTAAAGGTAGATGTTCCGATTTTTAACTTGAAGTTTTCTATTCTATACATGAAAGGTCATCCTTAAAAACGTCGTGTCCCAAAATTTGAGATGCATAGCTATTATGGTTCTTATTTTAGACGCACAAGATGCTGTGAACTGTACCCATTGAGTAGTACACAAACTATATCGGTGGTAACCACCATTTGCCGTAATTCAACGCTATTTCATCGATTTTTCTGTCATTATACCGAATTAGGCCGTCAAATTTCAGTATGATGATGAGAAAAATACGAGCTTTCATATGATATGAAAATATCTGTATGTTTGAAATAATTCTGTGTTACGAAAATGTGATCGGGTCATCTACCTTTAAGGTAGCTGTATCGGCTATTACACCACTGCAGAAAAACAACTATTGTGCCAAATGAATTATATCTATACTTCTTATTTTGAGACCACATTAAAGACAAGTCTTTGCTCTACCTATTTGAGAACTTTCGGAGTAATTTGGATATTTCTTATGTTTTTCTTTATTTTTTGAAAATTCCCTAAATTTTTGGACATTTGAATATTTTCAGCCAAGTAGGAAACTGCTATGGGTCTGTCACTTTGGGGGATGGTTAATAAGCACATTACCTAAATTCTCTCGCCAGTTTTTGTGAATAAAGTGTTTACTTTTTGAGAAAATTATTTTTTTAGGGATTTTTTAGAGGCAAAAGTTCAAATTGACACAAAAAATACTAGAAACACTTTAATGGAAAAAGCTGGCGAGAGAATCTTCTAAATTGAATTACCTTTCATATGACACCTTGTTTGTTAAAATAGGAGCTATACTTCTCTTTAAAAATATTCACAAAGTTTGACTATTTAGTGTTTCTAGAAAAAATACTATTTTTTTGTTAAGTACTAACATTCCCACTCCATTCACTCCATGTTATGATTGTAAATATGGAAATAATTACACTAAATATTGTGCATTGGTATCTTGGCAAAAACATAATATAACAAACAAGTTCATCCTAAAGATACAGAGGGTTAAAAAAAATCATTTATAAATAGAGTGTGTTTTGAGAAAAGAAGCAATTTTGGGAATTTGGCAACGTGCCAAAAACCTAACACACAGTAAGTCTATGGGGTTTTTTGAAGACAAAAAATTGCGCCGTTTGAAAACGGCTTGATGGAAAAAATTCAAAATTTGCATGTGAGTTTATCTTGTCAATGATCCTGTATAATTTTGAAGCAAATCTGAGCTTGACGCCGTAGCCGATATAGCTACCTTAACAACATGGCTTCAGGAACGGTTTGTTAAACTCCCGGTTAAACCTTTCTTTTGACAATAGCCAATATTCCAAAAAAATCCAATCCAATCCAAAGGAGGCACATCCCCCTCAGACTCGTTACCCCGCGGATAGCGGTGCGAACCAATGAAATTTATTTTAAGCCCCCGGGTAAAAAAATCCTGCGCACGCCTATCCATGCACAACCTCATTACAAGCCACGCATAAAGGATTACAATTTTGGAAATGAAGCTTTAGAAATAAATGTGCAGTGATTTATGTTGAACTCTCCTGTTATTTTCATACCTGTTTGACATTGTAGACCGTCGTAACCTTGTGGACAGTCGCACACATTGGGACCCGTACATGGTCCATCATTCTCACACGGTGGATCACAGATATCTAAAATTCAAATTTCAATTGTTCAAATTGTCTTTCAACTAAATAAACAATAACGATAGCAAGTATTTTATTTACTTAAAATACGTCGACTAACAACACGCCAGCGGAACGAATATACACTATAA
>CM069447.1:34017675-34187307 GCA_035610835.1 Ophiura sarsii
CACAAATACTTTGTTTGATCATCATAAAAGAAATCGATACACATGGATATCACCAGGTGATAGATGCAGAAATCAAATTGATTACATCATGGTTAAAAGAAGATGGAAGTCTAGCATCACTGATTGCAAAACCTATCCAGGTGCAGACTGTGATACAGACCACATACTGCTGCTTGCAAAGATGCGAGTGAAACTGGCAAGAAATAAATTCAAGCAAAAACAACAAAAACTAGACCTCAAGAAACTTGAAGACCCTATCATCAGATCTACTTTCAGAAGTGAAACAGAAAGCTGTTTTGAAGCTCAACTTAAACAGATGGAAGATCAAGAAGGTGAAGAATCATCAGAAAATCTATGGACTACCTATAGAACGATACTATCTGACACAGCCGACAAAACTCTTGGTGAATTGAAACGGTTCCCTAAGAAACCGTGGATCAGCAATGAAGTACTGATTCTCTCCGAGGAAAAAAGCAAGCTGAGAAAGCAAAGAAATTCTCCTGCTCAGGATGAAAGGTACAAAGCAGTAAGATCAGAGATACAAAGGAAGCTTAGGAGGGACAAGGCAGCTTGGCTCGAAGAACAGTGCCAGAAGATAGGCGATTTTGACACTTTTGGAAAATCCAAGAGAATGTTTGACATGATCAAATCTGTGAAAAATGACGGCAAAATACCATCACAGCAGGCATGCATAAAAGATGAAGCTGGAAATGTGTTGGACCATAAGGAAGACATCTTGAACAGATGGAAAGAGTATGGTGCTCAGCTGTTTGAAAGACCAGAGGAGGAGGAACCATTGACCGAGGAACAAATTTCTCCAGAAGATCAAGAACCACCACCTCTCTTGTCAGAAGTTGAACATGCTATGAAAAGACTAAGCACCGGAAAATCACCTGGACTAGATGGCATACCTGCAGAGCTGATCAAAGCCACAGGCCCAGCGGGTATTAAACTTCTACTCAAACTATGTACCAGCATCTGGAAAAGCTGCCACTGGCCTCAAGACTGGAAGATGCAGGAGTTTGTAGTCTTATTTAAAGCAGGAGATCGAAAACAGTGTTCAAACTACCGAACTATTGCACTGATTAGCCATACCAGCACAATCCTCCTGTTGATAATTGTTGACCGCCTGAAGAGGAAGTTGGAATATGAGCAACCAGAAGAGCAAGCTGCGTACAGGAAAGGAAGAGGAACAAGAGACATGCTAGTATGTTTACAAATTCTGATGGAGAAAGTAATTGCCATTGATCAAAAGGTATTCATTATGTTCATAGACTACTCCAAGGCTTTTGACTCAGTAAGCCACTGCAAACTTTTTGAGGCGTTTCTGGAAATGGGCTTCCCCAAGCATCTTGTCGCACTCTTGAAATCTCTATATGTGAACCACAGAGCAACAATAAGATGGAATGGTGAACAGACAAAAGAATTTGAGATTGGAAAAGGAGCTAGACAAGGTTGCATGATATCGCCACACCTTTTTGTCACCTACACCGAGAAGGGCATGCGAGATGCAGAGGTTTCAAATTATGGAATTAAAGTAGGGGGAACACATATTTCAAACTTACGATATGCTGACGACACCGCACTTATTGCCAATTCAAAGGAGGAAATTGTACACCTAACCAACAGTGTGAATGACGTAGGAAAGGAGCTGAATTTGAGGCTAAATGTCAAGAAGACCAAGTTACTTGTCGCAGGAGGTGATCCAGAAGAACAGTATAACATCATGATCGACGGTGAGAGAGTTGAACATGTAGACCACTTCAAGTATCTTGGATCTACAAAGAGAGCTAATGCCAGCTGCTCAAATGACATCAAATTAAGGATTGCCATTGCCAAGAAAAGAATGATAGACCTGCAGTTGATCTGGAATGACAAAAACCTTACTAATCATCTCAAAATGAAACTGGTCAAGACCCTCGTTTGGAGTGCACTCATTTATGGCGCTGAGAGTTGAACATTGTGCAAAGCAGATGAGAACAGAATAATGGCAGCTGAAATGTGGATGTGGAGGAGAATGCTTAACATCAACTGGAAGCAGAAAAGAACAAATGTTAGCATTTTGCAAGAGCTGGAAACAGATAGACAACTGTTGGGAAAGGTTGTAAGCCTTAAACTAGGATACTTCGGCCATACGCTCAGGGGAAGTGGAAGCCCCCTAACTCTCAACCTCATTGAGGGAAAAGTAGAAGGAAAGAGAAAACGTGGCAGACAGAAGAAAAACTGGTTTGATAACATTAGGGAATGGACTGGTCTCAACTACGTTCAAGCCAAACGTGCAGCACAAGATAGAACAAAGTGGAGAAAGAACACTAAGAAGAGTGCAAATATGGTCGCCAATCATCAGAAGTGATGGAGGCATCAAGGTAAGGTAGGCTATACATGTATTTTAATTTGAATATTGACAAATCAACATAATCACCGTTGAAGCTCGTCTTACCATGGTCTTACTTACCATGCTAGCATAATAGACTGGTTGTTTAAACTGTCTTCTGTAACGGGCCAGGCATCTACCAGTTTTCGGTACCTGTAAGCATAAGAAATGAAGGTGAATAAAATGTTTAGGTTATCAATTCCTTTGGCTAAGAAAAAAAATAACATGAATCATACTGAGAGCTAGGAAATGAAAGCATCTGAACTGAGTCGGCGAGGGAAAATATTTTCATAAAAGTGTTGTGAATAAAAACTGTTTATTAAATTTAAATGTTCAAATTATATGCATGCTGCCCTTAGTTAAATATCTCAACCTCTTTTTTTTAAATTTCCAACCCTATGCTTTTATTCTTAGCGCTCCCACAGAGAGCTAGGATTCAGAGCTCCATTCAATCCAACATGTTCAAGACAATAAAATAAAATAAATATTACCAGCCCCCTTTTTTTGGCCTGGCAGTCGCCTTTCATTTGTTGGCCTTCTAAATAAGCTTACCTTTACGTTATTGATCCTTCTAAAATGTCATTTAGAATACTGATGAGATACAGGGACTTCTCCGAGTTCTAGTATGAGTGACAAACGGTAAAATCGTTCATGATTGTAAATGCTTCGACGTGTGTGTCGTATCGTGTTTACATCATGTGTTATCAGACTCGATTGTTGGCGTTGAATTATAGAGGTGATTTTCTCATTTTAGAAATCAATCCTAGCCAAAAGTTCGTATCCTTAGATGTACAATTATCCAAGTCATTCAAAAATAATATTCGCCGGATGTTTAACGCGATAGTTCGCGTGTATGTCTTGTTTTTCTACGAGAAGTTCTGATGAGCTGACTGTCGATGTTTCGTGTGTAGGCCGCCATATTGTTTGTGCAATCTCGCAATCTCGATCCCTAGAGTACAAATGTCGTATTTAATATCACGCGTCGGTGAAACCATGTAGCGTTCACAAATTGTACTATGTAATTATAACCTCTTCCGTGCATTTATTCGAATTCAAAATAGAGAAATTGGTGATAAATTTCACATAAAACGTGCGACTTTTAATTTTGGGGAAATGTACAATTGGCTTTTGTACATTTTTGTGTCAATTACTACACCAAGCAAAAGTACTTGCCATAGGTGCGCCGGTGAAATGAACGATACGGCCGATCAAACGGCGGTCTAATAGCAATGGAAACGGCTAAAAATGGCTAAAAATGTGTGCAATGACAACATCCAAGGATGAGATATTTAAAGGCAAAAAAAACAACACAATTAAATGCGTTAGTCAAGTTTATTCTCCTGTTGTTTGTTAAGTTGGCGAGGCAAACGAAAGTCTGCCGGGAAGTCTGTCGATATAATAAAATTAGGCCAAAGACAAGAAAACACCGTATTGAAATAGTTCTCCAAATACCAAAGAACGACTCTAGTCAAAGCTTTGAAAAGTGTTAGGCGTCCCTAGTCTATGCTCTAATCCGAGATAAGATTATACATCGTTTATACTGCTTAGCGTGACTTAAAATACAATGCTACTGAACTTCCCCCAATTGTCTTGATTTTACGAGATATCTCTATACTGTTCTTGAATGCATTGTTTATGGATTATATGCGTTACCGTATGTATACGTGATGGACAATGGCAAACTATATTTAGACTATATTCAGACTAAGTTGTTGCTGAGTCACAAATTCCAACATGTAACCATATATATTGTGCATTGACTGATCCGGAACGAAGTTACCTTTGGTATTCGGTAAACCACATCTATTTTGATATCTAATGATAATATTTTGGCAGAAAATGTATGTATATCTATCTACAACAATTTGATCATCCAACTCTGTCCAAATTTCACGAACAATTATATCAAAGTTAACTCATTTGGAATTAATGAATCGTGGCAATCCACGCTGACTTTCATTTCGTAGTGTATTGATAAGAGATGCTACGTCAAATGGAAACCAAAAAAGAAATGGTAATAAAAATTAAGAAATTGGTAATGAGATTTCATTAATTAAGCCTAATTGTATGTCCCGATGGGAACCACACACTTGGTCACCATTGCGGGTATCCACATTGCTTGAGAGCTGACCTGATGATTTCTTCCTCAGCGATCTTGTCTTCTGGGTCTGTGACAATTTTGTCTTTCCTGTTTAGCAAAGTGCGGATAACACCTAGTTTGTGATGCAAACTACTTACTGTCTGGAAAAGTAAGTCCAAATTTGGAATTATTCTATGAAATTTTATTATTAATACCAGGAACCTGTAATAAATTACAGGCACAACAATGCCTTGCTTGTAGACTCTCACTCCATATCATCATGCTGCTGCAATATTCATGTCTTAACTGTGTAAATCCCATTGGAATGGCGAAAAATGCGGACAGTTTACACAACGTGTCACAGTTTGCTTATTTTTTAGGCGATTACTTTCATTTTTGGGGAGGATTAACTAGATTAAAGGTAGATGACCCGATTTTCAACTTGATGTTTTCTATTTTACATGAAAGGTCATCCTTAAAATTGTTGCATTCCAAAGTTTGAGTTGCATAACTCCAATGGTTCTATTTTTGGAAGCGCAAGGTCAAAAAACATGTGCCCATTGAGTAGTACACAGACTGGTTGGTGGTTAACCACCTTTGGCAGTAATTCACCACATTTTAGCCTATAATTTCCAAATGAAACATTTCTGGCCCCTAATATTTTACAGACATAATGAGAAAAATATGGGGATTCTTCTGATACCAAAATATCTTGATGTGAAAAAAAAAATCATAGCCCCCAAAAAGTGATCGGGTCATATACGTACCCGGGCATATACCTTTAACAACGCTTTATACAGACAACAATAATTCCATGGTTCAATGCACGCATCAAGGTCAAATGGCCGTTTAAAAACGTGCACAATTCTTTTTGATTCACCCTGTATAGTTTTGACGCAGGGGTATGTGGAAGGCTAGAATAGATAGGTGGATACGTAGGTGTCATCGCTAGGGTGGATGTGAAAATTGAAAGTTGGTGCAGTGTAAACAAATTAACATTGTTTCGCTGAAAATCACAATTGATTTTTAGCGAAACGGGCTCTCACTCACACAGAAAAATGTTTACATAATTATGTTAAATATAGAACTCCATAATTATTATGTAAACCTTTCACACAGTATTTTGTACCAAATACACAAGTTATGTAAACATAACTTGTGTATTTGGTACACAACTAAATTGTGTACAAAATACACAAGTTATGTTTACATAACTTGTGTATTTGGTACACAAATACTGTGTGAAAGGTTTACATAATAATTATGGAGTTCTATATTAACATAGCTTGTGTAAACTTATGTAATCTTTTTTCTGTGTGCTGCACATTCGCGCAATGTCGCATTAGAAACCACAGGTAACATTTGCATTGCTAGTGTTATGCTCGAATGATACAAGCCGGTCGCTGGTCGCAACAAGTCGCGGCATACTCGCTAGCTCAAAAGAATCTCGGTGCGACCTTTATAGGTCGCATCGAGCTACTAAATCGCCGGTATTTTTGGGTCACGCAGACGACAACCTAGATAATGGCCGGCTGCTGATTGGTTATGCTAATTTCGAGACAAATCGTTGGTGGTACGCAGTAGTGTTGAAGAATTTAAACACAATAATAGTTGACTTCAGAAAATTCAAGATGAACAGTACACTGTTAATCCGGTTGTGTAAACAAATAGCACTGTTTAATATATGAACCTAGCAACCGGTTGTTTTATTGTAATTTTTGAACAGTAGTTGCTAGGTTCATTGTGTAATAGTGAAGTAATTGTCATTTTTGCCGTTACCACTCACGAAATGACGAAAGCAGCCTCATACCCAGCATATTTTGATCGTGATTTGTTTATAGCTCATGTAGCTGGGGACCACGTGGTTACGGTAACATATTGAGAGACACGTGATCTTTTACCCGAAATCAAGGTGAAAGGTCAATTAATCACCCATGTTGCCAAGACAAATCACGTAATTAATAACACCCATGATTAGACTTTAAGGGGCACTAAGAGGTTGCTGAGAAAAATAAAATGCCAATAGATAAGGTACGTGGGAACGCTCAAATGTAATACATTATGGAAAAAGAGTTGAATGATGGCGCTAAATCGAATTCGGTTGAAGCAATTTACTTGGTAATAAGTTATCCTGATAATTTATATGTGATCTATATGGATAGACGTAGAATTAAGGTAAATGGTTTATAAATATGCCTAAAGTATTATGTATAGCTAATGTGCAAAAAAACCCATCCATAACATTTGAGGGCGCACTCCAACACGTATCTCTTAGCTCAGTGCCCCTTTAAGGTAAATTGAGAAACACTAATTGATTTGAGTCTGTGACTTGACTTAACTTGACTTGTGACTCGAGCTTTAGTGACTTGGTCACAACACTGACCACTGCAGCTAATTGCATTTCTGAAGCTAAATTAAGCTTTCAATCACTACAATGTTGCCCGTCATTTAGGCATCTCCAATTTAGAGCACCTGGGAAATTGTGATGGGCAGATATACTGCGAAGGGATTTTATGCTGTGTGTACGAGTAGTCACACTTACACTTAACATTTATTTGATGGGTAAACTTATAAGCCTTTCAGGACCCCATGTCCTTTTTAAGCCAATATTCGCCAAGTTGGTTCTCTGCACGTTGGCGAGGTAAACTGAAGTTATGACATTTAGAGTCTGTCGATATATTAATATTATACCACAGAAATACCACATAGTGAAATAAACTTGTTTACTCAAACTGTCAAAGAACGACTCTGATCAAAGCTTTGAAAAGACTTGATTAATCGATGCCCTAATCCGAGATAAGATTCTAAATTGTTACTATCTACCCAGCGTGACTAATGGATACAATGTTTATGAACACGGAACTTTCCTCAATTGTCAACTGGCGTCACTGGCAATATTTCAGATTCCATAATATAATACTAATGTGATTCTACATTGTAACTATCTATCCAGTGTGCATCATCTGATCATTAAACATATTATTTATATCCTACATTTTAACGTATTGTGTAGTATACGTGATGGACAATAATGGCAGACTATATTTAATACATATGAATATTTTGTTTTGTCAGCAATCACCAAATTCCCACATTTAGCCATAATATTGGGTAGTTCTGATTTCAGAATACACTGACCATATACACCTTCTACCATTTGTCTACAGCTCAACTCCACTGATCAATACTAACTAGTATATCCACTGACCATGTACCCCCTCTACCGTTCAACTCCACTAACCACTATTATCTCCACTGACCATGGAGTTTTGGCCAGCAGGTGAGCTGGCTGGCCAGTGGCCATAGTCAGAGATTGGGGTAAACAGACTGATCTATTTCAGATCTAAATGTTGTGCACTGACTGCTTGGAAGTTAAACCTTTGTATTAACACTTTCCACGCGGCTATTTATTTCACCATTACAAACCAGATAGTTTAGAAACCTTTCCTAACTTTCAAAGTCCATCTCAAGAATTACCGAACCAATACTAGACTGAAGGCCTATAGATAATAACATCGCTGTTCTTCCCCATCTGAATCATTAGCTCAGTTGGTAGAGCACCGGTCTAGTAACCCGGAGGTCCCAGGTTCAATTCCTGGATGGTCAGTGATTTTTTCACTGGCTGTCATTTGTATAATATTGTGTGGAGAAAACAAAATTAATGTGCAATACTAGACAGGTTTGTGATAGTTTTAATGCATTTTTATGCTGATTCTAAATATGGTAATGTAATTCCATTATTTTAACATTTTGAATTCCATTTTGGAATGTCTTCTGCAGCAGACGCCTGCCGCGTTGAAAGTGTTAAGGTAAATCACATTGGTTCAACCCTGTCTAAATATTACGTTCTCTTATAAAGGGTTCAACAAAAGAAAGTATACCACTTTGTTTATGTCATTTTGAGTAACATTCAATTTTTTCTTGACCAAACAGGCTAGATAGGCATTTAGATGAATCTTTTAGGCATAATTTGACACCAAATTTGCCCCCCTAACAACAAAGATAAACCATGATTAGCATAATTTAAAGAAACAAAAATCTATTTTCAAAAGTCTCATTTCAAATACACGGCACGAGAAGAAAGGCAGGCAGTGGAGCAGATGAGTAGTGACGCCGATTGACTTTTAAAATGATGCGCGGAGCCTTGTTTTGTAACCGCTGCAGTAGTGCAAGCGAGAGATGTCAGCAGACCAGAACTTCATCCAGAAAGTAGGCCTATAGGGAAATAATAAATAAATAAAATAAAACACACACATCCACATCCAAGTTTTCCACGGTCTTACTATATTTTGTATAATACGGGATCAAAACGTACAGACGTACCTGCCACCGTTTTGTACAAAGAACATTAACTCATCAATCAATGGTATTGTTATATAAATATGATTAATGTAAAGCTGAAACGAAGCGTGAACTTTTCAAAACAAACTGTTTCGATATATATATTTTAACATTTCAAGTGCTATACTTTTGCCGTCGATAAAATGTAATTATTTCGACATTTCTTTCAGGTAAATATAATTAATCCGCTGTTTAATGTCAATTGCATCAGAATATTACGCCTTTAGCTCTACAGTCATAAACAAAAAGTAACTATACAGGTAATAAATAGACTTTTAACTCTAAAAGTATATATCCTTCCTAAAAATATTAATCATAAAGTTGTTGAGAAATTTATCTTCTTCAATATGAGATATTGCACGCTAGGATCGGTTGAATATTGAAGAAGTGACAATCCAAAATGTAAGGTAATGTCACAATTTCATTTTCTCATTTTACATTTCAACACGGGGGAGAGTATGACAGGTAGCGTGTGTGTGGCGTATTGATCCATCAGAACAATACCGGTAATCGATAAGGTACCTGTCGATGGGTCCGATTGTAGAAAATAAAAATCGGACTTCATCTTACAATTTGGAGTGTCACTTTCTCAATAATCACCCGATCCTAGCGTGCAATATCTCATATTCAATTACGTTCCATCGTCCAGTATAGTTTGCGCCAAGTTTCAGATATTGTCTGACCATGGTCTGACAGGGGCTGACATATTGAATTGGCTATCATGCTAGTATTAGTGTGTGAACATGGTGTGAACATAGTGTGAATGGGGGTGGACTAGACCCGACCCGAAAAGGCACTCCTGTAACCACTCTGCAACACTCTTGCTATTGGCATAGTATGTCGGTCTTTAGCCCCATTGGGCTAAATTTTAATAATTGGGGTTTTCTTAAATCTGCTATATAATTGTTTTGTTTTTTGAAATTGGAACTATATATTTGACAAAATCTGACATTACTCTAGTTTTTAAAACAAATTCAAGTTCAATCATTGAGTTTCTTAACGCAAGAACATTGAAAAGTCGCGTGTTGTGCTAAAAAAATGCCACCCAAGAATTGTTCGACTCGACACATTGACCACACGCTGGGAAGACCCTGAGGCAGGCTGTCTAACTACCTAGCCACATAAATTGACACACGCGGTGACTTTCACCCACATTGGGCTAAGTTTTAAAACTAAAATCTGATCCAGGGATAATATATTGTGACTTTTTTTTCTCGAATTTTGAACATTTGACTTTAACCAAATTTGAAATAGTACTAACTCCAATGACAAATTGAAGATAAAGTGTGAATTTCTCAACACAACAACTTTCAAAAGTAATACTTTGGGCTACTTTCCACCCAGAACATTATCTAATTTAATTGAATCTAAATAAACTTGCGTATGAGTAAACTTTGAACATTTTCTGTCAGAATACTTTTAGCTAGTTTCGTTAATATCCTATGGAATTCAATCGTTCGACCAGCAAACAATATGAACATTATTAATTTATGAACATTAACACAAGAAAAAGAGCAATAACTGTAATAATTACGTTTCTATTTTACCATGATAGTACCAAGTTCTTGCTCTATGGACAAAACCAGACCACCCCCGACGCGGCGAGGCCTTGAGCAGTGCTTGGCCAGCGATCCTAGTAGCCGGGCTAGAAAATACACAACGCAACGTAGATGCAACGTAGCACCTCTTTTTTAACTATAAAATACACAGGCGTGGTGCAATAAATCAAGTATATCAGCTAAAGAAAGTCATGATGTATTACCCCGGATACCAGGGCATATCCGTGGTCAAAAAAAATCTCAGAATGTAAAGGGAACGGAACCGTAGACAAATTTTCAACAACTTTATAATTCAATATTTTTAGGTAGGATAGAGTTAGAAGCCCATTTATTACATTTGGTAGAGTTATTAGTTCATGAATTTGCAAATAACAAAGTACGCCATTTCTTATTTTATCTAAAGACACTCACTCGTCTACTTGTAGGACCCGAACGCCGTAATGTTTGCGAATTCAAAGATACTCGCTGGCTACAGAAATCTGTGTAATGGCTAAAAACAACAATGAAGTTTTGCCTTTTTTTCTGAAATGTATTGGAGTTATTGATTATTATGACAAATGGTGGTATGTTTTAAAACATTTTGGCGTACATTTTATTACGTCGCAGGCGTGTTTGCATAATGTTTCATCTCGACAAAGTGCTAAGTCAATTGTTGGGGCAAGTGGTCCGAAGGGGTATGGGCAACTGGTCCGCCTGCAAAAACTTAATCAAAATTGTAAAATTCATTTTGAAAGTTAGTTGTTAGTGTCAATAAAACATGACTCGGTATTGAAATGTGAATAGAATATGAAATAATTCACATTCTTTCTAGTTCTTAGACATTTTGGGGCATTTTGGGTCTAATACCACTATTTCTGCTATTGAAGGATTATAATATGACATGGATTTGCTTTAGAATGGTTTAAAACCTCGGTATTATGAATTACATCATTATTATATTTTGAATGGTGTCTGTAAAGGTATTTGCAATGACGAAATATCATGATTTATGTATTTTATCCACTGATTTTTGTGTATATTAACCTTTGGGTCATCATTCTCATATTGTCTAACTTCCCCTGTAACATGAAAAGCTGGCTAAATATCAAGATGGTTTATTATAAGTACTAAATGATGATTATATGAAGTAAATAAAATCATTAAAGAAAGAGGTATATATAGACAAATGTATGGGGCATCTGAATATCACAACCATGTAACCATTTAACTAGGTTCATACCGTTTTATCTAATAAATGTGCAGTCGAAAATTTCGCTTGCTTTGAACACCATTAGTATACTGCTATTAACGCGTTAACCACGAAAACTATAAAACATGGGTTTCATGGGACAAGTATCCTTTTTACATGTTAAATAATATGGAAATGTGTTTGTAAAGAAAATACAGCCTAGTTTCCGTGTTGTCATTCACTGATTTCTGTGTATTCTAACCGTTGGAACATAATTATAGGACCAGTTGCCCCAGTGATGGGGTAACTGGTCCGTGCCAAGTAACGTTTTTAGTTAATGGTAATTGGCCTTTTCTTTAGATATTTTTTAACATTGATTATATGTTATATGTAAAGTGTGACATGGGTGATATTTTCATAGCAATTCAATAAATATTTACACGAGCTTTAATCTTTTATATCATGAAATATGCTTAACCGGACCAGTAGTCCCATCCTCCCCTATACCACGGTATCTACGACGGCGAACCTGTTTAAAATATTTATAATTTGTTTAATACCCGTCGTATATGCCTATTATTTCTATTGTTTGGTATAACAACAGGTCAAATGTCGTGGCCCATCGACTATGATCGATAAACCTAGCGGTAACTTTTCACGAGTGGAAACGGAGGGAACTAAAAACTTACCGGTAAATCTTACCATTTTATCTTACCGTTAACTTTGCAGTGCCCAAGTAGAAACACGCTCTAAGAGATGTGTTGGAGGCTGCGCCCTCAATTATGATAAAAACTGAGATAGGTATATTTTTACAATTGTATTACATGTATGAACTTACACCTATCATGCCTATAAGGATTAAGAAAACTTAGTCCTCTTTGTACAATAAAACATAAAACCTCGATTCAAAAATGCTGATCTAGCAGATATCAGCATTTTACGTCGGACAGTGTCCCCTGCAGTATGCGTGATACATAACGCGAACCATATTTAGATAGAGGGCGTTTTAAGAAAAGTTTCAATAAATAGCGATGTTATTGTTTTAATCAAGTTTTGCTGTGTTTTTGTAAGTTGAATTTCACCCCCGTCCGTTCCCTGGTCATGTCAGAGGGCAGCGTTTCCCGCCATAATTGGGCTTGTCCACTTGGTAAGCCATATCGCTCATTCTTTCATTTGACTACAACCAGATCGGTTACCCTTTCAGTCGGAGAAGAAAAACATCTTTATTTATCAGCTTGGTTTCATCTTCGCTGTGGTTATGAACTATAATTTCTCCATGTTTGTTTGGGTTTATAGCTGCACAGTTTCTGTGTTTGGGTCATCGTTTCTTCAACAACGAACGTTGTATTAAAAAAAGTACTGTTATTTGCATTTTGCCGGTGGTTTTGTTTGGAGTTTGGCATTACAGTAAAGCCTACGTTATTTGGCGGTGTTGCTCCTCTCATAAATAATATAACTTAACTCTCATTAATGTGACAAGGGGCCGTGGTACCAAGCGGAAAGCACCGGAAAACCCGCCGGCGGTATCTCGTCAAACGCGGGCACAGGCCCATCACCTCACCGCCGCCCTCGCGGAAGGCCAGGGTCAACAACCGGCTGTAAATAACGTTATCAGTCATGGTAACACGAACGGGGTTCAGAACCGTGCCAGTACCAGCACGCTAAATCGCCCTGGAACGAGCAATACGTCGATAATTGCTTAAACGTGTCGGCCAGCGAACGCCCCACCAAGTGTTATCCAGAGCACCGGGCCACATATCCCATGTTTCCTCGTGCGTTGGAGGAAAATCATCAAGATGGCGGAGCAAGTGTTTTGGTTGCTGTACCAATGCCGATTTTGCCGCAAGTTGTTGGTCATGTTGGTGTAAATGAAGCGAGTGGGAGGATGGAGAATATCAGGAGCAGTCCGAAGCAAACTGGTGAGCTAGAAAATATTGCTAATTGCTAATCAGGCCTTCATGGGGATAGACATTCACATCATCAACTGCAACAATTAGGCCTACACGTACAGCAACCAAACCTCCCTAATTTTAGTTCTGTATCATCTCTAAATTCTGTATGTAGCCCTTTGGGCGAGGGTCTACCAAATAAAATAAAAGAGAAAATTGTGCGTGGGATTATGTCGACTTTGCGTCTCTATTGGCTTAAGGGGGTGAATTACTAGAGTCGTTAGAGGATAGAATTTAGGCATAAACGAGTGGGGGCAGGTGGTGCTAAAATCCCCCCAAAAACAGCGCCTAAAATGTCGTCCATTAATTCCTGGACTAGCACCTTTTTAGTTTTTTCGGCGGTGTTTTTAAGATCTCATCCGAACCACGCGCCGGAAATCTTGAAATATGGGCATATGGTGCGTACCGCGGCAGCGCGTTTTGATGGTGGAGGGGGGGGGGGGGGGGGGGGGGAGGGGGTATGAATCGCAGTTTTGGATGCGGCAGCAGTCGCATCCTGAAAGGTCATGGGCCACAATTGACAACGAGCTATGGTCGTTCTATGTGGCAGTGCCTTCCTATCATCAAAAGTTAGTTACTGCGCCTTGTTTTCGCAATGCCCAGCACTCAGCTTTCTTCTCGCGCCCCCGGCGGCAAGCCATATTGTTTCCAATTCAATGTCGCAGGATGCAAACGTCCCAGGTGCAACTTTATACATGCATGCCAAGTCTGCCAAATCGAGGGTCACGGTGCAAGGGAGTGTAAAGGAACATAATAATAAGCCATCAAGAGGTGGGTTCAATAATTCAGGAGGAGGTTACAATTCCGAATGAATATTAAAAATCCACCTCGTGAGTCATTGGATTTAATATTACCATCCCAAAACGGTACCACTGAGTCAGGCGGTCCTCCGTCCTCTAAGTGTAATAACGATGTCTATGTTACAAATATAACACTCCTGTTTAATTAACTACTTAACTTAAAATAAAATGATAAACATTTGTTGTTATATCATGTATAAAATACCGTATGTTGGTAAACAGCTATATATTATATACACATGGAAAAAAGTATCGCACCACTTGTTGAAAAGTGCAAATGTGGCCTCGAATTTTGCCACCATGGTGTGATATTAAGGATCATTTGTTGCGTAAGCTGTCCAACAAAATGTTATGCAATAAAAGGGCTACATTTTAGTTTGGGATGTAGTCGATGTAATGTTTTTCAAGGCAGGCCAAACTGAAAATGCATAAAACAAGTTTGGGTAAAACGCGATATTGAGAGGCCCAATGATTAATCTCTATAGTTGTAATCCTTGGTAACACATTCAAGTCTTCCAAGGTCAAAGGTCATCTGGGGTCAAATTTCAAAAGTTGCCCGATTGTCCTCAAACATGAAAAAACTCCCTTTTTCGTACGCCTAACGGTTATGGGGTCAAAGGTCAAAATAGGTCAATTTTTAAATAAGTTCAAATGACAAAAGCAATATTGCGGAAGTGTTGACCTAGGTCAAATAAATTTAAAACAATCAACGGTGACCTCATCGTATATGCTGAATTTATGAGCAACAAAAAAATGGCATGTTTGGACTCTTTCACTGTATTGTAGCCTATAATGTCTAAATGAAACATTTCTTGCGCCAAATACAGAACTAATACAATGACTATTTTAAGTTTTTTTTTCTATTCAATATCGAGTTATACCCAAACTTGTTTAATGCATGTTTTTGGACAAAAGCATGCATTTTCCCCTTGGCCTTGAAAAACATCACATCGATTACGTCACAAACTAAAATGTGGCCCTTTTATTGCATAGCATTTTGTTGGACAGCTTACGCAAACAAATGATCCTTAATATCACACCATGGTGGCAAAATTCGAGGCCACATTTGCACTTTTCAACAACAAAAAAAGTGATGCGATACTTTTTTCCATGTGTATATATATATTAAAAAAAATATATATATATAAAATAAGGAATGTTAAATAATGAATAACTGTTGGCATGAAGGGGGGGGGGGGGGGGAGGGGGGAGATGGGTCTTGGTTGGAGCAAGTCCCCTAGATGGGGGTCCGTGATGGGCGGTTTTGCTCAAGGGGTTGTTTAGGCAACATTTCAGAATAAAATTGTGAAAATTAATGAGTACTTGTCAGGAAAGATGAGAAGGATAATATTATTGTACGGTTATGTGATAATTGTAATGGGAAATAAATTGTCCGAAGTAGAAATTTCATTATAGTGAAAAAGTGGCAGTAAGGAAAAACTTAAGTCGATATGACATTTAAAAAATGAAAATTGGATAGCTTAAACTTCAACAGCAGATTTCGCGGGATATTTAACAAAAATTCCAAAAAAATGTCAACCATTTGAAAACATTGATAAAGAAATGAAACATAATTTATTTTAATCAACAGGTTCTTTTATCGTCGCCTTATTGATATTTTAAAAGGGATATCCAATCCCGTTATTGTATAATATTCATTTGATAATTTTACCAAACACTACCACGATAAAGTGCTGACTCGTTATCACGTCAATGACATTGACACTATTTATGTAGGTGACTGCCTAATTTGTCTCTGTTGAACATTCATCTTGCTTATGAGAACAATAGGCGATCTCATTTCTCAAGCTTTGTATACCCACGGATCTAATTAAATTTGGAACACTTCCAAAATAAAATATTGACACCTTTGTAGCACGTGTTTTGAAACTTTTCATACAGGAGTTGCTAACTGTTCGTTGCTAAAATAAAAATCTTCATTGAGTACGAAATCAGAACACTGTAAGCACTCATAGTATTCAGTTCATATTCTGTTAACGAAGTATTTCTTCTGTGTCAAGCTTCATATATACCATAAAGAGGATTTGGATTATTGTACCTGTGGATTTAAGTCTAAACATGGGACTGCGTTTGGATAGCTATAAGTTGGTAGTATATTCTTTATACGGAGTTTTGATTTTGACTTCTATGTCTTTTTGGATTGAAAATGTTGAAGCACAAGGTAAGCGTTATTTTTGAATAATTTGATATTTGCGATATTTTGAATGTTGTAACATTGAAAGAATACAATATATATAATTTAAATTCGTATATGTTTTGCTATAAACGTTGGTCTCATAATGTATATGCTGAACCATATGTGGCGTCATGGTACAGCATATGAGACCAACGTTCAGTCCTCACAATAAGTAACTGACCAGGTAATTAAAGTGGCATTAAGAGATGTGGTGGAGGCAGCGCCTTCAACTACAAAAATATATGATAACAACTGAGATTTGCATATTTTTTACAATTGTATTACATGTATGAACTTACACCTATAAGAATTAAGAAAAATCAGCCCTCTTTGTACAACAAAACGTCGATTCAAAAAATGCTGATCGGGCCGATCAGCATTTTACATGGTTAAGGGTGGTATTCCAACATATTTAAAACATTGTTTTAATCAAGTGTTGCTGTTTTTTTATTTTTTTTTAGTAGAAACAACAGTAATGGCAATTTTTAATGTTCATCTTGAATTCTGAAGTAAATTAATTAAAATAAAAATATTATAAAGTTGTAAGGAAATCTTCAATTTGGGATATAACACGTGAAGATTGAATGAATATTAACTTAGTTATGTGTCCGAAACTAAAACAAAGTCATCCTTATCAATGTAGTGTTCTCAATTATTAACCGATCTTCATTAACAATATCTCAAATTGAAGAAGAGATTTCCTTACAACTTTATGATGATTTAATATTTTTACGTTGGAGCTATAGTTTTGGAGTAAAGAGTATGTAAGCACTCATATCATTCAGTTCATATACTGCTGAAACAAAAGTTAACGAAGTATTTCTACTGTGTCAAGCTTCAGATACAGGCTGTCCCAAAATTATTAGTACCCATCGATGACCAAAGTTCAATAATTTTTGTCATCATCAAAATCGATGTGATTAAGTCCGTTGTTTATACATCATCTTTGTCATATTGTACTTTTTCATTAGAATTTTAGATCATGAATATCGGATTTATCAAACTCCATTATGTAAAACATGGTGATTTCACCTTTTGACAAAATGCTAACAAATGTGTGTGCTATTACAGCTTGTTTGAAAGAAACTTGTGTATTCTCATAATCTCTTGTTTACTCAATATAATCTGATGTGTCTTTCTATTGTAACTGTTATTAGTTATGGGTGTTCAAATCTTTAATAATTCTTCTCCTTAATTCAATTTAACGGGTAAAAGAAATTTGTCACACTTGAGTGAGCCCATGCATTTTTTTATTTGGCAAGTGTTTAGGGACTTCTAAATGAAGTGGTATTTGGTGAATCACCAGTGGCTTATATTTCATTTTCACATTGGAGAATGAATTTCGTGAGGTTAAACACTAAGGGACTATATCATTTTTACCAAGTTTGTAGGGAATTGCATCCCCAATTTGAAAAAAGAAGTCTAATCCACTGCTTATAACCCATGACCACGTCTTTACCTGTTTAAATGTCCCTCAAGTTTAGCATTAGTAAAAACTAGCTCATTATAGAAACAAAGCTTGGGGTCACTCATGCGTGACGATCCATTTTTACTCTTCAAATTGAAGAAGTATTAATGGTTTGAACAACAACTTGATACAACAGCAGTTTAAAATAGAAAGGAACCAAAGTTATTAGCAGACAAGAGATTAAGAGAATGTATTAGTTTCTTTCAAACAAGCTGTTTAAAAACACATTTTTCTGCACTTTGCCAAAAAGGTGAAATCACAATGTTCTACACAATGGAGTGTAATTTCATTAAAACAAGTCCGATATTCATGATCTAAAATTCTAATGAAAGGATACAGTATAGCAAATATGATAGAAAAACAACGGATCTAATCTCATTGATTTTGATGATGAAAACAATTATTGAACTTTGGGCATCGATGGGTACTAATCATTTTGGGACAGCCTGTATATCATAAAGAAAGAAGATTTGGGTTAAGATATTGTACGTCTGGATTTAAGTCTAAACGTGGGACTGTGTTTAGATAGCTACAAGTTGGTAGTATATTCTTTATATGGAGTTGTGATTTTGACTTCGATATTATTTGAGATTGAAGCACTGGGTAAGCATTATTTTTAAATAGTTTGATATTTGTGGCGGCGACATTATAAATATTGTTATAATATTTATTTAGAGAATTAAATATAATTCGTAGCGGTTTTGCTATAAACGTTGTGGAGTCATGGTACAGCCCGTGTACATTATGAGAGCAATAGAAATACAGCCACGAACTATATTTTATTCTCATTATTATTTAGTTTATTAGTTATTTTATCTTTTATCATAGAAATAACGCATTTTGTTAGATTTATTTTAATCAAGCAACAACAAATTCCCCTCAATAAAACCGGCAAATTTAGCGAGTTGTTTATTCGAACAATCTCGTTCTTTAGCACACATACCCCGGCAATGCTGCGTTAGACGTACAACGCATACGCCGTCAACATGATATTATCGGTCTCACATTTCTGGAAAAAGATTTACCCATCGTTATACAGGGTGTCCCAGTATACTGTTTGAAAGAAGAAAGAAAAACACACACCCCAATGTGAAAACAACATTGCAGTTGGGGAACATGTTTCCTACCTACTCTGTTAACTTTATCAAAATATCTTCATCCATTCAGATATGGCATGACATTATAGAAAATCGGTGAAAACAATTTTTTGTCACTTTCAGCGTATTTCAATTGATAAAGCTCACATCAAACTTAAAACCACCTGCTTAAGAAAGTATGATATAATTCACTCAAGTAGAACAATTCCTTTGCTCCATTCAAATATTGCTTCATAAAACATCACCAGCAGTTGATATATATTAATGTTGTAGTGGAAATCCAAAGAGGTCATTGAAAATAACCTGTTTATCATCTAAATTGATAAAGCTCACATCAAACTTAAAATCTGAATCCTGATCTTCTTAAGAATTACCTGCCCGTATCGAACCTTCCTACTTCCTGAAAAATTATTGAATACCCAGCTATTTCGAGATTCAAGCAGCATTTCCAAAGTAATGGGCTCACAGAAACATATCAGTCTGCCTACAAATCATCTCATAGCACAGAATTAAACGGCCTTCTTAAGGTTAAGAATGACATGTTGGGTGAACTTGACAAAGGTAGAGTTATTATGCTTGTTCTTTTAGATCTCTCCGCTGCATTCGATACAATTGATCATGCTATTTTAGTTAAACGAATGCAGACGGAATTTGGAATTGCAGGTTCTGCCAAAAATTGGCTTGAAAGTTACCTTCAAGATCGTAGTAACAGGGTTAGTATCCTTGGTGAATATTCAGAAAACGTCCCGCTCAAGTATGGTGTTCCTCAGGGATCCATCGCAGGTCCACCTATTTTTACAGTCTATGCTCAACCGGTGGCTTCTATCATCAGACGTTTCGGGGTATCGTATCATATCTACGCTGATGATACCCAGCTATGTATTAGTTTCGATTATAAGTCAAAGGTGGACATTGCTTCTGCTCAGCTTAGGCTTACCAAATTCGATCATGGATGCATGATAATAAGCTGAAGCTCAATGATTCAAAACTGAGCTGTTCCTGATTTCGTCTCCTAGGAATGTTGAAGCAGTGTCTCACCTGGATATTAATTTGAAAATAGGTGGATCTGTGATCGCCCCTTCTTCTTGTATTACGAATCTTGGTATCGTATTTGATAGCAGTCTCAGTATGAAACAACACGTTAGTAAACTATGCCGTACTATCAATTTCCATATACGTAATCTTTGGAGGATAAGACGATTTATTGATAGAACAACCTGTGCACATGCAGTAAGATCTTTGATCCTTTCTCGGCTGGACTATGGCAATTCGTTGCTTGGTGGCCTGTCAAAATCAGATATGCAACGTCTCCAACGGCTTCAAAACCGCGCTGCACGCCTTGTCTATCATGTTTATAGGCGCACTAGCGAAGCACCTTTGATTCGTGAGCTGCATTGGTTGCCGGTCTAGACTACTCTGTAGTCCTTTTTTTCTTTCTTGTTTTTAGTCTTTCTTCTTTTTCTCTTTTTTATCCTATCTATCTATCTATCCCATTTTCTGATTATTTATCAGCATTTCAGCGTATTCATTAGTCCTAAATCGGGTCCTAAATGCAGTACCTAGAAGTGAGGGTACATGTAGGGCGCCCTCACTTGTTACCATTAATAACAACATAGATGGGCAGTATTATAAGTGAGGGCGCTCCTACTTGTCACCGTTAAAGTTTTACATTCACCATTCGCCATCGGAGTTCGTCAGTTCGTCAGTCGGACTACTGACTTTGCCTGACGGTCAAAAATCTTAACGTGTGCGCCTATGGAGAACTAGGCCAAAAATTGGCCGACCCAAAAATAAGCATGATGTCATCGCTGGTACAAAAATTGACCAATGGCAAGTAAGGATTTGCGATGCTCTAAATCTGGGCGGGTTGTTGTTAGTTATCGATATAATACGTCACAAATTTGCATATCATAACAGGATGCGTGTGAATACTGAGAACGGTCTTGGTCTTGCGGTCAAACAATTGGTTAGAACTTTATCAACGTTGCTACATGTTTTACCGTCTTTGCTGATAATTTGTTTGGGACAAATTACAGTTTCGTTCTTTATTAAATATTAATTTATAGAATTAATAGTAGGCCTACTATGATGGCGGAGCCTGATCCTGCTGTTGACAACATTTCTAGCGCCATATCACACGCCATATCAGGTCTAGGATACGAGTTATTGAAGCCAGCTCAGGAAGAAGCAATCAGAAACTTTCTTCTCGGAAAGGATGTATTCGTAAGCCTACCTACCGGGTACGGAAAGTCATTGATTTACGAACTAGCACCGAAATGCATAGATTTCCTTGCATCTAGCAACTCGAAGCCGTCTCTTGCCCTAGTCATTTCTCCATTGATAAGCCTGATGGAAGACCAGAAATTGCGGCTCGAGTCACATGGAATTACTGCAGTGTACTTTACTGGTAAAGGGGAAGACGGAACCGTTTCTGACGATACGGCAGTGGTTTTAGCAAGTCCTGAAACAATGTTGGGCCCTCAAGGTAGAAAATTGATCAAGCAACACGGCGACAGAATTTGTGGACTCTTTATTGATGAATCCCATTGTATAGCATTATGGTGAGTGCGCTCTTCTTTTATTAAAATTCATTTTTATTAGCCTACTATAATGATACAACTTAAAAATTAATATCATCTCCGGGCTGTGATCATGTGTAAAATGGCCTACCACTGACCCTGATAACACGCGCCACACCCGCTATCATCTCGCCGGGAATATCGCTGCAGCCGATCTGGTTAGGGTTAGGGTTAGGGTTAGGGTTAGGGTTAGGGTTAGGGTTAGGGTTAGGGTTGAAAATTGAAAATGGCAAAATATTAAATTAGGCCTATTTGTTTTGATTTAATAATAGTGTGCATCTATCCTTATGAAATGACAGTTCAATTCAATAGCAAATCGTTGTGAATATTTTCTCAATTTTGGAACACGTCCAGGGTCAATCAAAAACACCAACATGGTTGTAATTCATCAATCATGGATAAAACTATAGAAATGGGTGTATTTACTGATTGTGAGTAAAACCAGTAAAACACCCGTGTCCAATTAAGTCAAACGGGCAAAATATTTGTGACATCAGTTTATTAAAACCACAGATATGAAAATAAACAAAATAATCAATAATTTAGTAATAAATAAAAGTAACTTCATCAATTTGTCAAAATCTGCAACAGGAAACTCAAAATCATTATGAAGGGCCTATTTAATAGTTCAAATATATTCTAATGTACCTAAAATGAACCAACATGGCATTTAAAAACAAATCGAATGCAAGTTTATAGACAGACCTCTTGGCTTTTTAGCCCCAAAAGCCTTTTTTGTTTAAAAAAAAGTGGTGGTCAGTCAGGTCAGACTTTTAGTTTTATATTGGGCTCTATTTATTAGGATATAAAAAAAACATTCAAATTCTCATAAAGACATTTATTGTTCCATTTGTACAGGTGCAATCAAACACAATTTGGTCGTAGCAGCCGGAAGAGAATTAAGATATTATTTGCATCTTCCATAGGCCCAAGGGTGTCTATGGTATGGGAAGGGGGTTTGCAAATACTTGCATGATTAAAGAGTGTGGGGGGGGGGGGGGGGGTAACAAGTTAAATTTCCAAAATTATCGACCCATATGCCTACGAATGTTGTTATTTATTTATTTCTAATTTGTTTCTACTTTTTTTCTTCATACAACAGGGGTCAGGCAGATGAGGCTGGCAAGATGGCTGCTTTTAGGCACCAGTATGGTGAATTGGCACAACTGCGCTCCCTGCTACGTTCTTCAGTGCCGGTTGTTGCCCTTACTGCAACTGCGACCCCCCGTACCAGGGACATCATTTTGCAATCTTTGTGTATGAGTAACATCAAGTTCATCATAGAGTCACCAAATAGAGGCAACATCAGGTTCTCATTTATGAACATACCAGAACCAGACAGTGATATTCTATTCAAGTGGCTGGTAGATGATTTGAGGGAACGTGGGAATGAAGCTGACAGACTGATCATTTATTGTGGAAGTCGGCGCCAATGTAGGGATCTGTACGCCTTCTTTGAGGAGGAATTAGATGATACATCATTATTTGCCATGTATCACAAGATGACACCAGAGAAAGAGAAGTCCCGTGTCGTCAAATCGATGGCCACTGCAGACGGGGCTCTGAGGGTGCTGTTTGCCACTGTTGCCTTCGGTATGGGTGTAGATGCCAAGGCAGTACACAGCATTATTCATTTTGCCCTGCCAACATCAGAAGACTGTTACTTCCAAGAGAGTGGACGAGCAGGTCGCGACGGTGTGCAGAGTGAGGCCATACTACTGCAACATCCCAACTGGAGAGCTGGCCGTGTCAAAGCCGAACAATCCATGAAGGAGTATGGTTCTCCAAAACTAACTACTTGTAGGCGCAAGCACTTGTTACGAGTGTTTGGATTTGCGCCTGAACCTATGACATTGCACTTGTGTTGCAACATTTGTGCCCAGCAGTGTGTTTGTGCTGGTGATATGTGTGGAGACGTAGAGATGGGGAAAGGCAACGCAGAACAGCAATTGCTGAAAGTTCGCGACTTCGTTATCAGCAAAACAAAGAAGCTCACGCAAGTGCGAAATATTGACCGCGATAGTCAAGACGCGCTTTCTCAACGATTGACAGCGTTTCGAGATTCTCTTCTTAACCGAGACCATACAGAAGCATCGCCATCATCTTCATCACAATCTGGACTATATACTGGGGATGACGTTGCATCAGCATTCCCAATGGAATACATTCATGGCATCGTTGCCAATGCTGCAAAGATTGCCAACATGGATCAGCTTCAACATTTCTATCCTCTATTTAATGAACAGCACAAGTCAAAAGTGTGGACAATATTTACAGAGACTATACTCATCAATTCTTCCCATGATATCTTACCCGACATGTCATACTTGACTTTGGACTCCACCAGCGACTGTTCTCAAAGTGAGTCAGAATCTGGTAAAGATTCCCTAGATGAAGTGGTTCGCGGGACTATAATTGGGACCAGTGATAGCTCTTCTGCTGAATCCCAGTCGGATACGTCGGATCATAGTGATTAATTTGTCCATGGACTTATCCAAAGATTGACTTATCATACCATATTATTCTGTTCTAAATTGTTACATCATAAAATCCACAATCATGATCAAACATGGACTTCACAAAACCCCGCCCACAATCAAGTCAAAATTTGAAAAATCCTTTAGGAAGTCGTAATTGTGCGTTAGTTTACACTCTTAAATCAATAGTTTGAAAGTTCAATATATCGGACTGAAGTTTTCATTCATCTTACTAACCTCAGCACAATCTTTAATATTTACTTATCAATCTTTTGATTTAAATGAGTATAATGTTTATATATTTAAAATTGCATACTTTTCCCACACCAATCATCTGAAAATCTATGGAAACAAGATTGTTACTATACAGAACTACAAAAGACGACTAGTTTTAACTTTACTGTCTTTGCCGATATTGTGTAAATCTGTAAGAATAGTAATTTAAAGGTATATTATGTGATCTTTCCAGGGAACGCCCTCAACATCGAGAGAAAAAATTGAAAGCAGATTTTCTTGCAGATTTACATTTCTGATCATAAATCATGCCTACATACCAAGTTACAGGGCGATACGATACTTAATTACTTCAAAATCATGGTTTTAGAGTGAAAATAAACTGTCGGAATCCCGACAGTTTATATTTTTCACTCTAAATTCACTCTAAAACCATGATTTTGAGGTAATTAGGAATCGTATCGCTCTGTAACTTGGAATGTATGTATGATTTATGATCGGAAATGTAAATCTGCAAGAAAATCTACTTTCTACAAAAAAATCATGAATAGAGGGCGCTCTCTGGAAAAGATCACATAATATGCCTTTAAACCGTTTGTAAAGGGATCTATTTGTTAATTGAATGAAAAGCTCCAAAATATTACCTGTATTATTTATAGTCTTGTATTTAATATGATTTTGGAAAAAATCAAAGCAAAATAAATGTGTTAACCCTTTCGGATCCGAATTAGATTTAGGGTTCCAATTTTAACCTTTGACCTTTGAGATTGACTCCTATCATAGCAATTTTGCCCTATTTGTAATGTCCTTGCTCTCTGCTTCAAGCTGTAAAAGACATTTCAAGCTTTAAAATGATACCAAACTTAAGTATATGGGTTTTTCCATTTTTGAGATATAGCAAAATTATTTGAATGTTTTTCTAAGCATTTCTTTATTTCAATAATCATTCAAAATAATCAGGTACAATATTACACCTGAACAAACATATGACTGACTGACATATTATGAAGAAAAAAGAAAAGAAATTTGAAGCAGACCCCAAAAAGGAAGCAGGAGGGGACGGTAAACATGTATTTATTTTATTGGCCATTAACTTCAATAAAACGATGTTTCAGAAGTTTAAACATATCCTATAGCTTTGCAAATTGTAGCAGAAGCGTTTGTGAAGAATGTTGTGATCACTAGCTCTCAAAATAGCCAAATATAAGAAGGGCCTCCTTTTTGCAGACACCATTCTGTATTCCAAATATCGGCTAAAACGCTGTTAAATAGGTTCATTTTTAAATAAATAATACAAATAGAAAGCCCCTCCTCCTATTTTCACAAAACCCGAACGAGAAACATGTTTTATAAGGTATTCCTATAACTTTTCCCCCAAAAAACATTTATTTTTTATTGATGTCAATTTCTTATATGAAAGTACATAATTAATTGTTTATTTTAATCTAACTTGGAATTTACACTGTTTAGTATTTTTCACAAACTAAATTTTCTAAAAACGTTTAATTTTTTATTTACGTCAATTTCGGAGTTTCTTATCATTGTTTATTTATTATAACATGGAATTTGATTTACACTGTTTGGTATTTATCACAAACTAACTTTTCTAAAAATATTTATCTTTTATTTAATACGTCAATGTGTATCTCCCAGTCTCTCAGACAGGGCACTCCTCCACCAGTCCTCTCCTCCTGGCCGTCTATTAAAACACCTTGGTAGCTATTTTTAGAACTAGGTCAACCACTTGACTGCACCGCTGTATAAACACAATTGCGATCTTTTATTCGTGTTTATTATTTTTTAATGACATCGATAACGATTTAATTTGGTTTAGCACAGTTAGGCCTATGGGTTGAAAGACGTTCTGGTAATATTGCACTCGTATGAAAGATATTGCAAATCGTTGATTATACTATGAATATCATTCTTATATTATTTTATTGCTTAGTAATGAACATTTATTTTTGTTAATATGTTTTTGTCACCATTGTAAGCTAATCGTACATAATATTTTTGTGGATCAACACAAGTTGTAAATAAAATTGTAAATATTGTATATATTTTTGTGGATCAACATATTAATTTTATACAATCTGTAAATAATATTGTAAATATCAGAAAATAAACAAAATATGATGTACATGTACAATAGTTGTGCTCGAAAGCATCATAACGTAAATAAACGATTGGGATTTCCCGGCGGCTTCAATGAGAATTTTGGTGGAACGTGAAATTAAATGAGATGAATAATGTAATCGTCTTGTCCGGGAAGTAGAATTAAATAATGAACAATTGATTGCTTCAAACATGTCGTAGGCCCTACACTGGAATGAATATTTTAATTCTCTCAGTCCCACCCCTGCAAATTGAATGGTGCGGACCCTATTTAATAGTTAATTAAATTTCATCTTAAAATATCAACTAAACAGTGAAATAAAAATGATTATGGTTTTGACTTTAAAATGCGTGCGTGCTCGCGGTAAATCTCATCTCTACATGTACAACCAAGAAAACACAAGAACCTTTGTGAGATCATTTAGGAGTATAATAAAACATCTTTTTGGTGGAAAAGGGTAAGGGATTTTATATTGTATACTGAATAAGTTGGGGTAAGAGTTGGAGTTCAAAATTCGAACAAAAATGTTATATAGAAAAAAAGAAAATCGAAGAAAACCAAAAAAGAAGCAGGATGGGACGCTAAACATGTTATTTTTGATTTGGCCATATATTCCGTCTACCAGCCAAAATAAACTTTATTCAATATACACAAGAGTTGGGCTATTAAATAATGGATAAACAGTGCTCTACAAATCAAAGATCTCTTATCTCATTTGCACGTCAGCTGAACAATAGTAGGCCTACCCTACCGCATGTATAGGCCAACCAGTTATTAAATTCCTCACTTTAAATTGATTAACAAATTGTAGAGTTCATTTTATGATGACTAATAATAGTTGCATTGTCAGTTATTGTATTCATTTCACTATATTTACCATGTTTTGTTATTTTAAATGCTGTTCATAAATTATAATGAAGAAATAAAGTTTGATAATTTGATTTGTACATAATTATTTTCTCTGTGGTTCATTGTTTTTGTTAACTATATAAAAATATTCATTCAAGTGGGAGGCACTTGGAATTGAGAATCATACTGAATAAATGCTCTACATGTACGCTTGATTTGAGTAGGCAGTGTACACAACACAGGAGAACTGCTCATCAATCATGGTTTAGGGATAGTTAGGCATAATGATTTTGCGCAAATTGAATACTTTCTTGACTGAATCTTTTTATTGAGAGTACTTTCACGATTGATCACAAACTGAACCGAATGAAAACAAACTAATATTAATTGATCAGCAAATCGTCAAACTATGGACGGTGGTTCCTTGCATCGGGATATTAATAGAATAACTGGAAACCCTTCTCAACAAACATGGCGCTAAACATTGATTGATGACTGAAGTATTTTATCAGACGACGATGGCCACGCGATTTTATCGTTCCAATTACGGCAACGGGAGTGCACCATTTTTAACAGTCAGAAAATAATGTTACAAACACCATTTACAATGGAGTTGGTTAGCCAACTCCAACGGTTTTGGATTGGAAAAAATCTTCTTGGCCTAATTATGATGAATTTTTCAAAATAATCACATTAACATTCGGGATTAATACGTGGTATTCCAATACGAATTCAAAATTTAGGATTCGCGTGGCCATCGTCGTCTGATTTTATCGTCGTAAAGTAAAAAGTGCCCTTATCAACTTTTTTCCAAAAGTTAGATCGAGAAACTTTGTTTTATTTGGCCTTGTAGGGACAAGCACCCATTTTAATGAGTAATTGTTATATCAACACTCTAAGAAAAGGCAAAAGGTAGACTCATTTGTTGCATGTACATGTACTTTTTATTGGAAATAATGTTGTAAAAAAATACAAAAAGAACTAGAAAGGTTACAAAAATGAATACAAATAACACTGGATGGATATACTATTATTTACATTATTAAAAGGCTTAAAGGGGCATTGAGAGATACGTATGGGAAGGCGCCCTCAATTTGTATGGCAATGGGAGTTTTGCACCAAAGTAATCTGAAGTAGTTTACCAAAGTTCGCCGTTTATCATGTAACATTTTAAAATTAGTGTTAGTTTCGATATGACTAGGTGACTGAATTCGAAAGTTATGGTATTGTTTTACTTGCGGCCTTTCGCGGCAAATCTCAACCCGGAAGTGTCGTTATTTGCTTATTTGAATGACATGGAGGCGATGTCGGAATTGTATGACATTTTGGATTTGGGCTATGTTGATGATTATCTTTACGTTTTTTGCTCATTCATTTAGTATATCGATACATCTCTCAATGCCCCTTTAAGCTACAAGTATTTGCAGTGTTTGAATATATCCTGAATTATAACTACAACTGTCATAGGCCCTTCACTATCGATTTTGAGTTTCCTGGTGCAGGTTTACAAAAAGGGGACGAGGTGACTTTTAATTATTTATTATCTTTTATTTTCTATATTTTGAAACTAATTATTTTGTTGTCGCAACCAATTGTTACCCCTAAATATCGAGGACTCTGCATTTAATTATTTTCCAAGTATGATTAATTTGATACCCAAGTAATAATGCAATCATGTATATCATAGCTGATATGATTAAAGTCAGAAAGTAGCAAATAAAGCCAGAAAACTTTGTGCTGTAAAATAAAGTTGATTGAAAGTCGTTTTTAAGGCGAAAATCCTAATTAAAATAAAATAATTAAATATTGGGCGGCAACAGGAAACTCAAGGGTAAGCTTTGTGCATGCAGTAGACCCTACATACATTTACACAGATAGTCAATACAGGAGGCATACTGTAAAAGTGGTAATCTTCGCGCGATTATATTTTCACGCTCTCCCGACTTTCAGCGATTTCCCTTGTTTTTAAATTTGCGCATTGAAAGTCCATTACATAGACCTATACACAAAATAAATATGTTCGCGTGTTTTTATTTTTGCTGTGGCTACTTCGAGCGCGAAATTTTGTGTAGCGCGAAAATTTCCAGGTTTACAGTTCCATTTCTTTCTTTCATTTCAGGCAAATAACTGTCACTGGGCAAACACAGCTTATATATGACATGGAGCATTATCTAGAACCTTTGAAAATAAAGCACGAGTGACCATGACCTGTGAGGCAACACATAATTACTTATTAGATTTTCTTTGTTAAGCCTGTGATTAAACACTTTAAACCATTGGACAAGATAAACATTCATATTAAATCATCAATAAACTCCAGGCCAAGTGTTTCCTCCTATCCTTTCACAACAGCTACTGCTTTGAGGAGATAATAAGGTTATCTCATTTTATCATATTAGTTAAAAATTGATTGTTGCGCATATAATGTCTTTATAGAAAAAAATATTGTTATGGCACTATCATTTTGTCTAAATTATGTCCAACATGTTTCAAGATGGTGATTGGTGACATACCGCAAACACGGGAGTGAATATTCGAGGGCGCATTCGAGCGAGCGTAAGAGTTTAATACAAAAATGCACATTATTTGAAGAAGAATAACAAAATTAATTTAAAACAAATGTATTTTGCATTTGACTGTTCAGGCTTGCTACTGGAAACAAAGCACAAAGCAAACTCTTGTTTAGGCCGGGGTTTAGGCCTTAGAAAACACTTAAATACATATGTATCATGTACACATCTATATGGTTACTGACAAATAATCACCTTTTGAATTTTGATGTATTTCTCCAAATAACTCTTAAGTTCCCAATTGCAACAAACATATGCAACAAACATATTATTGGTAATCATAATGACATGATAGTTTGGTGGCAAGCTTATACTTAAAATAGGTCCAACAAAATAGGTCGTCCGATAGTCTAGTTGTATTCTGATGACCTAAAACGACATTATATTGTATTATATTGACCTTTTACCCAACATAATGCTAGTAATGATAATGAGACAGAAGGTATTTGAAATGATCATGTTACCATCATAATCTTGTAGATTTTGTCTACAATTGTTGAAGTTTTATGACACATATATATATATATAACCACACAACTCTGACTTCCATGGGTTTAACACATCATTCATGTAATACCATTTCAATATGAAACATTGATTTGTGAACAATAATAATGTAAAGATATTCATTGATGTAAGTAACCGTTCACATTCTACTACATATATCGAGGGCTCAGAAACAAAAGGCATTATCTCCATTTTGATCATTTTGAGAAAAAGCCTATTGAAGCTTTTTAAACACATTGCGGAGATAGAGATGAGGCCCTGTGATACACTGTCTATAACTTTGAAAGGACTTATGTTATGGAGATAGGCTGTGTGATACGGGAAAGAGAATTTCTTTCGAAACATTTTGATACCAAAATCTCATTTTTGCAAAAATGGAGATGAGGCCTTTTGTTTATAAGCCCTCGACATGTATATTTATGCAATGTCTTTTATTAAAACGTAGACAGTCTCTCCATCCAGCGATCCTTTCGCAGAATAATTGACATAATACTGGACGTGATTATTATATTATACATTTATGATGAACTTCAAAATACACGCAGTCATTCACTCATGCTCCAGACTTCAGCGATCGAATATCCTCTGGAGTAGGCACAGTAAAGCGCCACCTACTCGAGTTCATTGGATTTCACCTGAAATCAGAAGATTGTCCAACTATCCTTACATTGCAAAAGTTCAGTTGCCATAGCCATTCCTGCTCATGAGAATATATTATGTCATGTGACTTCCCTATCCATTTGGGAACAGAAGTTCATATTGATAATGTGTATTTGTTTTGAGGTTGTATAATATAAGATTTCACTTCGTCAATCAACACAAATATTTCCATTGTTAAAAAGCTACTGTTTTCAGGGTTGCATTTTCATTGGGCATTATAGAAACTTAGCTTGTGGTGTGTCCCCTGAATGAAACACAAACACTGTACACTACCCACAACTATTAAACAAAACTAAATAACAACTTGTGATTTGACAATGATTAAAGGCATATTATGTGTCTTTTCCAGGGGCGCCCTCTATTCATGTTTGCTGTAAGAAAGTAGATATTCTTGTAGATTTACATTTCTGATCATACATCAAGAATGTATTCCGAGTTACAGAGTGATTCGATTCCTAATTACTTCAAAATCATGGTTTTAGAGTAAAGTAAGAGTGAAAATAAACTGTTCTGCTAGCAGGAAAGTTTATCTTCACCTCTTTAAACCATGATTTTGAAGTAATTAGGAATCGCATCAGTCTGTAACTCAAAATTTATTTATAACAGAAATGTAAATCTGTACAAAAATCTAATTTCAAAGAAAAATCATGAATAGAGGGCGCCCCTGGTAAAAATCACATAATAAGTGGTACCAATTATAATTGACTAAGAAGTAATTTGTAATTAATCAATGCTAGTTCACAATTTGCTATTATTTAGTCTAATAATAAAGTGTTAACATTTCCTGGGAATCACTCTACAATGAATCAATTTCTCCATGAATAGTATGCCTTAATTACAACATTTAGAGTTCTTGAAACAGTTTTACTCTTGAAAACCCCTTAAGTTTATCAGAGATCCACTTATGAAGGGCGGAAAAGTTCAAATGTTCCAAGGGATTCCGTGGGAAGGCTGGGAATGCACTATGAAAGCGGCCTGGTGTGTGAGAAAATAGATCCTCTTTGTGTAGAGCTGCTATTAGAGCTAAAACATCATCTTTCACATCCCGCTTGGCATGCTTGCCACTTCGCTTTTTCACATCCCCTGTTTTGTCACTATTGCGTAAAATTTCATCAAGGCGTTGGGCGGCTCGACTCACTCTTGTAACGGCGTCTTCAGTTACCTTTCCATGAAACCCTCTGCAATCTTCCTTGAAGACTTTGTTATAAAATTCCAAGAGAAGATCCATGGAGAAGTTGCAGTCTGGGGATCCAGCCAGGTTAATGAAACGATTCCATGTGAGTTGATGTGCATGACGGGGAGACAATACATAGTGGACTTGCACAAGCAACCTCATGGAATGGAAGGCATATTTTGTCTTACCAGATACCTTAAAATAAAGCATAAAGAATTTGTACAGGCGTACAATTCTACCTCCATCAGCTCTTTTCACTGCATCATGGAAATCTCTAACCAGGAGACACAGTCCAAGAGCTGTACAAGAATAGTTGTAGATACTGTCTTCTTGATTAGCTGCAGCTACTTGATTACCATCCCCTGTTGCCCTGGATTGCCGTCTTGCACGGGCCCGCGTTTGGACACCCTCTGCTGCAGGTTGAAATGCTGGTACCTCATGGGTACTTTTGACATGCTTCCGCATGTTCGTTATTTTCTTAAATACCTTATTGCAGTACGGACAGTGCATCCCGTTTGCTGTTGATGTAGGGCCTGATACCATAGCAAATTTGTCTAAAAGTTGACCTAAAATGTTATGTACATAGGTGGCAGGATCTTTGTCTATGGTGTATTTGTTAATGGTGGGCTCACCATCAACAGCGCTCATTCCAAATAATTTAAGAGCAGCACATATAATCAGGGAGTCCGTATATCTTATCAACAGTTCTGTGGATGCATGGTAATCCTTGAAGGGATCCATTGTAACATTCGTCAACCCTAGCTTGTTTCTCGCTGCATACAGGGTACCCACGTCCCTAGCTGACAACGTACAGTAGAGGTAGTCCCATACAACCTGTCAAAATAAACATTAAAAGAACATTAGAACATTAAAGAAGGGTCAGCCTACATGTATTTTAGGTCTCTCGCTATTTCTGCCCATTAGGGTTTAAGCCACCCAAAATAATGGCTGTATTGGCATAACATGCCATTGACAAATTAGGGAAGGGCGAGCAGCCTTTTTTAAAAATTTGAATTGTAATTATTATAAAATACATACAGTCATGAACATCGAATCGATTTCATGGTCAGACTATCTTTCGAATCAGAGTGCTCAATTCCAAACGGAAGAGCTATATAAAAATTATAAAATATCAAATTTGCTCTCATAGTCAAATCCATTTGCAATCGTCAGATTTGCTATGCACTGTATGTATTCCTTTATGATGAGGAGCACTAAAGATAGTGTTTTATTCGTTTCTTCTGCACACAAAAAAAGAACAAAAATCACTTTTGTACACTGCCAACTTATAATACAAAGAAACATTGAATGTGTTAATCAAATATGTCAAAGCTCACTTCAGCATGCTATGCCTACCTTGTAAAAGTTAGCTATGGTATGGAAGTCATCTATGTTTGGAACAAGGCTGCCCCATCTCACTTCTGATTCGGCGTTTCTTCGGTCTTCTTGCACATTGTATTCGCGCTCACATGTGAGCAGATCACCACCACTTATAACTGGCACTGCATGGTCTGTTCCTACGCCAGGAACATACTTATGCATCTTCTCCATGATTGCACTTATGCCTTCATCAGTGTTTTCGTTATGTAGAAGAACACCAAGATTGATCTGTAAGAAATATACACAAATAACATGGTAAATGAATGGTGGCATTGGACAAGTATAAAATCATCATATTCTCTGTTCAACATAAACCTATAAATCTGCCATGTATTTTCATTTTAATAGGTCTTGTATGAATCGCTTATATGCCGCTGTACTTCGTAAGTTATTGAATTAGACTTTCAGAAATATTTCAATATTTATTTAATACTAAATAGTAATAGTAACATGAACTGGAAGTGTCAAATCAATGGTAAATCAACATGCAGTCATTCACTCATGCCAACCATTCTTAAATGATGCAAATGAAGGGGGGAAATCGGGAGGCAATGTTAATCTACTAGCCTTCGGACTAGCGGACTGTCGGACTATCGAACAGGAACCGTTCGATGCCCCTAAATGGTAGGGTAGGGTCTAATCATGAAAATGGCGGAAACGTAACGTGGGTGGAGCAGTCAATATTGTTATTAATATTATAAAACTGCAAGCAACGTCACTTTTCTGGGAATAAACCTTTTTATCCACACAATTTAAAATATGTAGAACATGCCTTGGTGCCTTTCGTACAATATGAACAAAGCATTACAGTCTACCGTCAGTTTAAACATAATGTTGGTGAGGTTCATATCATGATTCATAACCATGATACCAATCTTGCATGTCATTCCAGAATTATGCAGCCCACTCTCTCTTTCTCATTTCTTTCAAATGGTGATTAAGATCAGGCTTCCATTAAATTTACATAAGTTTGTTCTTTCATTCACTAGTCGGGCGTTTCGTGATATTATTGCATGAGCGATGTCAAATATGATGGTGGTAGGTACCAATACCGTAACATTGTCAAAACACAGATCTGTGGTAAAATAATATACCGGGAACTATTGATGTAGGGGTTTACCTGATTATGAATACCCATATCTCACACACTGTTATATAGAAGCAAAGCGCATTACGACGGTGTTCAAATGAGATAGTCGAATAGATTACAACGTCGTTTGTTTACATATCAATGAAGGTATTTCCCCAATTTCTCGCAAGAAGGTCTACGTAAACAATCAATTTTGACAAGCCCTCACCAACTGTTTATTTGCACAAACATAATTATCACTTCAGGCTCATCAAATCATGAAGCTTCATGATTAAATCTACAATTTACACAACACAAGCACTGTAAGTAAACATAAACTGCAAGTATCCACGGAATCTAGTCAATTTATTATACATTTTATTGACATTATCATGGGTTGCAACTTGCAATATTTTGGATCAAATTGTTTTGTGTTAATCATTGGCTTTTTATCGTGATCCCTGTTTATGCTATTTCAAAAAGGAAGAGGAACTTATTTTGTGAGAGGTGTACAAACTGAACTGGAAATTAAACTCAACTTGACAATGACAACAATTCACGACATATTATCGCAGTTTTTTCCATGAAGTATTCTTACATCATGGTAACGATTATTACAAGTGTGATTTCCTATATAATTTGAACAAAGAACTGACAGAATTAACATACCACTTCGGACTTTTTGGAGGCAATATCATCATACTGATGGCTGATGAGCTGTGGCAAATGGAGATCGAACCATGCTAGTGCTGGTATGTACTTGGCAACCACATGGCCAGTGAAAACAATCCACTCTTTGCGAAGGGCGTTGTTGTCAGCAACATCAGGGAGAAACATACTGCATGGGACAGACTTGATATCGGCATGAGGATTAGTGGCTGGAAGGTGGTGTCCGCTGACTCTGTTCTTAATTGCAACATGGTTGAAGAAGTGGTAATCGTGATGCTTATGTTTGGTGGACATTTGTCTGCGATGGCTACGTAGGTCTGCATTATCCCCTTCCAGTTTAAATTCAGGGTGTCGTATTCTTTGGTGTTCTTCAATTTGCAACATTTTTCTTTGAGCTTCTGGGGAGTCTGCTCCTGCAATGTCACATATCTCTTTGTAATGACCACGCAGCACTGTCTCTAGGAAAGCCTCTTCTTCAACTTGTTTTGCCCATTGAAGGAGTTGCCTGTCATGATGTTTACCTAGTTCTGTCTGTTTCCTAAGTGCTGTCTTGTAGGACACACTAAGATTTCTGTCATTTAACCTATCAAAGGTTTTATTACTCGCCCCACCACGCTTCAACTGTAGACCAGTCATCATGCCATGGGCATTGCAGAACTTGCTTCTGGTCTGAAGGAGAACAGCTGTTCCAGCTAACATTCCTCTTTCTTTAGCTGCGACTTTCTTTGGGTTGCCAGTTTTTCCAGCCTCTTCTACATTAGCAGCAGTTTTCACAACAGAATGCAGCGTGGGTGCTTTCTGTTTGAGCTCGTCTCTTTGGATACTGTATGACCATTCCTGTGAAAGACAAAATATCACACAATAAGATTTGTTTTAGAAAAAAGAAAGAAAGAAAAAAAAGGAAAGACAAATTTCATATTTCCCGGAGCAGACCTGTGCTGTCGTCCATAATAATTATGTGTCCTTTCAAAATTTGAATATTTAATAGCGTCAAGGATTATGGACTATTTATAGCTCACCGTCGTGAATCCAGACTAAGTTGTGAATTTTGCTGAAATTGCAAAACAAGATATCATCAAGATTTGGATAACAATCTCAGTAGTTCTTAATTAAAGGTAGATGACCCGATCACATTTTCATAACACAAGATTTTTCTCAAACATATGGAGATTTTCATATCATATGAAAGATCATATTTTTCTGATTAACATACTGAAATTTGACGGTCCAAATTAGTATGATTACGAAGAAATCGGTGAAATAACATCGAATTACCGCGAAAAGTGGTTAACCACCAATATAGTTTGTGTACAACTCAATAGGCACATTTCACGGCATCTTGTGCGTCTAAAATAAGAACCATTAGAGTTATGCAACTCAAACTTTGGAATACGACTTTTTTGAGGATGACCTTTCATGTCGAATAGAAAACTTCAAGTTGAAAATCGGAACATTTACCTTTAACTTGACAAAAATAAATAAAAACAAACAAAAAACACACCACAATTGACTTGACAAGTCTGCAGATTTCATCTTTAAATTGTTTTAATCTATTATTAGTGTTATTAATCTTGCCAAATTGTTTATGTTTCATTTTTAATTAAAAATCTTCGATGGACAGTCCTGTTTACTTTCTACTATGTTTTGTATTGGCCCCGTAGCCTCCAGATTAAATAAATAAACTATGCTGGAAGAGAGAGAGATGCCCAAGAAACTAACAGTCAGTTAATTTTACCTTCAATGATGTGGGGTCTGTTCTAGAAAATACAGATTCTCCCTTGGTTTTCTGACAAAGCACTTCACACTCCTTGTTGATTTGTTGAAGAACAATAGACACTGAAGTTTCAACCTGAAAAGTTTAATGTACACATTCATAATATTAATAGTTATAGTTTTAATATTTTTACAATTTTAAAAGCATTTAAAAGATTTGAAGAAGATTGGTCTATATTACCACTTCACTTTGAGACACAATTATTCTTTACATCCATGTGCTTATAAATAACTTGGTATAGTCATGGAAGGAAGTATGTCTGTCTACTCCACGGTATAGGGTATCAACGTACTATCATAATTAATACGGCCCTTCACAATTGATTTTGAGTTTAGTTTGCTGTTGCAGATTTTGACAATGTTTTTGGTTGAAACCATTGCTCTCTAGTATTTATTTTGAAACTATTAAATGTCACAGATACCATGCAAAAATACTTTGCTCGTTTGACTGGTGTTTTATATTCACACTACACCCATCATTGATTACAACCATTTTAGTTGTTTATTCACCCTTGGCGGTGATCCAATTGAGAAGAAAAAAACATAAGATTATTAAACGATTTGCTATTAAATTAAACTAATTTATGATGTTAACATTTTTAAAGGAAAAGATGCAAATTGATTAAATCAAATTGAATATGTAATACGGGAACTAAATATTTTGCCACTTACAATTTTTAGCGAGGGCGGTTAACAGGAAACTCAAACTCAATTGTGAATGCCATTAATTTATGTGTGATTATGATGATTCAAGCAAGTAAAAAGTAAAGTAAAGTTTATTGCCATAGTATAGAAACAGACAGTGTCGGCGAATAATCAAAGCTGTGGGGTAGGACGTGTTATTAATTGGATATCATTTTCAAAGACAAATCGTGTCGCCTAAGCCTTAATTTCGTTGTACATGTAATACACCCTGTGCTGAACAAACATAAACATGACACAATATTATGGGAAAGGAACAGTTGTAAACAGTTGCATGCGCGCGTTCGTTAACATGAATCTCGATGGATGTATTAGAAATCAAACATGTCAAATGAATAAAATACAATACACTTTCGTAATAAATAAACAAATAGGTAGGTCCATGCATGCCCTATCCCTATGGCCCGCCAATGGCAAATTGAAATTGAAATAGATTTTAACTTTAAATTTTAATAAGGATTGCATGAAAAGCAAGAGTTCCGTGACTTTTAAAGGTGAGTGTCAATGTCAATGAAAATCATGTTTTGAGCGACATACCTACAATACTATCTATGACAAAGTTTAGTCTCTTGTAATGAAAACTAATTTAAATAATCAACAATCAAGGTGAATGAATTTTGCGTGGAATTTTGTAGTGAATTATTATAGCACTATATCATAGTATAGTATTATAATAAAAGATGTGCATTTCTTTCATTTGATTATGATAAGTAAACCATCATAATGAACATTATTATACATAGGCCCTATTATTGTTAAAAAATTGGCTATTTTGATAATGTAATCTAATTATAATTATAAGAGGAAGAGAAAAGTTACGCAAACTAACCTGTTGCCGAGTTGTTGATGTCGGCGGGGTTGATGTTACCCGCCTTCTGGCAACGGATACGCTGCGGCGCTCGCTTGGCACAAAAGATGCCGTGCGCGTGGCGGACAGGGAGACGACAGGTTCCGGGGCAGGTCTCCGTTTCTCCCTGTGACCTGGACTGTTGGACATCCGTTTCGTACGGCCGGTATCGCTTTCTTTCGCTGTCGAATTGCGAGATAACCAGTATTTAGTGGTGAATTCGTCCCTTAATGCAATGCCCTTTTCAATTCTTTCCAACTGTCTAAAGCACGGACGACAAATATATCTCGAATGTTGATCGTCAGATTGTTCATGATTAGCCACCACTTCTCGCACACGATCATTTATATTCCTGTTTGTAGTCGCCAAATACTGTTCTCTAACGATATCAATGTCACAAACTAAGCATCTTCTATCTGATCTTAAAACTTTTTTAACGGGCGTTTTGCCGCCGGGCCGCGATTTTGTTGGGGTCCCCGTCGGTGTTACGACGGGAGTTTGGCCCGGGCGAGCAGCGGCCATCATGGCCTACGAAGAGAGCAATCCCGTCACATCACACGTTTTCGGAAGAAATCAGTGCAATAAAGGCATGTTGTCAAAGACATAGTCATTCTCATCAATCATGTCCATGTTGTTGTATGCAAATTAGGTACATTTGAGCCCAATAGATCGATTTCCGAAAATAATTAACTCATTTATCATAAAGGGTGAAGCTAAAAAAGTAATACTTCATATAATAATAAAAACGCAGCAAATATTCGTATAATGTCATGTAAAATGTATCATCAAATATATTTGATCAAAAGGACACTCTGAATCGACACAATAGTTGATATTTATATTGTTTTATTCTATAAAATAACTCAATACTATTTTCATAGCGAAATGTTTATCCCCTTCAAACTATTTAGACGAGTCTAAAATTATACAGTCCATTGATTGGTCAATCTTCCAAGAATATTTAGTGAGTGACAGTTTGCACTATTCGAGTCCGTCGGGTGCAAATTACCTGACCGCGAGTGAATGTTCATAGTCTATTTTTACTCGGGGCGTGTCGGTTAGTGTGCGGGAGCAATCACTGTATTACTAGTGGACTAACAGAACATATACAATACTGCCCTCATTAGGAACATTAGGAATTTACTCATTGGCGCGGCTGCATGCAGAATATTAGACAACGGGCCAGACACTGAATAAATGGTTTAAGTAAAAAAGAATAAGAAATAATTTTTTTTAAAAAATTACAAAAAAAGAAAAGGTTAAAAACAAAATAGACTATGGCATAGTCTATTGCCGGTCCAGCAGAGAATTGATTTTAAGATCTTAGTGCATGTGTACAATTGTATACAAGGTTCATCCCCACAGTATTTGAAAGATCTCATTTGTTTGTATACACCAGGGCATGCTGGTCTTACGTCAACTCAAGATACAACCCGTCTTGTGACCCCTTCTACCAACAGAACCTATGGGGATAAATGTTTTTCTGTTTTAGGACCCAATTTATGGAATATCTTACCTAGGTCTCTTCGTGAAGCAAACAGTATGAAAACGTTCAAGAAACTTCTTAAAACTCACCTTTTTCCTAAAGATTAGTTCACTTCACTTCCTGGCCTACTGGGTTTTTAAATTATATATCACTTTGTGCTTCAATTCATTCGTATTTTTAAACATTTTGTAACTGATTATTATGTGTAAATTATGTAATACTTTTCATACACCAGTGGTGCTTTGCTGTAATCCATCTTTTATATCATATTTTTAAAATTGTTGCTGTTATTTTGTTGTTATATAATTATATGCCATTTTTTTATGTCTGTGATTTGTACAGTGCATTGATCTTTTGGAAATGCGCTCTATAAGAACCGGTAAATAATAATAATATAAATAATGAATTGAGCTTTGTGATGAACATGGTCAATTATGTTATGAGTTTCAAAAAAGTTAATTTTTGTCAAACTTGGAATTTACCATATTTTCTGTCAAAAACGTCCGATTTTTGAAATTAAAACAAATCCTCAGAAAGTGTATGCAGATGTAAAAAAAGTACTTTTGTCCGATAACAATGGTATTCATGGCTAAATAAATGCACCTTTCCGGTACAAATAATTCTGGGACACCCTGCAGTAGAGCACAGAATTCTGAACCTTCAAGCAATTTCGCGCGAAAACGAATGCATCTTTTACTCAATTGAGCACACATATTCAATCAATTAATTGGTTAACTGTTAGGCTCGTCCGACCAACCATGTACTACAGTCCCCCCGATCGTTTAACTTATTTTCTTTCTTTTATTTTTGTAAACAAAATTGTTGGTTTAATCTTTTTAAACCAATTGCTATACGATTTTATTTGTAGAGCGTGAATAACATTTCATGTTCATTTGATCATGTACCACTCTATTTTTCATGGCTTTACTATTAAGTTGAAACACCGATTTCTACCATTTGATTATAGTGTAGGCCTAACAGATAGTGTAGGTTTACATATAAGAAATCTGTTTCATTATAGCATTCCCGTATCACTTTACATTGTACCGTAACTTTTTACCTTGATTTTGTTTCAAAAATCGAGGTATTACCTTGATTTTCTTCAAAAATCGAGGTATTGTATCTCTGCCGTTTCTTTCTTCATCATCATCTTTCTTGCAGACCCATCTACAAAATGCATCTCCTCCTACATCTTACATGCTACAATGACCAGACTTGGTCAGTAGAACCCCCACCTAACCTTCATATAGGGTGTTCACAGTTTGGGGTCAAAGGTCACACAGGGTCACACGGGGTGAAAAGGTGATTTCCACTTAAAACGCTCTTGCAATTTAGTGAAATGACCTAGGATTGTCAACATTTGTCCACATATTCCTTATGATACTTCGGTTTTTAAAATTAACAATCATTTGGGAGTCACTAGGGGTCAAAATTTAAATTTATAATTCGATCACTTAAAATGTATCTTGTCTCAGAGGAAATGACTGATGACCTTCATAATCGGTAAAAAGATTCCTTGGGTCGATGCACATATAGGGTGTTCAGCGATTAAAAGTGACATGTCATACGGGGTCACTAGGGGTCATTGAACTTTACAGGTGTAAAACAAAATACATGCTCTGATTTTGACCGGACTATCTTGTGCGCATTGATAAGCCAAGAAAAAAAGTCAATCATAAGTTTGGGGTCTAAGGTCAAGAAAAGGTCACTAGGAGTAAAGCTGTGATTTTCACTTAAAACACCCAGACAACATACATATATTGGCACAATATTGGCCCAATATTGGCAATATTGGCATTGGCATTATCTTGTTGACCAATATTGGGCCAATATTGGTTCCCCATTGGCAATATTGGCATTGGCATTTTATTGGTCAACAATATTGGACCAATATTGGCTTTACATTGGCGCTCGTTAATTGGCATTGTGAGGAAGTCAGTATAATAATACACAATTGCTCACCCCTAATGGTTGACATTGGTGCCACAAGTAGTTTCACGAGTACGTCACATAAGTCTTGGCCAATCAGAAGGCCGAAACTACATGAGCGCAACTCTTAGCCAATCAGAAGGCTGAAACTACATGCGGGCCTACCTGGGCGATTGGGAGGAGAATTCGCTCTTTTTTCCTGCGTGCCTGTTTTGGAACGGTATCGTCGGGGAAATTGTCACATATTAAATCGACACAATCGTTTGTTATAAGTAAGAAGTTGATAAATAAAACGACAAGGGATCAAATATGTGTGGTGGCATGGGAAAACCCTTCACACGGTCATTTTCTAGCAACTTGATTTTTTTCTATGGCGGAGAGCTTCATAATCTACTGAGTATAGGACTGTTTAAATTTTTCAGAAATTCCATCTAGAACTACTGTAGTATTTTAAAGTCGGCAAGTTTAAACGCAACACTAAAAATTGAAACTGACAATTCAAAGGTGTACACAAAATCTTTTAAATGCTCTAATATAATAAAACTATGTTTGTCATGTCACACAGAATAGCTTGTCATATGAAAAGGACTTTTGATATGAACCTAGTTTTTTGCGATATTATTAACAATTGTAAGTTCTTCACTTTCAAAATCTTTACAATGCATTGTCGGAATTCACAAGTGGTTACTATGGTAACAATGTCATTTTACGTAGTATTTTACACATAGCATTTTACACATAAAATTTGATAAACAAGGTTCAGAAAAGTACTAAAATAAACTTAACATCTGGAATTTTGCATAAACAACTCCTGGAGACTAAAGTTCAAGGTATAATCTCTATCTTGGGACCAAAGTTGGAAAATTCACTTGGAACTCATTTGTTAGGAATATTTTGGTATGACCCAGATATCTCAATATTAACACTAGCGACTTCCGACGGGTTTTCCCATACCACCACATGTATATAAACCCTAGTTGACCAAACGTAAACATCTTGTGTTTCAAACGAGTGAAGTTCTTCAAGAAACAGGCGTAATAAATACGCAACGCAAAGCCAAGGTAAATTTTAGGCAGTAAGCTTAATTTACGCTACCACAACAAGAATAACAATAATTAAACGCTACGCTAGCATATTCACAACGCTAGCATCGTCACATGGTTGGCAGCGGTGTTCTTTTCGATGTTTCAATAAACACCCGTGATCGCCGTTAGAATAAAAGACTGGTGAAGAAATCGCCGAATTCAGCAGTTTACTACAAGTGAGAAGGTTGACGCTACAACTTTTGTACACAATTGTGTATACCCGGTACCGAGATAGGGCTATGCTACTACTACTGACATCGTGATGTGAGGAGAAGGCAGGCTTTCAATGCATGCAATGGTTTGATACATGGTAGTGTGAACATTTTCACAGATGCTTTTTCAAAAATTGTGTATTCTATTGTATTGATGTTTAAGGCCTAGTAAAATTAGCCCAGCTTGGAGCCTTTCTATAAATGTAAGGCCTTTACAATTTTATTTGCTAGTATAGTAATTGTGTGATTCATAACCTCTTGGACATGCACATGCGCGCGATATTCTGCGTAAACTACATCCTCATGTAATAATTACATGTATGGTATAAATTGGCAGGCCTATAGGCCTACATGCATGTCTAGGGTATTGTGAGTCAGACTACTCAAGTAAAATCAGGTATATTGGGTATAGGCTATGAATAAAGGATTGTTACTAAACTTGGCCTAGGCTAAGCAAATTTCATGTCCGGTACTGATCGCGTTCTGCGTTCGCACATCAAAGCTAACAAAACTGACAAAATGTTGGAACCAAATGATCAGGAACCTGAAAATGCCGCGGTTGAAAATCCCTCTATTCAAAACTTGGCCGAAAATAACTTGGTACAAATGAAAAAATTAGAGCTTGAAGTGGCAAAGCTCGAGTACCAAAAACAAAAAGATAAAGAAGAGAGAGACGAGCAAATATCTAGGTTAGAGTACCAAAAACAAAAAGATAAAGAAGAGAGAGACGAGAAAATAGCTAGGTTAGAATACCAAAAGCAAAAAGATGAGCGTGAAGCAGAAGAACGTGGAAAAGAAAGAGAAATGCAAAAACTGCTGCTCGAAAAACAGGAAAGTAAAGAAAAAGAAGACCGGGAAATGAAACAAAAAGAGCTCGAGGTCATGGAAAGAATTGAGATGAAAAAATTAGACGTTCAGCAAGAGGTGTCAAACAGTGAAACAAGTAGTAATATGGGGGGTGCACCAAAATTAGATAGATACACTCTAAGACTTGGCGATGGTCAAAACGCGGACTCATTTTTCACTGCTTTTGAGATCCATGCTGTACGTGAAAGTTGGGATGGAAGTTCGTGGGTGCGAAGGTTGTCGCAATGTTTTGTAGGCAAGGCAAGGGATGCACAAAACACAATTCTAGATCCCGATCATGATTATGAAACCTTGAAAACCACAATTCTTATGGCGTTTCAATTGACACCAGAAGCTTATAGGCAACAGTTTATAAATGCATCCAAGGGTGAAAATGAAAGTGTGACAGCATTCATTCATAAGCTTAAACATAACTATGATTGCTGGATCAAGTATTCTGCCATCAAATCAGATGATGCAGAAGGCATTTCAAATCTAATGATAAGGGAGCAGATTTTGAAGAAAATACCTGGTGACATGAAAAAACATTTGCTGGATAAGGATGTTGTTGACATAAATGAATTGGCAAAAGAGGCTGAAAAATTTGCAAGTCATAGGGATGAGTACTGGAAGCGAAATCAAGGCCATAGACAAAATCAAATGAGTCAACGGCAACCAAAACAGTATCAAAATTCCCAACCACACGGATCTGTAGCCAATGGGGTGTACAGAAAAGGTAACAATGAAAGACCACAAAATGCATCACACAGACCAGATTTTTACAAAAATAGTGATAGTCAGGGAGCAAAACGTGGTGGTTACAATGGTGATAGTAGGGGAGCAAAACGTGGTGGTTACAATGGTGATAGTCTGGGGGCAAAAAGTGGTGAAAAAAATACATCAAGTACTGGTATGTATAGATGTGAAGTGCCACAGACACAAAATGCTTAAAATCAGGTTGAGGATCCAAAACACATATTTCTTGTGAATGGTACCGTTGAGGGTAAAGGTGTGGAAATATTCAGGGATTCTGGGTGTGAGCATACAGCTGTACAAGCTAAATATGTTCCAAAAAATTGTTATGTGCCAGGCAAATACATTTCATTGCGAGGCATAAACGGCATCATTAGTGCGCCACTAGCTACAGTACATATCGATTGTGAAGTAGTATCTGGTACATTCACTGTAGCTGTACTAGAAGGCATTACGCACGATGTTCTACTAGGTCAAGATATCGATTCTTGGGCAGACTGGATTAATGCGAAACCCATCATGATAATGACTAGGGCGCAGAAATCTAAAGAAATTGATAGTTTTGTACAGGGTGAGGCAAATTTACAAAATTATGTGAATCCTAAGGTACAGAGTAAAGAAAAAGTACATGTACCACAAGAAAATGAGCAGACAAAAGTGGTCAAGAAGAAAACTAAACGTGACAAAGAAGAAAATTTACTGCACAGTGACATGGAAACTCTAATGCAGTTACAAAATGATGATGACACATTGCAAGGTGTTAGAGAAAGTATAGTCACAGAAAGTGACATCATAAATCACAATACTTGTTTTTACAAGCGTGCTGGAATCCTAATGAGAAAGTGGGTCCCTAAAAGTAAACAAGAAAGACAGTCAGAGGAGCAAATTGTAGTTCCAAAGAAATATAGGCAGCAAATAATTTGCATAGCTCATGACAAGGCAGGTCATATGGGAGTAAGAAAAACTACAGACAGAATTACTAGTACTATCAGGTATCTTTGATGAAGTTAGAAAATACTGCCAAAGCTGCAAAGAATGCCAGTACAATGACAAGACAAAAATCAAGAATAAACAACCATTGAAACCGATGCCAGTAATTGACATTCCTTTCAAAAGAGTGGGCATCGATATCGTGGGTCCGCTGCCGGTCACTGAAAAAGGTAACACATGCATGTTGACTGTAACAGACTATGCTACACGGTATCCCGAAGCTATTCCGTTACCAGATCAGAGAGCCACTACTGTGGCTAATGCGCTGATAACTGTGTTCTCGAAAGTAGGTCTACCGTCAGAAATTATTCATGACATGGGTACAAATTTTTTGTCTAAAATAATAACTGAAATGTGCTCAAAATTAGGAATTCAACAAATTCCCACAACACCATACCACCAACAAATGAATGGGCTTGATGAAAGATTCCATGGTACATTGAAGCTCATGATCAAGTCATTGACAGAGGAACAGAAAGAAAATTGGGATGATCAAATACCTTTATTTCTTTTTGCCTATAGGGAGGTACCATGTGTATCCACAGGATACTCTCCTTTTCACTTGCTGTATGGAAGGGTAGTACGGGGTCCATTGAGTTTGATCAAAGAAAATTGGTTAACTACAACAAAAGTGCCCACAGATATTGCGGAGCATCTCCTAAAAATGACAGCAAACTTGACGCGATGGATGGCAAGTGCCAGAGAAAGAAAGTTGATCAGTCAAGAGAAAATGAAATGTCACTATGACAAAAATGCTCATGATAGGACATATCAAGTAGGGGAGGAAGTCTTAGTTTTTATGCCTGTAGGCGCAGGAAAACTAGATTCAAAATGGCAAGGACCCTACAAAATCACTAAGAGAGTTGGAGATTCCAACTATGAAATCTTAATGCCAGACAAGAGAAAGTCAAAAAGAGTACTGCATGCCAATCTTTGTAAAAAATGGTATAGCAGGGACCATGAAGACAAAATATCAGATTGTTACTATGTGACTGGGGTTGTACAAGAAATAGGCTCAGAAAATGTCGGTCAAGATGAGGACAATGATCTCGAAAAACAATTTCTATGAGATGACATTGTTTTAAAATACACTCAAACTCAGACATGGAAAGATACAAAAATCTGTGAATCAGTATCAGAAATACAGAAACAAGAAATTTCCACTGTACTTTGTGCGCATAGCAAAGTTTTTTCTGATGTGCCAGGAAAAACCAATGTAATCAGTCACACAGTAAAGACAACAAATGAAACACCAATTAGGCAACGGGCCTATAGAACACCGTACACACTTAAACAGAAAGTGAAAGATGAAATAGACGGTATGCTAAAGTTAGGAATAATTGAGCCTACAACTAGTGCATATGCTTCACCCATAGTTGTTGTCGCCAAAACAAATGGTGATATTCGTTTGTGTACAGATTATAGGGCGCTGAATAAGGTCACAGAATTCGACCCATATTGTATTCCAAGAGTTGAATTCTCGATGAAGTAGCAAAAGGTGCCTATATTACAACATTTGATCTAACCAAAGGGTTTTATCAGGTTCCCTTGGACAAAATATCAAAAGCAAAATCTGCATTCATCACACCTTTTGGTCAGTATCAGTACAACGTCATGCCATTTGGAATGCAAAATAGTAGTGCGACATTTCAGAAACTAGTTGATACAGTGTTGAAAGAGTGTTCTGAATTTTGTAGGCAGTACATAGATGATATATGTATCTTCTCAAAAACTTGGGAAGACCACCTGACACACTTAGATATTGTTCTAGGTAAAATTCAAGGTGCAGGTTTGACAATCAAACCAACTAAGTCAAAGATAGCATTTCAGAAAGTTACTTACTTAGGCCATACTGTTGGGAACAAGCACATTGAACCCATGATGGATAAGGTTGAGTCTGTGGAAAAATTTCCTACTCCCATAACTAAGAAAAATGTACGAGCATATCTCGGCTTGACAGGTTATTACCGAAAATTTGTCCCAAAATATGCTGAAATTGCTAAGCCGTTAATAGACCTTACCAAAAAGACGGAACCAAACAGTTGTTTGGACTCGAGAATGTAAACAAGCATTTGAGCAGCTCAAAGCAAGTCTAACTAGTAAACCAATATTAGCCACACCAGACTTCACAAAACCATTCCTAGTGCAAACAGATGCATCTAAATTTGGAATTGGGGGTGTTTTGAGTCAATTAGATGATCAGTGCCAAGAACACCCAGTTGTGTACTTGAGCGGGAAGCTAAAACCAAATGAGGTTAATTACTCTGTTCCAGAGAAGGAATGTTTGGCAATTGTATGGTCAATAGACAAACTTAGGTATTACCTTTTTGGACAGAAGTTTACAGTGATCACAGATCACCAAGCTTTAAAATGGCTTGAAAGCACACGTGCTACACACAACAGGCTAATGAGATGGTCATTACTTTTACAGCAGTTCACTTTCCATGTAGAATATAGAAAGGGAGTTTCAAATGGTAATGCTGATGCTTTAAGTAGGAGATAAAATATCTCTGGTTTGTTCATTATATAAACAAAAGGATATTTAACATGCTTAGGCCAATTGTAGTTAAGTAATATTTACTTCTCAAACTGGGCTATTGTAGTTGTTAAAAGATTATGTGTAGTTAAGCATTGTCAAAGTATAAAAAGCATCTGTGAAAATGTTTATGTATGGCACACAGTTTTCTATGGACATTTGCAAATTTATACGAGTGCATCTATGGCTTCGCTTCAACTACAGTTTCCTACGCTTCAGTTGCTACAACGCTTCAGTTGTAGCAGTTCTCATTGAGAACATTTGCAAGTAGCTTCGCTTCGCTTCAGTTTAAGAACATTTGCAAGTAGCTTCGCTTCGCTTCAGTTGTTTAAGAACATTTGCAAGTGGCTTCGCTTCGCTTCAGTTGTTTAAGAACATTTGCAAGTAGCTTCGCTTCAGTTGTTTAAGAATATTTGCAAGTTAAGCTTCACTTCACTTCAAGTGTGCCATACAACACTACAGAATGTACACAGATGTACAAGGTGTACATTGATGTACATATAATATAAAATGTATCAAGAACATTGCAGTCAAAGTAAAATAATGGACGCTATTTCAATATGACTCTTTCAAGTCACCCAAATTTGGATGACACTTCATGTTTATTACCACAGTGTGTTTACAACAGTAGAGAGTGTCTACAAATAGGGAGAGCCAGTATATAAATTGTTTATTATCATTTGTTGAAAAAGTAATCAACACTATAATAATAGAGTATGTGATATTTTCAGGCAAGACACTTGTTTCTTCCATCATTCAAGCATTGTTTGAAATTACTATTTTGAAATTATTACAACATTTGAGGAAAAATTTCACCCTCAAATAAATTTTCCATAATTTTTGGCATTGTGTGTAGTAAATGAAAGCACACCAAAAATCTTTTTCAAATTTTAAGGATTGACACAATCCTACAGGAATTCCAGGGGTGTGAGGAAGTCAGTATAATAATACACAATTGCTCACCCCTAATGGTTGACATTGGTGCCACAAGTAGTTTCACGAGTACGTCACATAAGTCTTGGCCAATCAGAAGGCCGAAACTACATGAGCGCAACTCTTAGCCAATCAGAAGGCTGAAACTACATGCGGGCTTACCTGGGCGATTGGGAGGAGAATTCGCTCTTTTTTCCTGCGTGCCTGTTTTGGAACGGTATCGTCGGGGAAATTGTCACATATTAAATCGACACAATCGTTTGTTATAAGTAAGAAGTTGATAAATAAAACGACAAGGGATCAAATATATAAACCCTAGTTGACCAAACGTAAACATCTTGTGTTTCAAACGAGTGAAGTTCTTCAAGAAACAGGCGTAATAAATACGCAACGCAAAGCCAAGGTAAATTGTAGGCAGTAAGCTTAATTTACGCTACCACAACAAGAATAACAATAATTAAACGCTACGCTAGCATATTCACAACGCTAGCATCGTCACAGGCATCATGTTGGCAACCAATATTGGACCAATATTGGTGACCAATTGAGTGCCAATGCCATTGGCACTCTCTTGGTCACCAATATTGGACCAATATTGGTTTTACATTGGCGCTCGTCAATTGGCATCATGTTGGCAATCAATATTGGACCAATATTGGTGACCAATTGAGTGCCAATGCCATTGGCACTCTCTTGGTCACCAATATTGAACCAATATTGGTTTAACATTGGCGCTCGTCAATTGGCATCATGTTGGCAATCAATATTGGACCAATATTGGTGACCAATTGAGTGCCAATGCCATTGGCACCCTCTTGGTCACCAATATTGGTTTTACATTGGCGCTCGTTAATTGGCATCATGTTGGCAACCAATATTGGACCAATATTGGTGACCAATTGAGTGCCAATGCCATTGGCACTCTCTTGGTCACCAATATTTGACCAATATTGGTTTTACATTGGCGCTCGTCAATTGGCATCATGTTGGCAATCAATATTGGACCAATATTGGTGACCAATTGAGTGCCAATGCCATTGGCACTCTCTTGGTCACCAATATTGGACCAATATTGGTTTTACATTGGCGCTCGTCAATTGGCATCATGTTGGCAATCAATATTGGACCAATATTGGTGACCAATTGAGTGCCAATGCCCATTGGCACCCTCTTGGTCATTTTACATTGGCGCTCGTTAATTGGCATCATGTTGGCTACAAATATTGGACCAATATTGGTGACCAATTGAGTGCCAATGTTGGCACTCTCTTGGTCACCAATATTGAACCAATATTGGTTTAACATTGGCGCTCGTCAATTGGCATCATGTTGGCAACCAATATTGGTCTAATAATGGGCACAATATAACAGGGGCGGAAAATGACACCATTGATTTGATATACAAATTCTGACGCGGTCTAAAAATTGCGGCCGCTGTTAAAAGTTATCGCTTCCCGCGGCCTTTTGGCTAGGATATTGTGCCTTGTCCTGTCCCTTGAAGATTTTCCCCTTGTCCTTGGGCTTTCCCTATTCCAAAGTTGGTTCTGGCCACGGGTTGGCCCGGGATCAGCTCACTCTTTAGGGGAAGTAAAACAATATAAAGATAGAATTCTTCCTACCAAACATTTTCTCCAAGATCGCCCAATATTGGCTCAATATTGGCACTCATTGGCGAGTGCCAATATTGAGCCAAGCTTGGGCCAATGGCCAAATAATATTATGCCAATATTGTAAGCCAATATTGGGCCAATGAAAAATCAATATCGGGCCAATATTGGGCCAATATTGTTATGTTATCTGGGAAATAACACCATTGATTTGATATTCAAATTATGACGTGGTCTAAAAAAGGCGGCCGCTGTTAAGAGTTATCGCTTCCCGGCCTTTTGGCTAGGATCTTGTGCCTTGTCCTGTCCCTTGAAGATTTGTTTCCTTGTCCTAGGCTTGCCCTTGGCCAAATTTGTCCTGGCCACCTGGCTTCCTACCTAACATTTCTCCAAGATCGCCCAATATTGGCCCAATATTGGCCCTCATTGGCGAGTGCCAATATTGGGCCAAGCTTGGGCCAATGGCCAAATAATATTATGCCAATATTGTAAGCCAATATTGGGCCAATGAAAAATCAATATTGGGCCAATATTGGGCCAATATTGTTATGTTATATTGGCCCAGTATTGGCCCAATATTGGCACTCATGGGCGAGTTCCAATATTGGCCCAATATTGGCACTCATTGGCAAATGCCAATATTGGCCCAATATTGGCCCAGTATTGGCCCAGTATTGGCCCAGTATTGGCCCAATATTGGCACTCATTGGCGAGTGCCAATATTGGGCCAAGCTTGGGCCAATGGCCAAATAATATTATGCCAATATTGTAAGCCAATATTGGGCCAATGAAAACTCAATATTGGGCCAATATTGGGCCAATATTGTTATGTTATATTGGCCCAGTATTGGCCCAATATTGGCGCTCATGGGCGAGTTCCAATATTGGCCCAATATTGGCACTCATTGGCGAGTTCCAATATTGGCCCAATACTGGGCCAATATTGGCATTTGCCAATGAGTGCCAATATTGGCACTCATTGGCGAGTGCCAATATTGGGCCAAGCTTGGGCCAATGGCCAAATAATATTATGCCAATATTGTAAGCCAATATTGGCCAATGAAAAATCAATATTGGGCCAATATTGGGCCAATATTGTTATGTTGTCTGGGCACTCTTGCATTTTAATGAAACGACACAGGAACTTCAGAATCGGTCAACATATTCACGATTATCATCCTCATAAATGATACTCCGGTTTTTAAAATTGAAAAATGTTTGGAGTCACATGGGGTCAAAATGTAAATTTTCTCTCCATTCACTCAAAATGCTACTTGCCCGAGAGGAAATGACTTATGATTGTCAGAATTAGTCAAAAGATTCCTCGAATCAATGTTCATTTGTTGCTCCTGCACTAAAAGTGACATGTCTCACGGGGTCACTAGGGGTCATTGACATATACAGAGGTAAAATTAAAGACATGCTCTGATTTTGACCGGACTACTTTTTTCTTGTGCGCATTGATAAGCCAAGAAAAAAGTCAATCATCATAACCAGGTCAAAGGTCAAGAAGAGGTCACTAGGGATCATTTCTCATCAAAAATCAAGGTGGTCTGGTCTTAGACCAGAGCAAGATCTAGTTCTATCTGTCATGTTTCTTTCTTCTTTATACCTTGATTTTTTCAAAAATCGAGGTATTGTATCTCTGCCGTTTCTTTCTTCTTTCCTCAAACCCATCTACAAAATGCATCTCCTCCTACATCTTACATGCTACAATCACCAGACTTTGTCAGTAGGACTCCCAACCAAACCTTCATATAGGGTGTTCACAGTTAGGGGTAAAATGTCACACAGTTGTCACTAGGGGTCAAAATGTGATTTTCACTTAAAACGCTCTTGCAATTTAGTGAAATGACCTAGGATCGTCAGATCAACATATTCCTTATGATGGTACGCATATATTATAGCTCGGTTTTTAAAATGAAAAATTGTTTGGGGTCACAAGGGGTCAAAGTGTAAATTTTCAATTCGATCACTTAAAATGTATCTTGTCTCAGAGGAAATGAATGATGACCTTCATAATTGGTCAAAAGATTCCTTAGGTCCATGCACATATAGGGTGTTCAGCGATTAAAAGTGACATGTCATACGGGGTCACTAGGGGCATTGAACTATACATGTGTAAAACATAAGACATGCTTTGAACGGACTACATTTTTCTTGTGCGCATTGATAAGCCAAGAAAAAGCTCAACAATAAGATTGGTCAAAGGTCAAGAAAAGGTCAATAGGGGAGTAACTTTTCATTCCATTCACTTAAAATGCTACTTGTCCGAGAGGAAATGACTGATGATTGTCAGAAATGGTCAAAAGATTCCTCTAATCAATGTTCATATGTGGCTCCTGCACTGCCTCACGGGTCACTAGGAGTCATTGCCATATACAGAGGTAAAATTAAAGACATGCTCTGATTTTGACCGGCATTGATAAGCCAAGAAAAAAGGCAATCATAAGTTTGGGGTCAAAGGTCAAGAAAAGGTCACTAGGGGTCCAATTGTGATTTTCACTTAAAACGCTCTTGCATTTTAATTAAATGACACAGGAACTTCAGAATCGATTCACGATTACCATCCTCATAAAAAAATACTCGGGTTTTAAAATCCTAACATGTTTAGGGTCACTAGGGGTCAAAATGTAAATTTTCACTCCATTCAATAAAAATGCTACTTGTCCGAGAGGAAATGACTGATGATTGTCAAAATTGGTCAAATGATTTCTCGTATCAATGTTCATATAGGGTACTCCTCCACTAAAAGTGACATGTCACACTGGGTCACTAGAGGTCATTGAACTAAACAGGTGCAAATCTGAAGACATGCTCTGATTTTGACCGGACCACTTTTTTCTTGTGCGCATTGATAAGCCAAGAAAAAAACACCCCAATCATAAGTTTAGGGTCAAATGTCAAGAAAAGTTCGCTAGGGTCAAATATGATTTTCACTTAAAACGCTCTTGCATTTCAATGAAACGACACAGGAACTTCAGAATCGGTCAACATATTTACGATTACCATCCCCATAAATGATGCTCAGGTTTTTAAAATCGAAAAATGTTTGGGGTCAATAGGGGTCAAAATGTAAATTTTCACTCCATTCACTTAAAATGCTGCTTGTCCGAGAGGAAATGACTGATGATGGTCAAAAGATTCCTCGTATCAAAGTTCATATAGGTTGCTCCTGCACTAAAAGTGACATGTCACACGGGGTCACTAGGGGTCATTGACCTATACAGGTGTGAAATTGAAGACATTCTCCGATTTTAACCGGATTTGTTTTTTCTTGTGCGCATTGATAAGCCAAGAAAAAGTCAATGATAAGATTGGGGTCAAAGGTCAAGAAAATGTCACTAGGGGTCAAAATGTAAATTTTCATTCCATTCACTCAAAATGCTACTCGTCCGAGAGGAAATGACTGATGATTGTCAGAATTGTTAAGAAAATTGCTCGAATCAATGCTCATATAGGTTGCTCCTGCACTAAAATAGTCTACTATAGTATACCTTTTTCCTTTTCTTTGTCACTCTATGAACATGTACCGATAGAGGGCTCACTCCCCATGGACCGCTCCCCATCCTCTGATCTCACCCCCGGAAAAAAGGTCTACTTGCATTGGATTGACCTTGCGGACCTCCGTATACCTGTACACTAGTGCTAGTCCAAAAATTGGACGCATACGTAATGAGCAATTTGTTCGCGTGGGGTTCAAAATTGACCAATGGCAGACACGATAAATACGAAGTATATGAATATTTATATACCGTCTTCGCAGAGAGAAGAATCTTGTTCACTTTGATAAATTCAAAATGTCGATTTTCTGGCACTGTATAGCCGCCGTTTCGGTCTAAAATCACACTTTAGGGGTTATCTTTGACATTGGGTCTCGCCCAAAATATCTTCCTCGGAGATATAGCTACATTTCCGCATATGTGACTATTTCCATGCTATTTCCTATTTTTAATATCGTGTAATAAAAAACCTTTTAACGTCCAAACAGAGACAAATAATTTGATAATTTTTTACGATAACTAGAAACTCTTACACAGTCACAGAAATACCACCTTCACACGTTTCTAGATGTACAAACAGCAAATTCAATATTAGCGCATTATGAAGGGGTGTGATACTATCGTGACGCATAAAAAGCATCGTCCCTAGTAATCCCTAGTGTGCTTAAAGCACAGTTCTTTTGTAAATCCAATGCCAGTAGACCTTGTACAGGGTGAGTCAAAAAAAGTGTACCCTAATTGAAAAAAATCAACAAAAAAATTTCTGACCACAAAATCAAGGCAAACAAAACTTTAAATGATTGCGCCATTTCTTTGCTATTATCTGGAGAAAAAAAATCACACTATTTGATGATACCATTAAGTAAATATGACTATTTATGTACAGGAGCTGTTTTTTCACCAAAAACACGGTTTTTAATTTCAAGCTTAACGAGCTTAATAATGTTTACTAGGATTATGATGTAAAGCATTACACATCTTGTTTATCAAAAGAATTAAGTAGACAATAGACTTGTTCAAAATTGTCTCCTAATAGATTAAAACATGAAATATGGATTAAATCGTATCACCACTGTCAGTTAATAAATAACAATTGCAAGGATTAAATAGTCCGTAAGGGATATTCATGATAAAACTAGATGAGGATATTGAATAAAAATTGTCACCAGTGACTATCTGATAATGTGAATAATAAACGATATAGTATTTTGATAAAATCAATAAACATAATATTGCACTTATTTTTCGTAAATATGTCTGATTAAGTAAACATTATCCTTGAACCAATCAAAAATTGTCAATGTCCACAGTAAGACTAGTAAGTAATAGTCTATCCCTCTCTTTCTCTCTCTACATGTAAAATGTATTCCTGTTAATGAATAGAAGCCCACTTGATAATCCAGCATCTTGTTTGGTCATTCTCCTGATCTTTGAGAGTGTGCTTAGGATGGTTGCACTGAGGGATAATAGACAGCTTTAAGGCCTATTTATGATACAATTACCACACTTTAATCATTTCATACAAAGGAATTGATCCTTTCGCTGTCGGTATTGTAATTTTTTATTGGTCGTATCTTATGAAATATAATGGTCAAGATCTGGAATCGTGTTCGGACGTTAAATTGGTCACTTTCATTCAAAACAGCGTAAAATAAGTTTCCCTCAACCAATCTAAACCAGATAAAATTCATATTAAAGCTAATTAATTTGTCTTTATACCGTAGTAAATTGTTTTGAAAACAAACGAATGCTTTTTTCTAAAAAAATCGCTGAAGTTGAGTAAACTTTTTTTTGACTCACCCTGTATTTGGTCGGTTCTCGGATGGGAAGTATCAGGGGGTGTTGTTCGATTGTGTGACAGTGAAATTATACAAGGCCGTACGAGTAGACTAGCACTAAAATTGACATGTTACACGGGGTCACTAGGGGTCACTGACATATACAGAGGTAAAATTGAAGACATGCTCTGATTTTGACCGGACTTTTTTTTGCTTGTGCGCATGGATAAGCCTAGAAAAAAAGTGAATCATCATAACCAGTTCAAGGTCAAGAAGAGGCCACTAGGGATCATTTTCTCATAAAAAATCAAGGTTACCTTGTCTTAGACCAGAGCAAGATCTAGTACATTTTGCTTTTGCTACCTCACCTAAGATCTGATCTATCATACGGATAAGGTACGGGTCAAACTCTGAAATGTTGTTCAGGGCGCGATAATCTGTTGTCACTCTTATGTCCCCATTTGGTTTTGGTACTACCACAATGGGTGATGCATATGCACTTGCTGTGGTCTCATTGACACCTAGTTGTAACATATTATCAATTTCATCTTTAACTCTAACATTGAGTGTGGTGTCCTATAGGCTCTTTGTCTAATTGACGTTTCATTGGTGGTCTTCACTGCACGGGAGCGCGTGTGGTCCAGCGGATCGAAGTAGGTTTTACGATCATAGGGTTGTGAGTTCGAGCCCCGCTGCGGTCAACGTGTTTGTAACCTTGGGCAAGGTACTTAGCTTCACTCTGAAACACGTGTTAGAATACAGCCACAGACTTTATTCTTAAGAGTAGGGGATCATCCCGGGTCTGTTACCTCTTCATAGAACCCTCATCCTATATGAGGCAGCCAGTTGCAGCGCTCGTAGTAGTCGCTTTTACGGCCATCATGGCGGTTCAACGGCGCTTTGACCATCTCCTGGAAAGGCGCCTCATCAATGTTGATTATTAGTATTATTATTTTTATGCAGTATTACATTAGTTTTACCTGTATATCAGAGAATGCTTTGGTATGCTTTTGCAACATTTCTGAAATGTGTTGCTTTCCTTTCTTACCAATTGATCAGAAAATTTAGACTCTTCCCAAGTTAGAGTGTATGATTTTTAGGTCTTTCTTAATTGTTGACCACCAAGAGGTCGGAGGCCGTCCTGGGTCCCTAAGTGTTGGGTTGAAATACTCTGTTATGTTAAGGCTTTCCGAGCTGGAGTATCAGCATTGAGTCGGAGCAGGTGATCTAGAAAACGTAGTCTTCTTCGTTTTATGATTTTACTCCAGGGATGTGTCTCTGTTCTTTCGTATAAGTCTGAGTTCTTTTTTTTGTCCAGTTTTGTCACATTCAAAAGTTCTTAAAAATATTCGCTGTGTAACATCCACTTTATTTTCCATTTTTGAAGTCATTGTCCACAGTTCTGAGTTGTAGAGAAATATTGTGCTGACAAAAGCATTGAATCTTTTGATTTTGTTTTCAAGACTTGAGTTTTTGTTTGTTAGGAATCTCTTGATCTTATTAAAGGCATCAAATGCAAGACCCTTTCTTCTTGTAATGTCTTGTTCAGTGTCCAGCCGAGAACCTAGGTATTTACATTTTTTCCAATATGTAGGACCATTTTTTCTGATGAGGTATCCTTCTGTTTTGGAGTGATTAACTCCTAGGTTTCTTGATTGAAGTCTGTCTGGAATATCATTCTTTATAGATTGCAAATATTGCTTCCTGATTGCTACCCATCCAGTATCGTCAGCATATTGTTGAGCATGATGGTAGGGCTCTTTGTCTTTCTGTCTGCTGTATGTATGATCTTCAGATATTGGAGGAGTAATAATTACTGATTCTGTGAGTTTGTCAATACATGAATAGTTATGATCATTTGTAGGCGTCGTTGTTATAATGTTAAGCGATATCGCTAGGTAAAAGATGAAAAGAAACGCACTTGCTGAATCACCTTGTGGAGATCCTATGTTTGTGATAAAAGATTTCCTGTAATGTCATCAACTTTGACTTCTATTTCTACATCTTTTAATAGAATATAGAACATATGCAGTTCATCCATGTCAAGAACTTGATTTAGGTCATTGATTAAGGTGTCTCTTTCAATAGTGTCAAAAGCTTTCGACATATCGAGAAGTAGAATATTGATTTCGAAGATATTGCTTTGTCAGCGAGAATTTTTAATGCAAATACATGTTCAGTTGTCCCACGTCCAGTGCGATAAGCTGCCTGAGAGACAGGTATTTCTTCTTCCATCTTCTTTGATGTTGTTCGTATCATGATTATTTCAAGGATTTTACGCAGAACTGATAGTAAGATTACGGGTCTGCAATTACCGGGTGGTCCTTTTGGTTTTCCTGGTTTTGGAAGTGGAACAAGCATACCTTTTTTTTTATCTCTTCGGGATACTGTCCTGTTTTGGCAATAGAGTTCAGTATTTGAGCGATGCACTCATAAATCATTTCATCACCGTATTTGATTAGTTCGGCTTTAATTTGATCACATCCTGCGCTTTTGTTGTTTTTCATGGATTTGACTGCTTTCTCCACTTTTAAAGATGTAAAAGGAATTTTCATCTTCGTTGGTTGTATATGTGTTATTCTAGTTCAAAACAAACTGATTGGCACCCTGCTGACTCATTTCCTATTTCTTGTATGGCACCTAATACGCAATATGATGTTGCATTTCATCATGTAGTATTCTTGATGGATGTATTTTGTACATTTATTTTTGACTATTTTATAGGGCCCCTGCAATTTTGAATTAACTTTCCTGCCCCTTGTAGAAGAAAAACAAGAACTTCTACACCTATCTTATAACTAACATCTTTTGCACCCTTATTATAGTAGTGCTCCAGTTTTGCTTGCTTTGCATGCTTTTTGGTTGGTTTCAGCCATCCATCTAGTCAAATTTGAAGCGACACTAAGTAACTGGATGGTATGTCTTGTTGGTCATCTTGTTTTAAGAACCCATCTTTGATTAAGCTTAGGAGACCCATGATTTGTCTACCATACAAGAGGTGGAATGGAAAATAGCCTGTGAATTCACATGGTACTTGTCTATGTATACACATGGAAAAAAGTATCGCACCACTGCTTTTTGTTGAAAAGTGTAAATGTGGTCTCGAATTTTGCCACCATGGTGTGATATTGACACTTTCCACGCGGCAGGCAGCAGCTGCAGACGACATTCCAAAATTCCACAAAATGTTTCAAAAATGTCAAAAGTAATGTATTTCATTACCATATTTGGAATCACCATGAGAAATGCATTGAAATAAGTACAAATATGCCTAGTATTGGTTCAGTAATCCTTGAGATAGACTTTGAAAATTGCAAAAGGTTTCTGAAAAATCTGTTTTGGATATGGAAAAAATAATAGCCGCGTGGAAAGTGTTAAGGATCATTTGTTTGCGTAAGCTGTCCAACAACATGTTGTGCAATAAAAGGGCCACATTTTAGTTTGTGACGTAATCGATGTAATGTTTTTCAAGGTCAAGGGGAAATGCATGTTTTTGTCCAAAAACATGCATGAAACAAGTTTGGGTATAACGCGATATTGAATAGACTTTAAAAAAAATTAAAAAAATAGTCATTATATTAGTTCTGTATTTGGCGCAAGATATGTTCCAAGCAAAGAAGTAAGTAAGTAAGAAGCAATTCATAAACTTTTGTGACTTTTGAGAAGGGTTAATTATTGTGTTTATACTAGACTTCTAGCCACAGTAGGGGGGGGGGGGGTGGTGGGGATACCGCGCCATTTTGCGATATTTCGCGAAAACGATCGTGGTTATCACGTGATACGTATCGTTGAAACAATAATTTACACTTTTTAACGAAATGCACTATGGAATTGTTTTACCAGCCTGATATCAAAGAGGTCGCAAACTTGCTTACAATTGTATATTAGCCTAGCTATAACAAGCTAAAATCTCTGAATGTTTAAACAAAGTGTGCAAAGGATAAAGTATTGGGCACACTGGTAAAATGGTTTTACAACAAGTTTTGCTATCATTATCAAACTGAACTCAAGTTAAATCACTTATTTATCGAGCAATAATATAATCGTTTACGCATTTTAATTGTTTAGATACAAAGTTAAATAAATCAAAAGTTAATTGATAGATAAATAAATAAAAAGAAAACTATAAACGCATGTGCGGCCTTTATAATTCATAAAAAATGACATAACAATGATGTTACATTAATCCAACATCAAGTTTAAAAAATAGAAAAATAAAAGGATAACAAGGAATATTCGGGAATCGAACCCGTGATTGCCGATTGCCAACGACATGGCCAACGTTTGCACGCCACAGAGATCGACGAGTGTAATCCATTAGACCAACCGTGCTAATTGAACAACATTTTTGCGAATATTTTATTTATATCTAATTTTATTAATTGGACATTTGAACTTGAAAAAAGGTCGAAAAAGGACACGTAGACTATCGGTTTTTGGATTATTTACTGTAGTTATACATAGAAAAGTGTTTTTTTAAAACTTTTGCGATGGGTATTTGCGATTACGTATTAAGCCAATACGAACTGTCTAAGTTTGGAATTCATGTCCAGCGCTGTGTAATTCTACATTCCTAGCAGATACTCTGTTCAAAGGCACAAAAAGGGGACTTGTTTACGGCATATTATTTGCAATTCTGAGGTGTGCAGATCGATTTTCTTTCTCGAATTGGTTAGAGAACCATCCATTTTAGAACATCTGAAATTTAAAATGAATTGCACACCTGGGAAAGTATGATGCCAAGGTCATATCTTTTGCACGTAAATCCAATAAAAGAGTTCTGAAAATCGACACAAATATGACGTCATAACCATTGCTTTGGGACAAATGGCGCGGTACCCCAACCCCCTATAGCCACAGGGTGTGGATTGATGTACATGTACACTACTGGAATATTTGACATGCGTGAATAGGTGTCCACCACTCAGCATCATTATGATTGTTAATAGCTGCCATGTTTACAGGCTGTTCCAAAATGATTAGTACCCATCGATGCCCAAAGTTCAATCATTTTTGTCATCATCAAAATCGATAGGATTAGGTCCGTTGTTTTTACATCATCTTTATCATATTGTACTATTTCATTAGAATTTTAGATCATGAATATCGGATATATTTTATGTAAAACATGGTGATTTCACCTTTTTGACAAAGTGCTAAAAATGTGTATGCTATTACAGCTTGTTTGAAAGAAACTTGTGTATTCTCATAATCTCTTGTCTACTCAAATATAATCTTGTGTGTCTTTCTGTTGTAACTGTTATTAGTTATGGGTGTTCAAATCATTAATAATTCTTCTCCTTAATTTAATTTAACGGGTAAAAGAAGTTTGTCACACTTGAGTGACCCCATGCATTGTTTTATTTGACAAGTGTTTAGGCCAAACAAAAAAAAAGGTTTGTCTCAGATGACCCGCGCGCATTCCCGAAACCGCCCGCGTAAGCTTTTTTTTTAGTGGTTTTTTTTTTTTTTTTCAATTTTTTTTTTTTCCCCAATTTTTTTTTCAATTTTTTTTCAATTTTTTTTTTCTTTTCAATTTTCTCATCTGAGACAAACTTTTTTTTTTTTTGGCCTTAGGGACTTCTAAATGAAGTGGTATTTGGTGAATCACCAGTGGCTTAGATTTCATTTTCACATTGGATAATGGATTTCGTGAGGTTAAACCCTAAGGGACTATATCATTTTTAGCAAGTTTGTAGGAAATTGCATCCCCAATTGCATCCCCAATATGAAGAAGAAGTCTAAGCCACTGCTAATTACCCATGACCACGTCTTTACCTGTTTAAATATCCCTTAAGTTTAGCCTCAGAACAATCTCATTATAGAAACAAAGCTTGGGGTCGCTCATGCATGTCGATCCATTTTTACTCTTCAAATTGAATCAGAATAGAGAAGTATTAATGGTTTGAACAACAATATGATACAACAGCAGTTTAAAATGGAAAGAAACCAAAGACATTAGCAGACAAGATTACATTCTAGACATTGCCAGATTAATACTTAAAAATGCATTATCTTTTTACTAGAGTAAATCATAATTATACAGGGTGTCTCTAAAAAAAGGTTGTGTTTACCGAGACTCTCCATTAGCCTAACTGTTTATTTCCACTCTAAACCCAGAAATGTAAATCTGCAACAAAATCTGTGCCAATTTTTTTTCCAGGATTGAGGGCGTCATCTGGATGGAAAAGATCACCTATACCTTAAAAATCATCACACGATCCTAGTTTTATTCTAGCTTGTCTTTTAAATATCTTTCTGTTTGCTCGGGGTTGATGGAGCCCATGGACCGATAACCTAAACAAACCAACAAAATTCAATATGTGAAAATACACGAAGCCGTCATTGTTAGGCCTTTATGTCCGTCTTTTGACGTTGATATGATCCCCAAGATACATGATATACCGGCTGCAAGATGCGATTCCAAAATAATCATGAAATTAATTAATTTTGATATTTTTGAAACATTTGGTTACATTTTGGAATGTCGTCTGCAGACGACTTGCCGCGCGGAAAGTGTTATGGTATGGTTGACAAGAATGTCACGTTTATTGCTAGCTGAACATAAGGATGCACAGCAGCTATCTAGGGAAGTGTAAGAAATTGGGGTAAGGGTTGATTTTTAAAAATATATATTTATCAGTTTTGGGGTGATCGTTTTATTTATTCAATCTTAAATATGATGAATATCGTATTAAAATATAGGCCTACCCCACCCTGGTTATCTATAGTGCGTCCCTTTAAATAAGGATAGTAGATGATGCTTAACATTTTCTGTGAGTTTTTGAAAAGGTGTGGAAATTCAATATTATATTCCAATGTTGTAGTTGTTGGTAAACAGACAACAAAACAAATTGTGGAAATTAGGGGGTGAAATCATTAAAGAGGTTGATAATTATAAATGCTTATCGCGCCAGAAGGCGTTCATGTCACTACATTAAGTAATCTATGAGTGCTAATCAACGAAAATTAGCGTTATTAGCGCAAGACCGCTAATCAAGCGCAATTAGCGCTTTTAGCGCTAATTGTGCGACTCCTAGACTTGGTTCATCTTGAACAATTGCACTTTAGCGCTTACAACGCTAGGAACACAGAATATCGCGCTAATTGCGCCAGAGTGCTAAGCAAAGTACAATTAGCGTTATTAGCGCAAGACCGCTAATAATAGCGCTAATTGCGCGACTACTAGACTTGGTTTATCTTGAAAAATTGCATTTTAGCGCTTACAACGCTAGGAACACAGAATATCGCGCTAATTGCGCCAGAGTGCTAAGCAAAGTGCAATTAGCGTTATGAGCGCAAGACCGCTAATCAAGTGCAATTAGCGCTATTAGCGCTAATTGCGCGACTCCTAGACTTGGTTCATCTTGAAAAATTACACTTTAGCGCTTATAACGCTAGGAACACAGAATATCGCGCTAATTGCGCCAGAGTAATAAGCAAAGTGCAATTATTAGCGCAAGACCGCTAATCAAGTGCAATTAGCGCTTCGCCAGAGTGCTAAGCAAAGTGCAATTAGCGTTATAAGCGCAAGACCGCTAACCAAGTGTAATTAGCGCTATTAGCGCTAATTGCTCGACTCCTAGACTTGGTTCATCTTGAAAATATGGACTTTAGCGCACTTCAATCGCATGAAAATTCAACCTATTATTCATGGTAACGACTTATTTCAGCTTATCGATTTCTATACACGTAAAAACGCTACTCTAGATCTCATCATTACGAACAGTAAAGTTAAGGATCATTATGGGAAACCAAATCCTTTTTCACCGCTTGGGTTTAGTGACCACATTTGCATCTTGTGGAGACCTAAAGTCAATGTAAATCGTAAGAACTCTATTTAAATATAATGCTGGTCGCCCCATCACTGATTCATGTATTAAAATGTTTGGTAGATGCATACAAGAACAAGACTGGCATGACATTTTACTTTGTCAAGGAACACAGACCAAAATTTGATGTTTTCTATGAAATGCTCGATTCTGCCACCGATGCTTGTTTCCCCATAAAAAGTGATATTAAGAACTTAATTGCTGCACGACAAAGAGCATTTGAATCTGATCAACAAGTATGGCGTAGGTTACGTAATGTTGTCAAAAGGGAAAATTAAGAAAGCCAACAAATATTATTATGTTGATAGAATAAGAGTTCTGCAACAAACTGACCCCCGTAAGTGGCACCAGCAGATAAGAGTTGTGACAAATAAAAAGAAGTCTGAACTCAGATTAGATGTCCCAGGAATTAATGAGGGTGATTGCACAACCAAGGCCAATGCTATTAATGCCATGTTGGCAGAGGTCTCTTCACACATTGAACCTTTGGACAGAAAGAAGCTCCCCGCATTTTTGCCGGCAGCAGCTGCACCTCATTTATATTCTTGGGAGGTCTACTCTGAACTAAAAAAGATCAATCCTTCAAAAGCTAGTGGCCCAGATGGCATAAAGCCACAGCTGGTTAAAGAATTCGCATATGAGCTGAGCATCCCACTCACGGATATTTTAAACAGTTCCTTTAGTGAAGGTGTTGTGCCACATCAGTGGAAAAAGGCTATTGTTGTATGAATACCAAAAACAAGCCCCGCAAACATTGGAAAACTTAGGCCTGGGTTTTTTCTGTAAATGGATTTTGGAAGATATTGAGAGCTAGATAGATGTAAGACAATTTGGCAATGTGTCTGGGGTGTCCACAAACCACTATTTACTTGATCTTGTTCATTATTTACATCAGGGTGCTGATAAATTCACAATGTGGGCACAGTGGTCCTAACTGACTTTACAAAAGCTTTCGATTTTATTAATCACACGTTGCTTATTGAAAAGATCATCGGTATTGGCGTGCGTAGAACCATAGTTCCTTGGATTTGTGATTTTTTGAACAATAGACAACAATGTGTAAAATACAATGACACACTTTCAGATTATGTTTATATGAATGGGGGCGTTCCCCAAGGCACTAAACTTGGGCCCCTTGGTTTTCAGTTTTTAATTAATGATGCAGCTTCTGATGCAAGTACATAGTATTGGAAATATGTTGACGACTTAACGTTTGCAGAAAATCACAATGTGAAAGGCATTGGTAACCTTCAAGATGACTTGAATAATTTCAAGGATTGGTCTGAAACAAACTGTTTGAAACTTAATCCCACCAAGAGTCAGGCTCTGCAAATTAATTTGGGCAAATCTAAGCCTACTTCTGAGCTGAAAATTGGCAGTGAGTCCCTCCCTTTTGTTGATAATGCAAAAGTGCTTGGCCTTTGGCTTCAGAATGATTTAAAATGGGACACACAGGTTAGCAACATGCTTGTGAAAGCTAACCAATTAAATGTCTCATTTGCCATGAACACATAAGATTGGCCTCCTTATAATGTTTTGAGTGAGACAGGTTTGAATCCCCATGGAAAATGAACAGAACTGCAAAACTATTTTAGGATTGGCACTTGTACTTTATATGTGTTGAACCAGAAAACATTATGTGCAGTGCTCACATTTCTTCAAAATTGTACCTCGATCAGTGTAGAGTGAAACGAGCGAAGCGAGTGGAGCGGTCTTCGGGCGTGTGTTTCGGGGCCCGCTGAAAGGCCCCGAGGAAAAAAACATGAATTTAGACACTCTCTGAGAGCGTTTTTAAGCCATTTCAGATCTAATTATAAAATAATTTTCCTTCAAACTTTAGGCACTTTTAAATTGTTTTTGCTATAATGACCGCTGGAAATTGCATTCAGGTGTGTATGTCAAGAGGTGGGGTGTACCCACCTAAGGGCCAGATGATGCTTTGATGCTCAATTCCCAAACTCTCTCTTATTTCGGTCATATTGCCAGGCGCTAGAGAAGGTGATCATGCAGGGCAAGATCGAGGGTGCACGCGGACCAGGCCGGCCAAGGTCAAGATGGTTTGACAGAATAACAACTCTGGTGGTGCATCCTACTTCAGTCATTTATCGATTGGCTGCAGACCGACGGAAGTGGCGTGTCATCACCAAAGTCACGAGCTGTCAGTCATGACAGAAAAACGTACCAAGCACTACCGATATATGATCAATTCAGTAACAAGAGTGCAAATCCCATTTTGGCCACTTTTGAACAAGAAAATGACTTTCAACTGAAAAAAATAAATCTTTTGTGATTACGATGATGATTTTTGGATGTGTCAATGTATTGTAAAATTCCGTCTAAAATTCAAATAATTTGGAATGTCATGGATAATATAGATGAAAATATGTTTTTATTTTGTCAATTCAAATAATTGTCAACATTTAGTAAGTAGATTATTATTGATTTTATTGATTATGTTCAATGACACACTGAATGACGATTCTAATAAAAGAGCTCTCTTCACATGAAAAATGGCCAAAGCATAATTTGAACATGCCCGAGTATATTTGCCATAATTTGATAACGGAAGCTCCGAAATGGATAGGAAAAATCTAATGGCACAATAAAGATTGTTGAACATGATTATTAGTATTTCGAAAACATTTTTTATATTTTTCATTGCCAACAAAATCATGGTTCACATGGGACACTTTTTTGAGACACCCTGTCATGCCTTTATACCATCTATTATTTCCAATATTTAAATTAAAAGGCACTACTATATACCCATATTTTACACCTCAAACCCAATCCATTAAAAAATAGTAAAACAAACCGCACAACACCTTCTCTGCACAACCCCCACACCACTGCCATATTTTAAAGAATATAAACACCTAGCACAAACAGTCCCTGACCAGGTGCTTTGGTGTTGGCTAATTCAAACAAGATAATCGGTACCAAAGATCTGAGATATGCATTAAATGAGCAAATTTCTTCTCCGCAGTTTGATACCGCATTCAAAAAAAAAATCGAATGGATACTTTTAAAGTTACGGCGATTTCAATGACCGCGCATAACAACAGCAACGTTGCCATTTGAAGGTTGTTCAGGAGAGCAATGACGGTGATTAGTGGATTGTTGTTGGCCTTTCATCATAATTTTCTTGTCAAACAAGGGGACACCATTGGCTTCCAACTGCGTCCTTCAAGGTTTTTAACCGAGTTGAACGTCTTGTTCTTCCTAACTATGCTTTGTATGGTGGAATCTGGCACTTTGAGTTGTTTCAAATTCTATTGTTATACAAACAATGTTGAGCCAAAATATATTGATTTGTATTTGCAAACTAACTGTCTTTAAAAATTCCACCACTCCAGCTGGTATAGATATATGAGAAAAATGGAGAAAAAAATCATATTTTTCAAAGGGTATGAATAATTGTGGGCTTTTAAGAACTGTATATACCGGGTGGTTCAAAAAAAAATTGACCCAAGTTCAAGGTAATTTTTCAACCACATTTAAAGTTTCAGAGAAATTATCCTGAAAAAATGGTACATTTATCTTGGTTGGTTCTTGAGATATGGGTCATTACAGAAAGCATGCACAAAACTGCCTGGCTATGAAACAAAATACCGCGGGTTCAAATCCCACTGCGGTTACATATTTTTCTGGCGTTACTCTTATATTTAATAGTTGTTGAGATAAAAAAAAAAAGGTATATCTACCTCACAATTATTATTTTTCCATACCTACGATTTCACATGAGCTTTAATTTTGTCTGTTGTACTACCTATCGTAGGTCAATATTACTAGTAAATACTCGCATGCAATTTTCACGTGTTGCAATGGACGTGTTATCCTATCAATCATGTCTATAGTAATTCGCAATGCCAATTGTTAGGTAAAGAAATCAATCGGTTTATGTTTTTCAATCGATATTCATATTCTTGATACCGCAATGTTCTAACTTTGAAAACTGAATGTAATCGTTTGTATTTTCAAAATTAGATGGCGCGGTTCACGTATTTCGCGACACGGTGTCACGTGCAAGATGTAATATTCAAGAAGATAAAAAGACAAGTAAATACATTTCACAATTTATTTATCATGATTATATTCCATGAACTAATAATGACAATAACAGTAATACACATATATAACAATACACAATGATTCAAATGACCAGAATAATCATACATACATACAGTAAGCCCCATGTATGAGTATGATTATTGTTCGTAGCAAATAGATCAAATAAATACACCCAGTTATACAATAATGTTTCCCAATTAATTACACACCTAGAGCCCTTGCTATTGCGCACGCGTTCGTATACTCCGTTGTGTTGTATACATGTAAACTCACGGTACCGTATTGATTGCCCGACACTGATGTGTTCTTGAACGTCTTCATCAAGTTCGCGAAAATTATATTTATAATGTTGTTCCTACTCGTTGTTGGATATCCTACCTGTACTCCTCTAGTTGTTGAGCGTTGTTATAACTGTGGGGTTATCGCCGACAGTCGCTCCAACGGTTAGTTGTTACAGTTGTTAGATAAACCATTATCTTTAAATAAACGGCTGTATAGAAATCATACTGTGAATTTTATGAATACCAGTCCTAATTATATATGAGAGTTATGTAGCATATATCAAATAACTCAATTTAAAACATTACTCAATTATATTGAACGAATACAATTAATAATAATAAGTTGTGAAACACACAAGACTAGATAACTTATGATCCTAGTAAATTGACTATCACTGTTTGAATTGTGTATCATAAAATGCATTACACAATGATTATAAATAAATAATGTTGAGGAACCTTTCATGTTGTGTATCATCAAATGCATTTTACAGTTATAAACCAACATTGATTATTGAATTTTGAGTATCATTAAATGCATTACATACAGTAGTTACAAATAAACACTTGTTTATGAAACTCTGGTTGTGTATCATAACATGCATTACACAATTAAAACAACATACATAATTGAAAACACAAATCATATTTTGGTTCTTATCAAAATCGATATTGCATTAAATAAACAAATCTTTGTTTCTTCCAATGCATAAAAACAACATAATTGAAAACACAAATCAAGTTCTGTTTCATATCAAAATTGCTATTACGTTGAATACAAAATCTTTGCTTCATTGAGTACATAATATATACGATAAGATTTTACTTACACATGAATCCTATGTAAATAAACCCCCAACTAAACTTTACATTATTCTCACTGGCAGTGGCATAGTTACACAAACTGCATAAAATCACCATAGATTCAGAGTTGTTTTCACAACAGAGATATCCCACCTCGACGAGGAGTTGCTTCTCATCCAAGTCATCCAAGATAGCAATACTCATTGGTGTTACTGGTCCTGCGTGTTCTTTGCAGGAGTCAAGCAGCTTCGACACTTTAACCAACTTCTTCTTCTTCAACTCTTTTTTCTTTAGCACTGACAACATGTGTGCATTCTTTACTGTCTCAATGAAGTCCCTCTCTACTTTCCTAACATTTGCGACCTCCTTTGACGACCTTGCCCACTTCCATCTTGATTGCGTTTCATCTTCTGATTGTTTTGTGAAAGAAGAGTCTACAAGTAACTTGTTTGTCATGACGTCATTCTTCCTTGAGTGTGTCTGTACTGATGTTGATCCACCACTCATACTTATCCGTCTATTAATTGTCTCAATGACTTCATCCAACACAGAAGCAAACAAGCGTTCTTTGCCAGAAGAAGTGTCGGTAGCACATCTGTCTCTCAAATTCGCCAGCTCAGGCATCTTCTCTCGAAAGAATTGGCGAAGTCAACACCAATTCCTGCCAAAGGTGGCCTCCTCTCTCTTATCAATGCCGAGCAAATTCATTAGGGGAAAGGAGAATAGCTGAAATAGGTCAAGAGTATTTGGAACGCCGTCAGTCAATCCTGGATTTCTTCGAAGCAGTTGTAGACATTAACTCAAATAAATTAGTGCTGGCAGTGTCAACCTATATCCAAAATGATTGGTTTTTGTGCTGCTCAGAGGTGTACAAGATGGTTGGGGACATTATCATCTTTCCCGTAATGAATCAGCTTTCTGAAATGTCATTCTTTGACACTGATGAGAGCCCTGTGGAGATAGATGAGAACACTACTAGCCTTTGCACCACTGACAAATATTGGCTGTGAGAGTGAGTATAGATAACCGGATAAGTATGAGTGGTGGATCAACATCTGTACAGATGACACACTCAAGGAAGAACGTCGTCATGACAAACAAGTTACTTGTAGACTCTTCTTTCACAAAACAATCAGAAGATTAAAGGCAAGCAAGATGGAAGTGGGCAAGGTCGTCAAAGGAGGTCGCAAATGTTAGGAAAGTAGAGAGGGACTTCATTGAGACAGTAAAGAAAGCACACATGTTAAAGAAAAAAGAGTTGATGAAGAAGAAGTTGGTTAAAGTGTCGAAGCTGCTTGAAAGAACACGCAGGACCAGTAACACCAACGAGTATTGCTATCTTGGATGACTTGGATGAGAAGCAACTCCTCGTCGAGGTGGGATATCTCCGTGCGACAGTTGCTCCGGACATACGACAGATGCGTTGCGTAAAATCTCTCAATAGGCGCTTCAAAATGGAAAGGTTTTCCATCAATGAACTAAGAATATCCATTAAAAACGCTGTGAAACCAGAGGAAAATGTCACAAGTGATGTTGACACTTTGTTAAAGAATGCATTATGAGCACATGGATATAACTGTTGTATTTCACGATATCAAGTACATAATAACCGTCTTCAACGCAATTAGTCATTGGCATTTGGTCAACTCTGCAGAATTTGACACAATTGACATTTTGGAACAAGTTAAATGTCAAACTTGGCAGCCATGTTGAATTCTATAAAGGTAAAACCAGTCACCCTGGCTATGGGGATGAATATTATTGATACATGAACGAAATATCAGTATTCCGAGATCTAAAAACATAATCAAATGTCATTTTATATGATGTAACAGACAAAATACCATACAGAATTACGTGAACATTTTTGTTTTGGCGGCCATTTTGAATTTTCCCTTTAGTTATGGTGCATATACACTACATACATCATGTATAAATACATCAAGTAGTCCCCTACCTAAAAACAACTCAAAACACGTATTTATTTAACATTCGTGAGTCATTCCAGGCAGAACATCTTCAAAATTCGTTGAAAATCGGTCATTTTGGCGGCCATTTTGAATTTTCCCTCTTAGTTATGGTGCCTATATACCTCATACATCATGTATAAATACTACAAGTAGTCCCCTACCTGAAAACAGCTAAAAACATGTGTTTATTTTACATTAGTGAGTCATTCCAGGCAGAACATCTTCACAATACGTTGAAAATCTGTCATTTTGGCGGCCATTTTGAATTTTGCCATTTTACTAACCTAACCATTGATCTGAGATTTTTTTTTATGGCAATATTCTTTTTTCTCATAAAATTTGGCCATAGAAAAACGGGGTTTTGAAAAATTGATACATATTTGCCCACCCCTACTTGTAATGTAGCTCTTTTGTGTTCATACAATCTGACCTTTGAAGGCCTTTTGGTTTGACTAATATATTGTTCACCACAACGACATGGTATGCTATACACGCAAGGTGAACGACTAGATCATACTTGTAAGATCAGATAAATAAAGCGGATCTGGACATTCCACCATATGCAATGGTATATTAAACCAATATTGATAACATCCATTATGTTATAATTTTGGTTGGAATCCAATTTCCAATTGTAGCTTTGGATGTCCGTCAAATTCACATTTAATTTCCCCCCTCAAAGTCTTAAATATTGCCAATTTAATTGATATTCGCCTAAGCAACCGCGAAAGCAACAATTCAATTAATATACAAAAAATATTCCACGTCTCAAACGAACAGCTAATGTAGCTGGTCATGTGTTATTAGCTCGCTTCCTTTCGCGTTACACACGGATTTTGGCTTTCGCGACATGATTTTATCTTTACACATTTATATTTGCTTGTATACCCCTGAGGTAGTAAAAGTATAAATTTTCTGAAGGGAAATTGCAGTGAGGAAACCAAATATGCCATTGAAATTATAGTACGACCAAGGACTAAAATGGTATAATTCAAAATGTTCGGAAAAATATCAGCATTTTTAATTTTTAATTTGAGATCCATATAATTTTTATACATACCCCTATCATTATTTACTTTACATTATTTGAATTTCTCATGAAATTACCCATCAGATGATGTATAATTGTCAGAGGTTACTACGACGGTAAGGTAATTATACCGGCTAGTGAATATCTCCAATTTTTATTTTATATATTTTCAGAATTTTCAGAAATAGTTTTTAAGAATGTACCCTTCCCTGATCTAAACTGCATTTTTGAATTCCTCTAGTTCCAAGCTTTCCAAAAATGTATACTTTTGCTATCATAGGTTGAACACTTTTTCTGGTATAATCATTTTTATTAATCCGGTAAATTGAGGCTGATTATTCATGTTGACTGTGTAGCGAATAGGAATCAAGCTGATGATCATGATCTTATCCATAATTAATTAGTAGTTACAAATAGTTGACAAGTCTGTTGAACCACATATCTAAAGACTACTAAATATCCTTTAAAATGGGACCAGAATGGTGTTTGTAACAAGGACCAATTGGGGGTCTCTGTGTGTGTGTGTATAGCCAGGATTTACGGGGCTATCGATCGCACAGTGCAAATGCGTTGGGTCTTAAGACATTGTGTGTTAACAATTGGTCCTTTTTTTCTCGTGCTGTGTATTGGAAATGAGACTTTTGAAAATAGGATGTGTTTCTTTGAATGGTGCTAATCATGGTTTATCTTTGTTGTTAGGGGGCAAATTTATGCCTAAAAGATTCATCTAAATGCCTATTTAGCCAGTTTGGTCAAAATAAAATTGAATGTTACTTAAAATGACATAAACAAAGTGGTATACTTTCTTTTGTTGAACCCTTTAGGAAGTTAAAATGCTTTATATTTCTATTGTTTTATGTATTTAACATAGGGTTCTCGCCCAAAAAATGATTTAATGTTGTTTCAGATTATAACTGTGGTTTCATTCAAATGAATAGAATGACTTTTCGAAACATTTCTAGACATGAATTTTGTTCGTACATTTTGCTGTTTGCAGCCAATCTTTCGGTACGCGAGCTATCAACATTGTATCATGGGGTTTATATGATGGATACGCGGAGACTCGGGTATGTAGCGAGTCATGTGCGCCCCCTAACGAAACTTCACATGTCAATTAACGTATAGATAGGCGGGCTTGACCTTTTCGAGATACTTGTCCCATAGTTATGTAGTCCCTGTACCAATCCAATAATGCAGACATGTGGTTTACAGTATATTTATCTTTTCTTTCTCAGCAATTTGTGATCCAGTTTGCGTTGAAGGACAAGGAACTTGTACAGGAACCAACGTGTGTACATGTATCTCTGGCTGGATATTAGAAGATTGTAGTTTCAAAGGTGTGTAATTTCTAAGTGGTTATTTTACTTTAGAGACTGGAGAGCCAGTAACCTTTGAAGAGGGTCTATACATATGTATTTTGAGAGCACATTTGTAAGCGCTTGATACCAATCCAATGATGCAAACTTGCGGTTGACAGTATAATACACTATAATTATCTTTTCTTTCGCAGCAATTTGTAAAGACAAGTGCGATACAGGACAAGGAACGTGTACAGGACCCAACCAGTGTTCATGTATATCTGACTTGACATTCGATTTATGTAGTACAGGTGTGTAATGTTATATGGTTCTTCACTTTAAAAAAATGAGTTGATTGATTGATTGATTGATTGATTGATTGATTGATTGATTGATTGATTGATTGATTGATTGATTGATTGATTGATTGATTGATTGATTGATTGATTGATTGATTGATTGATTGATTGATTGATTGATTGATTGATTGATTGATTGATGTAAATGAATTATATATAATGCATAAATATTATTTACCTTGATTTGTTCAAAAATCGAGGTTTTGTATCTCTGGTGTTTCATTCTTCTTCACCATCTTCTTACCGTCAAATCCATATCTACAAAATGCTTCTTCTCTTACAGTTCACACGTTACAATCACCAGACTTGGTCAGTCGGAATCCTACCTGACCTTCATAAAACTTACTCACGGTTTGAGGTCAAAGGTAACAGGGGGTCTATAGGGGTCAAAACGTGATTTCCCGTTAAAACACCCTGGCAATATAGTGTAATGAATGACATAGGATCGTCAGAATCGGTCAACATATTCCTTATAACCATACGCATATCAAATACTATGGTTTCTAAAATTAAAAAAATATTTGGGTCACTAGGGGTCACAATATTCATTTTCACTTCTTTCACTCAAAATGCTCTTGTCTCCCGACTGATGACCGTAACAATTGGTCCAACGATTTCTTTGGTCCATGAACATGATCAACATAGCATCTTTGTAAAGTTAATGCGATGCATTTTGAGACTTGGTTAGAGTCGTTTTCTGGGTTAGTATATTTGCACTTTCTACTAAAGATGCAGCGATTGCTATCAAAATAATGAATTATCTCAATTTTCAAAATATTCTGGTCCTAATTCTATCATATGACTTTTTCCACTATACGACAAATAATGCCCCATCCCTATTTCCTACGGAGGAATAATCAATGTCGACACACAGTTCTCAAGACTGGGCACAGATGATCATGACGATAGACCTCTCCTCTCGCTGACTCTAAAACTAAAAGACCTCTGAACTAAGACCCCAATATAAAACCCTAACCCTAGGCCTAATATTACAAGTACTGAATTACATGGATACGCACATGAGGTAGCCTACCTGGATTTAAGGGCACATAAGGTTCCTGTATTATGGGGATTTGGAATATTAATGGCACCTGTGATAACTGTTTTTTAAGAGTATACACATCCCATAAACAAACCCCCAACCCGAGAACCGCCCTACCCACGAACCGCAAATTCTAGTATATAATATTGTTGACATATATTTCAGTCATATTGCCGAATATCGTGCAATTTCAAGTCTGTCTTCTTCAACTCATATCTTGAGATTAAAAAGCCCGACCACCTTCAACATGGTATCATTTTCAAGCTTAAAATGTGTTCTTTCAAGTCATGACAATAACTCAGAATTTACTCATGCCACCAACATGTCCATTTTGACATGACGGGTCACAAATAATCTCAAAGCTGTTGAAGAATCAAGTCTAAGTGTCCTTTTTTACATCTTTTCCAGACAAAATCACAATTTAATAAATATTAGGTATTTATAAATTCGTTGTCACTGATACTAGCAGTTGTCTCTATGGTATAGCGGTTAAAGCACCATGACGTTTCTCTACGATGGTTGGGTTCTAATCTCCCCTGGCGGTTTTTTCTCTCTTTTATTTTTTCATAACTTACATTGTTTTATCACTTAAACATTGGAATTCTGATTAATACTATACAAATGCATTGTTTTCCTCTGAAATATGAAATTTGAAATAAAAACAATAACACTTCAAATTGTCAATGCGGCAATTTAGTGAAAGGACCTACAATCAAGGAAAATAATAGTTGGCACACTTGACACAATTTAATACAACTATCCCTGTGCTTGCAATAGAGAACATAATGGGATATAGCACTCTTTAATAGCAAGCTGAGGTCTCCCCTTTCTCTCGTCCTTCCCCACCCCCACCCCCATCAATCAATGTTGGGGGAGCTGCCAAGGCTTCTGATGACATGGGGCTCGGATCGACATTGCCTCGGGGGAGAGGGGGGGGGGGGGACACTTTTTTCTTAATTGTGACAAAGTGTAGGATCATCAGAATCAGTCAACATATTCCTTATGACCGAACGTATAATTATATAATATTTTATAAGTTCTGTTTTTAAAGTCAAGAACTATTTGGGGTCACTACACTCTCTGAACAAAGGTTCAAAATCTTTAACCATGTTACTTAGAATTTTAACCAACGGGAGGTTACCTGGTGAACCACACAATTGGTTGGTTAAAACCATAGCCAACAGCTGTTGGTTAAACTTTAACCTGTGGTTGGTTACCATTTTTAATCCTTTGTTGGTTAATATGTTTTAACCAACAGTGGTTGGTTAATTGGTTAAAAATGTTGGTTACACTTTTATTTTTTTGCTAAACTTTAACATGTGGTCGGTTAAAACTTTAAATCATGTGTTGGTTAATTCTGCTCTAACTTAACCATATGTTGGTTAATCCAAAAATATCTCCGTAACTAATTTCGACAATTTTGCGACCGTGCGCGCAGGATAACACTAAAGGGGCTAGTACCTTCAAATTTAGTCAGAATACTGGTAATAATAGTTATAAGCTTTAAAATGAAGTAGAATGGAGACTATAACCCATTCTATTGCCTTATCATTGCCCAATAAACATTTTGTGAAACCTCGTCAAAAGGACTGGTTCGAATCATGTAACAAACATCTTTATATTCAGTTCTGATTGGATACACAGGCACTCATTCTATTATTTAAACCTATTCAATCTCAATACAAAAATGTTATTTTGCATAACACTGGTGAAGAGCAATCGTACAAGTGGAAGTTGTATCTAATATGAGACCTGTCACCACAAAATGAGCGTTAAGTCGCCAGTGTGCATTAGTAGATACGGTCCAATGAACATGCCAAAAGTCAATAGAAAACAAAGGGATTTTGCAACTTCAATTCGATTTTTGACAGGGAAAGCATTGAGCAATTATCACATATTGCATATCATTTTAAAGCTTGTTTCCTGCGCATTATGAATCTGGACAAACCTCAAAATTAAATTTTGCAACATAACTCTCATTTCGTGATGACAGGTCTCATATGAGTAAACCTTTGAAACTGTAAAATGGGACAACATCGATTCTGGGTAGCTCTAATTAATTGTCCATATCTCAGGATTGACAAATCCGAATCCGATGAAATAAGCAGCAGCTGAAAGCCAGGTGTTTAATCTTTTAATATGTGTACACCAAATGTTAGAACTTCATGGTCAACAAGTTGGGTAAACACGTGCACCCTTTTTTAGGGACACCCGGTATAAACACTGATTATTATTAAACGACTACGCACTATACGCACTATGTGCTATTAACCAATGAAATTGCGATATTCTTGCCTGCTGAATGAAATATTATAGTATATAAAAAGGAATATAAATCTGACACAGCAATATTAACAAAAAGCATCTGGACACACAATATTTGCTAACATTAATTCCGTATCGTCTACAGTTATTTACAACTACGTTGCTGCGACATGTACCGATAGTCCAGCAGCATTTTCATGTTCTTGCAATAGCGGATATGACGGAGATGGGCTATCATGTACAGGTATAGTATAAGATAACCGTTAATATTTGATGTTATTCTTGTGGAAATCAAGTAAGTTACATCCAAATAATACTATCAAGTTTCAGGTAATAGTAAATATGGTAAAGCAAGTTAGTTGATTTATTATAGTATAAAAAGTAATATAAATCTGAACAGTAATATTAACAAAATCATCTGGACACACAATAATTGCTAACATTAATTCCATATCGTCTACAGATATTGACGAATGTTCAGTAGAAAACGACCACGACTGCGACGCTGCTGCGACATGTACCAATATTCCAGGTTCATTTACATGTGCTTGCAATAACGGATATGAGGGAGATGGGATAACATGTAGGCCTACAGGTATAGTATTTATAACGACTGCAACGCTGCGTTTAATATTTGATGTTATCCTTGTGGAAATTAAATAAGCTATATCCAAATGTTGCTATCAAGTTTCAGGTGATAGTAAAGCAAGTTTGTTGATTTAGTATCCCCGAACAATTGCAAGATATCAAAAAGAGGAAATCCATGACTTGACTTAGGGTGAATTGAGAAATACTAATCGATTTGACTAGAGTCATATTATTTTGTCTGTGACTTTACTGGTGATTCGAGCTTTAGTTACTGGATCACAACACTGTCCACAAAAGCTAATTGGATTTCTGAAACTAGTTAAGCTTTCAATCACTAGTACAATGTTGCTCGTTTTTTAGGCTTCTCCAATTTGGAGCACCTGCGTAAATAGTTATGGGCAGACATTTTGCAAAAGGATCTGATGCTGTGTAATAGGAGTAGTCACACCTACACTTGAAATATTTCAGATTCATTAATCAAAGCTTTGAAAAGAGTTAGGTCTATAAATATATGCTCTAATTCGAGATAAGATTCTCCCGGTAAGATTCTACAGTATTACTATTTACCTAGCATGACTATGAGCGTGTTTCTGCTGGGGCACTGCAAAAAGTAAACGCTAATAATCGCTAAAAGTTTCAATCGGTCAGTTTTTAATCCCCCTGTTTCTACTTGCGAAAAGTTACCGCTAAGTTTATCGATCCTAGTCGATGGGCCAAGACATTTTACCTTTTGTAATTCCAAACAATGCCACCGCACCTGAAAAAGATTGCTTGAAAATAATGTTTATAACCCAGCGTGACACGGTTCACGGCGCAAACCGCTAAGAATCAGCCTTTGTGTTTCTATTGGGTTTATTGCCGATTATTGCCGGTTCCAAACCTGGTTTGTGAAGGTTTTTGGGATTACCACAAATATCGATTATTGCCGGGTTCTGCCTGTTTCTACTGGGAAAACTTAGCGTTTATTAGCGGTTTCTTCTCTAGCAGAAACACGCTCTTAATGATACAATGCTAATGGACACGAAACTTTCCTCAATTGTCTTGATTTTACGAGGTACTTGGCATCATTGAATAATATTGTTTATATCCAAAATAATGTATTGTGTAATATGTTCAATGGCACACTATATTCAATACTTAAAATCCAGACTTTGCTATAAATAAGATGACTCTCACGCTTATGATTTCTGCTTTACGGTAGTCATTTTAGCTTGTCAACAAGTGTCGGGCGATGTACATAACATTTACGGTGCATTAGTGATGAGTCGTATACGATACTATAAATTGTGGATACTACACTTTTCCCTTCTTTTTGGAGAATTTGGCTTTACAACGAAGTTAATTGTTTTCATAATTTTAGCTGTATTTGCCAAACATATTGGTTAACAAATTGTCCAAAACATGGTTGATTTAAATGTCTCTGATCAACTCGGTATACGAGTTGCAATAATCTAGTGTTCATCTGATCATGTGATCAATAGTAAAGCGTTTACAGTCGTGGGGGTTATGTATGCTATTTTCCTCAAAATTCCAAAATAAACAAAAAATGTGCAATTGGTTTGTTCTCATTCACAGAACGGTGGCATTAAGTTAAAGAATCTTTTCTCAGGTAATGTAGTCCTTCACGTAGTCTGGTCTGTGCCTGGTCCTCTACGGTCTTGGTGTCCTTGGTGTTGGTTACGGCTTCTGATGGTTCCCTGGCTTGGGCTGATTCAGGCGCGGAATGTGATGTGTTCTGTGGTTCTGGAACTGGTGGATGCATGTCTCTGATCATGTTGTCTGACCGGAAAGAATATTGTCTATCCACGGCTGTTGGTTCTGTGGTATGTTTTGGATGACTGCATTTGCGAGCTTGAAATGGCTTGCGTCACGATATAAACCTCAACCATCTGTGACTCTTCTAGCTGCAATGGTTGATCCATCGATTCGGTGTATTAGGTAGAATGCCAGTTCATAATTTGTAGACCATTTGTTCTTTTTAGTCTGGATTAGCAGTACGTAGTCTCCTACGATGAATGTGTGATGCGTGTTTTTGTTGTTTTCAGATTGGTGTTTCAGCTTGTCTTTGTACTTCTGGTCTTTCATATTTCTTATTCGTTTTCTCAGGATTTACACTTGTTGTAACCATGTGGTCCAACTTTGTTCTCACTTTTCTGTTCATCAGCGCTTCATAAGGCAAAACACTGGTCGCGGGATGTGAAGTTGTTTCCTGTCAGCATTTCTTAGGAATTGTTTCTGCCTTCCAAATGAGCGATTTGTTGGCTCTTCCATGGTCTGGAGTTACTGCGTGGTGGTAGAATCCTTCTTCCTTAGCTGAATTCTGTGAATTCTTTAGAGTTGAATGGTAGTCCGTCATCTGTTTCTACCCGGCTCGGCGTTCCATGAGTTGCGAACATCTTGCGCAGTTTATTCTTGGTAGGCTTGAATGTTGTTAAGTACGTTGTCTCCACTTCCGGGGTATCTTGTTCTTTTGTCAATGGCTACAAGATTAAAATGTCCCTCAGGATAAGGTCCTCCAAATTCTACGGAAATGACGTCCCATGGTTTCTCTGGATTTTTATTTCATCTTGACTGGTTCTAGCTTGTGTTCTTTTGAAAAAAAGGATTTGTTGTTAATTAAACCTCGGTTACTTTGTTTCGTTTCATATTGACGTTTTCATAGATGAAAACGAATGTGTAGCAGAGACCGACGACTGTCATGCCGACGCGACATGTACAAACACAGTAGGATCATTTACATGTGCTTGCAACGAAGGTCATAGTGGAAATGGAATGATCTGTTCGGGTGAGTATCCAAAACATACCTTGACATTGCGTGTGCAAATGAGTTGTTGTTATTTAAACCTCAGTTACTGTCCAAGATGACGTTGCACTTAATTTCTTCCGAAAACCTTGTTAAAGATTTTGAACATAATATGTTCAATAATTGAACTTTGTTTCGTTTCATATTGATGTTTTCATAGATGTTGACGAATGTGTAGATACCACCGACAACTGTCATGTCGATGCGACATGTACAAACACAGTTGGATCATTTACATGTGCTTGCAACGAAGGGCATAGTGGAAATGGAATGATCTGTTCGGGTGAGTATCCAAAACATACCTTGACATTGCGTGTGCAAATGATGTGTTGTTATTTAAACCTCAGTGACTGTCCAGATTGACGTTGCAGTTAATTTCTTCCGAAAACCTTGTTAATGATTTTCAACATATATTTAATAATTGAAATTTGTTTCGTTTCATATTGACGTTTTCATAGATGTTGACGAATGTGTAGATAACACCAACAACTGTCATGCCGACGCGACATGTACAAACACAGTAGGCTCATTTACATGTGATTGCAACGAAGGGCATAGTGGAAATGGAATGATCTGTTCGGGTGAGTATCCAAAACATACCTTGACATTGCGTGTGCAAATGATATCTTGTTATTTAAACCTCAGTTACTGTCCAGGATGACGTTACTCTTAATTTCTTCCGAAAACCTTGTTATTCATTTTTAACATATGTTCAATAATTAAACTTTGTTTCGTTTCATATTGACGTTTTCATAGATGTTGACGAATGTGTAGATAACACCGATAACTGCCATGCCGACGCGACATGTTCAAACACAGTAGGATAATTTACATGTGCTTGCAACGAAGGTCATAGTGGAAATGAAGTGATCCTTGAAATTGCGTGTGCACAGGATTTGCTGTTATTTAAACCTCAGTTTTGTTTTAAACTTTTTTAGATGTTGTTAATGAAAATTAAATTCCAATACTTTGTATCATCATCTTTCATGAAATTACACCTTCAAAAACTTTTATTATTAACCTTATAATGTTATCTATTGCATTATGTATCTTTTTTGCCTGTTTTCATGATTTCTTGTTTTGTAGCTTTTTATGACATCACAATCATCATTCACTCCGTAGAAAAATGATCGAAACAGTTCTGTAACCAGCACAGCTTTAGCTTTCTTATGATATAAATATCTTCAATATGAAAAATGCCACCATGTGGCGGGTTTTAACATATCGCATCACATATTATGTTCAATAATTAAACTTTGTTTCGTTTCATCATGTTGACGGTTTCATAGATGTTGACGAATGTGCAGATAACACCGACAGCTGTCATGCCGACGCGACATGTACAAACACAGTAGGATCATTTACATGTGCTTGCAACGAAGGTTATATTCGAAATGGAGTAATCTGTTCAGGTGAGTATCCAAGACATACCTTGAAATTGCGTGTCTTAAACCTCAGTTACTGTCTATAATAACGTTACTCTTAATTTCTTCCGAAGTCCTTTTTAATGATTTTCAACATTATGCTCAATAATTGAACTTTGTTTCGTTTCATGTTGACGTTTTCATAGATTTTGACGAATGTGTAGCAGACACCGACAACTGTCATGCCGACGCGACATATACAAACACAGTAGGATCATTTACATGTGATTGTAACGAAGGTTATAGTGGAGTTGGAGCGACCTGTTTCACATACCTTGAAATTGCGTGTGATAAGGATTCGTTGTAATTTAAACCTCAGTTACTGTCTGTAATAACGTTACTCTTAATTTCTTCCGAAGTCCTTTTTAATGATTTTCAACATTATGTTCTATAATTGAACTTTGTTTCGTTTCATATTGACTTTTTCATAGATGTTGACGAATGTGTAGATAACACCGACAACTGTCATGCCGACGCGACATGTACAAACACAGTAGGATCATTTACATGTGCTTGCAACGAAGGTTATATTCGAAATGGAGTGATCTGTTTGGGTGAGTATCCAACACATACCTTGAAATTGCGTGTGCAAAGGATATATTGTTATTTAAACATCGTTACCAGTCAGCTGTAGAACGGGACCCGTTTCAATTGAGGACGCTCTATTTAGTTACGCACTGCCGGCATTTTTTACACGGCGATTCATCAAGTGACGGAAGTCCGTCGCCCGCCGGATTACGAACAAAAAACATTTTTCAGTAGAGGGCGGGCTTGGTAACGGAACTGCGTTTCCAAGCGAACGGCCTCACGTCACAGTAATTTTCAAAATTCATAAATTGCCGATTTTGCCGATTTTAAACAACGAAATAACTCTGTTATCACAGAGATACCTGTTACAAAGGCATCACTTCTGAATACTATAGGGCTTATGCTAAATGTACAAATGAATACACTTACTCTAAAAATTCTATTAAACGGTGTAATCTCGTCTAGAAAATGGTGGTCCAGCAAACCGGTCAAAAAAGACATAATTTTAGCTTGTGTCGTGTAATTTTGGGGTCAAAGGTTAAATTAAATCATCGAACTAGATGTCGCAAGGTGTTCAAGTAAGTTATGCTGCCCTCAACTCGATGAACAGTTACTTTTTATGCAGATAATTGGGGGTAAAAGGCGAAAATTCAATCAATGCGAAAATTGACGGGTGTGCGTTACCTTGGTTACGTACACCCGTCGTTTTAGAGCGCCCTCAATTGACACGGGGTCCCGTTCTACAGCTGACTGGTTACCGGCCAGGATGATGTTGCACTTAATATCTTCCGAAAACCTTTTTAATGATTTTCAACATATGTTTAACAGTTGAACTGTGTTTCGTTTCATAATGACGTTTTCATAGATGTTGACGAATGTGTAGATAACACCGACAACTGTCATGCCGACGCGACATGTACAAACACAGTAGGATCATTTACATGTGCTTGCAACGAAGGTTATAGTGGAAATGGAGTGATCTGTATGGGTGAGTATCCAACACATACCTTGACATTGCGTGTGCAAAGGATTTGCTGTTAAACCTCAGTTAAATTCCAGGATGATGTTGCTCTTAATTTCTTCCGAAACATTACGTGTCCGTTCCCTGTATGTTACCCAACTTTCTTCATGACCACGGCTTTGATGCTTTATCCAGGGTAATATATCATCCCCTCTTACACCATTTATCTGATTTATTTCACAACACCTTTGTCTTGCCAGCGTGCTTGCTACCATTTCCACCGCTGTCCGAAGCATGGCTCAAGGCTCTTTAGTCTGGGTGTAACTAGAAGCCATATATTACTTTTGAAAAACGTTGGTGTGTTAAGAAATTCCAACTTTTAACTTCAATTTGTCATAGACACTAGTGCTATATCATATTTTGTAAAAACAAAAGTTCAAATTCCGAAAGAAGAAAAAAATCACATTATATTATTCGAAGAGCAGATTTTAGTTTCAAAACTAGCCCAAATCTGGCTGAAAGTCACCACGTGTGCTAAGTCATGTGGTAAGACTGCAGCGCCTGGGGGCTTGCTACCAGTTCCACCGCTGCCACACTCAAGGTCTCCCAGCATGCGGTCAATGGTGTTGATGGATGCAATTCTTGGGTGGAACTTACTAATACTAGCGTCATGGCCAGTTTAACCTGTCAAAATTGGGCTCTAACATTACAGGCAACTGGAATGTAATGAATCTAGTTAATGATTTTCAACATATGTTCAATAATTGAACTTGTTTCGTTTCATATTGATGTTTTCATAGATGTTGACGAATGTGTAGATAACACCGACAACTGTCATGCCGACGCGACATGTACAAACACAGTAGGATCATTTACATGTGCTTGCAACGAAGGTTATATTCGAAATGGAGTGATCTGTTTGGGTGAGTATCCAACACATACCTTGACATTGCGTGTGCAAAGGATTTGCTGTTAAACCTCAGTTAAATTCCAGGATGATGTTGCTCTTAATTTCTTCCGAAACATTACGTGTCCGTTCCCTGTATGTTACCCAACTTTCTTCATGACCACGGCTTTGATGCTTTATCCAGGGTAATATATCATCCCCTCTTACACCATTTATCTGATTTATTTCACAACACCTTTGTCTTGCCAGCGTGCTTGCTACCATTTCCACCGCTGTCCGAAGCATGGCTCAAGGCTCTTTAGTCTGGGTGTAACTAGAAGCCATATATTACTTTTGAAAAACGTTGGTGTGTTAAGAAATTCCAACTTTTAACTTCAATTTGTCATAGACACTAGTGCTATATCATATTTTGTAAAAACAAAAGTTCAAATTCCGAAAGAAGAAAAAAATCACATTATATTATTCGAAGAGCAGATTTTAGTTTCAAAACTAGCCCAAATCTGGCTGAAAGTCACCACGTGTGCTAAGTCATGTGGTAAGACTGCAGCGCCTGGGGGCTTGCTACCAGTTCCACCGCTGCCACACTCAAGGTCTCCCAGCATGCGGTCAATGGTGTTGATGGATGCAATTCTTGGGTGGAACTTACTAATACTAGCGTCATGGCCAGTTTAACCTGTCAAAATTGGGCTCTAACATTACAGGCAACTGGAATGTAATGAATCTAGTTAATGATTTTCAACATATGTTCAATAATTGAACTTGTTTCGTTTCATATTGATGTTTTCATAGATGTTGACGAATGTGTAGATAACACCGACAACTGTCATGCCGACGCGACATGTAAAGACACAGTAGGATCATTTACATGTGCTTGCAACGAAGGTTATATTCGAAATGGAGTGATCTGTTTGGGTGAGTATCCAAAACATACCTTGAAATTGCGTGTGTAAGGGATTTGTTGTTATTTAAACCTCCGTTACTGTCCAGGATGACGTTGCTCTTAATTTCTTCCGAACACCTTGCAAATAATGTTTAACATAAGTTCAATAATTGAACTGTTTCGTTTCATATTGACGTTTTCATAGATGTTGACGAATGTGTAGCTAACATCGACAACTGTCATACCGACGCGACATGTTCAAACACAGTAGGATCATTTACATGTGATTGTAACGAAGGTCATAGTGGAAATGGAGTGATCTGTTCGGGTGAGTATCCAACACATACTAGAGGATACTATTACTATATAGTTTGTAGAATAAATAAATAAATTGCGTGTTAAAATGTTCGTATGGTATGTTTCAAATGGATGATAAATTTATTAAATGTGGAATGAAAATTCATGGGTATAAAATTGCTTGAGAACGCCGTTTCGTTGAATTTAACTAAGAATGTTCATAATTTAGGAATGAGCTATATCCTTATTTGTGGTAAAAGGTCAACCAGGGTCAGTTTTCGTATGCTTCGAAATTGTGTACTATAGGGAGTGCTCAGAAATACTTTGGTGGGGGTGGGGGGGGGGGGGGGAGTTCTATGACGCTTACAGTCAGAACTGTGTATAGCTGGCAATCAATTTGCAACATTTCAAATTCACTTGAAACATATCTTTCAAGCCTCCGAATTGTATTTTTCGGTGATTTGTATTTATCATGTTAGGCCTAGTAACAAAAGTTTCATGTTTCCCGTCCCCGCCCGCCTCCGTTTTAGCTGCCGCCTCAATTTAATATTTACACACAAAAAAAGGAAGAAAAAAAAAGGGTTTTTTTAATTTTAAATGTGCAGAGCTTTAATTGGTCACCTAAACAGTATCGATCGACCCCTACCTGACTCCTCGATTGACTTATATCATGCCCAAGTATAATATTATCTTGGTTTGGTGAAATAATTTCGAAATACTTTCATTAATTCGAAAAACATTTTCATTTTAAACAACGATCAAGACACATACATTTTGAATTATTTTAACATTTGAAAAATACCTAAATTCAGTAAATAATCATTAAATAGGGGAAGAGAAGTGTTGATTGTAACATAATACAATACTGATTTGTAAATGTTTGTACATATTTATTTCATTTTTTGTTTATGTTTGAAATTGAGTTTAAAAAAAATATAACTGTTGTAATATGCATGTTATGTTGAATAGCATTCAAAACCTATTTATTATTTTATCCATCATTCATGAATGAAACATCTTTCTTTACCAGATCACAGGCAGGCATAGGCTACAAGTAGTACAAACAACAATTATAATTTTATTTGACCCAAATTGAAGAGAATATAAATAATTAACAAAATGTACTGAATTTAGATGTTTTTGTTTGTTTCTCTGGCAAGTAGAGTGAAAAATCTCTGTTCAGGAGTGTCCCCGACACAGTTAGTTGGTCACTTTTGACTTGTCCGCCATCTTGAAAAAAATTGCAAAAAAATTGCAAATAGTAAATATTAAGACCCTCCCTCCTTTTTTCTAAAAGTCCGGACGGGAAACATGTTATTTATTTTACTATGCCGTATAGTCTTTTTAAAAACGGTTTCTTTTTCCAATTGTAGAAAGTCCTTCTATCTACACAATACTTTCACAAAGATTTGCGCGGAGCACGACAAATTTTATCAACTTGCTATACAAAATTTGTATCCTGTTGTTGATCACCCTTACCAACAGTTCTGAAGTAAAAATTGTGGACACTGGTTAGTCACATTTTGTATAACAAATCCTGCTGTCTGCACGTTGTTTAATTAATTGATTTATTGTTAATAGTGTGTATTTGGTGACAAATATCAGAATATTCATAGAAATCTCAATATTATGTCTACAACCAATCCAGATGAACTTATTCAAAGATATTCAAATATATTCATAGTATGTTTTTGATTTATACATTAAAAAGCGGCATCACCAACAATTGCGGTTTCACTGACTTTCATCATCATTGACAACCAAAGAGCAGTGTTTACACCGACCCTATCGGATCAAAGCTCACAAGAATATAGGACATTAGTGAACAAACTCACACCAGTCGTAAGTATATTTATTTTTATTGACTCCAGGGGTAAGCGACTCCACAGTCCACACCTCAAAAAAGTAACTGACCAGGTAATAAATATGCTCTTAACTCCAAGCTCCCACGTACAACTATGTAACCATACAATTTGGAGATCACTCAACTATCTGGTATTTTGAATAAAAGGCTGAACACATTAAATGTTTGACGGATTGGTGTAAAATTTTAATAAAATAAGTCAAATTTAGGAAATTCAAGTTGAAGGTATTATCTAAAAACAGTGGTGTCCGAATTAAGGAAAAAAAATGGTTGCCCGGCAGGAAATTTTGGTTGTCCACCTACATTTTTGGTTGTCCGTATTGTATGTGTTTATTTGGTTTAAATTATGTCCAATGCGATAATAATATGCGCCGCGAGACGTCACAGATGTAATACTGTAACAAATTATGACAGTAATTTAAAACATGGATGTAACCGTACGGTATAAATATGATACATGTACAAATAAAGGCCCAAATGAGGTCATGGAAGTACAATGATTGTCGATGATTAGATGGATATTTTCCGTATGCAACTTGAATTATTTAGTATTTAGCTGTTGATTTTGTTTCATTCACTGTTCTTTGAAATATTTAAATTTATATGTAAACTTCTAGTAAAATATTTGGTTGCCCGCCGGACAACTGCAAAAGTGAATTTTGGTTGTCCGTGGCTAAGTTTGGTTGTCCGTGGCTAATTTTGGTGCAACCGGGCAACCACTTATTGTTATTGCGATCACTGTCTAAAAACGATGGATTCTATCGTGATATATATATCATAATTAAATGATCAAAACTAATTAATAAGAATCAAATCACCATAATTACGAAATGGTTTAACGTTTTTCAATATGCAATATTTGATTAGACAGTACGAACGAACCATCTTAAAGTTTTAGTCCTAGTTCAAGAAAAGAGAATAAATCGTTAGTTATATCATTCTAGAGACCACGAGACATAGAAACGAGACATAGTATTGGATGGTAGGCAAATTGGATTAGAGAAAATGTTTCAATTCGAGGGCTAAACGGCTCAGCAGACTCCACAACGATCCAACGCTGAGCGCAAGCGTTGATTTCCGTTGACCGATCAGGCTGCGTTATATTGTTTGGTGGAGCTTATACGCATGTGTGAGAGCGCAAAGAGCTCGAGCGTTGTGGAGTCTGGTGAGCCATTTAGTGAGATCTCTAATAGCTGCCAGTTGTTATAAATGAGGATGTGTATACGCTTAGCAATTGATAAACCAAATAAATGTAACTCAGATCAGTATTATTTAAAAAATCTATATTTTTCTTATGTATCTGAAGCGTGATATGATATGTAAAATATGTATCATTAATATGTTGTTATATTATGGGCCAATGGCCTAATTGTATTGTGAAATAAAACTTGAACCAGATCAGTAGCTATTGCAAATAATTATGATATTTTTGTTCAAATATATTGTCGCAGGGTAGAAATGTCGATATGATCGTGGGGTGAAACTAGTAGATGTAAATGTTTTAGTGCCCGATGAATACTTTTATTTTTAACACCGTCCATGTGGCAGGCGTCTGCAGACGACATTCCAAAATTTCACAAAATGCTTCACAAATGCATAATTTATTTATTATTTACTGCTATTTCACCTATGTCTTTTTTTTCGAACATAACCTATACGAATCATCATCGTTTTCTTCTGTATCAACAGTTACAAATCTCTCTCTGCAATCCAGTACCCGGATGTAATGAAGTAGTCATAACCAGTTTTGGACCTGGAAGTATCGTTGTAAACTCAATGCTACAGTTTGCAGCTGGTTCAACTAGTACATGCGCTGACACTGTAGGTGATTTATCCAATGGAGTGGGTATCGCAGGCTTTGTAATAGATCGAGCATCTACACAATGTACGAGTAAGTACCTTTTACCCAATCAATTACAAGTACGAGCTAGAAAGGTTACTTGGCCAGCTTTCGTCAGAAGTGTCTCTGACTTCATAGGAACTCAAGGCCTAATGATGACGGTCATGAGCTCATGCGCTGCTGAACACGCACCCTACTTCTGCCCGATTGACTGATTAATCTGTAATCTGATTGACTGACCAAAGCTGTGCTCTCATTGGCTGACTGAACTGTGTTTAGTCAGCCAATCACGGTGACCAAAATAGCAGAGCAGCTCAGAACCAAATATTGAGGGCTTTGAGCCACAAGGTCCTATCTGTAATAGCTGGCAGTTATTATAGTTGGGGTTGGTTATATTATATGCTGAGCAATTGGTATAAACAGAATGTAACTTGGAACAGCTATAGCAGATATCGAGGGTTTGGTGCAACAAAGGGCTATCTGCATTTCGGTCATTTTGAGAAAAAGTTATTTTAAGGTTTGTACCCATCATTGTCACCTATTGGTTTTGACAAGTTAAAGGAAATGCTATTCAAACCTTTTTGATTAGGTGAATTTACTATTTTCTCTTAATTAGGTTCCTGATCTTGTGCGGATCATTTTGATACCAAAATCTCATTTAGGCCAAAAAATGCAGATAGCCCTTTGTTGCACTAAACCCTCGATATGTTCTAATTTCGAGTTACCTAGTGATGTGAAAATCTGTAATAGCTATCTTCTCTATATATTTGTGTTTACTTGTATTTTAAATATTTTCTGAGTTGCAGTTACCCAATTGATTGGCCCATCAGAGCTCACTGTAGAGAATTACCAGTTTTATCTGTTATCACTCATTTCATTAACTTTGTTATTGTCTGTTGAGTTATAGTTCACATTTGCTATTTGTATACAACAACAAAAGTTATACACTTCTAGTGCTAAAGATGTACTCTTGTGATAATACAATATTTATTATAATTTGACAGTGAAGTGACAACTGTTCATAAAACTGACCAATCTTCATCCAAGCAACTTGTATATCCATACGATACATGTGCAAATTACTGATTGCTGTCAACTCGTTCACTAATCTATGAATTAGCAGTGGAATCGTTTATAGCTTGCCACAGTCACAGGTTTTGCACTTCCAAATGCCTTTTTTATCATTTGATATACACAGAGAATATTAATTCGTCAAAAATGTGGTCTTATTTGAAAAATTAAAAACTTGTCATACGAAATGGCAGGTTTGTGATTCAAGAAATATTCTGTAACGGTGCACATTTATTTGTGATGCTAAAAGAACAATATAGAGTGTTTCTAGTTAATTTTCATCGTAAAAAACATTTCCTTGACTGAAATATATTTAACTTTTAATGATAAATTAATGAATGACAATTGAAATGACAAATTAAATGACTAATTATCAATGAAATGACAAATTGAGATTAGTCAATCTAATTAATTTAATTGCCATCTAATCTGTAATTCATATTTAATGACTAATTATTGATTACAAATTATTCTTTTAATTTGTCATTTAATTTGTCATTCATTCATTGGTCATTGAAAGTCAAATATTTATGAGTCGTGGCATTTTTTGCTATGTTGAAAAATACCACTAATAAATAAATACCAAATGGTCATTTATCACAAAACAATAATTGTTTAGCATTACAAAATATTTTTTAACTGACGAACCTTCCATGACAAATGTTTAATTTGTCAAATAAGACCTATTTGTTATGAATTAATATTCTCTGTGTAGAGATACCGGTGTAAGTTCGTGCATGACTACTTGAATCATAAATAACATTTATCAAACTTCTAAACAGCTTGCAACCCAGGGTGTGAGAATGGAGGAGTATGCTCCGCACCTAACACATGCGACTGCACAGGAACCGGATATAAGGGCGCTCTATGTCAAACTACAGGTTTGTGATGTTCTCTATAGTCATGATAGTACACTAGCAACCAAAAGAATTATGACACCTTGCAAGCTGCAAATTTAGAGAAAACACTGGGAGTCCTTTGAACTACTGTTTTAGCTTTTTGGTATTCTAGGGTAATACAATTAATGGAAAGTTCTTAAAAGTTTGTTTAAATGAATTTGGGATATTCCTGAGACATTATTATTTAAAAGGAAAACAATTATAACAATATTTCAGTGATTTAACTTAAACGATTTTTGCATTGATATATCTAGTTAATTTAGAGTCAAATTAGCTTCACAAAAATTCTAAGTTATGATGTAATAAATAGAACTGCGTAGTGTACCCAGGTCATATATGGGTGCTATGAGAAAGTACAGAGAATTTAGATGGTTTCTTTTTGAAATATGAAAGTAAAGGTGTCAAAATGAACTACTAAATTTCCCTCTCAAATATCTTATTCTTAAGATTAATGAAGAGATCAAGTGTCAATATCTGTGACTCCTAGAGATTAGAGACTAGTGACAATATTGGGATTAATTTTACTTGAGTGAATCCATTGACAAACAATTGAGAAGGTTTTATTGAAAGGAAGTAACAAATGTAAGACTACCCGCCATAGGAGTACATTGGCTATTAATGAGGTTGGTGAATTATTTATGAGCTATTACCAATGGGAAATTTGTATGGGATTTGAAGAAGACACACGTTTTCTTCAATTCCATGGAATTGAATAAGCAGATGTTGCTGGAAACATGAATTTATTAATGAGAAGAGATTCAGCAACACAGTTGTTCAACTCGTAGTGAAATATTACACTCCAAATTTAATAAATTAGATAATTTTGACAACATACCCAAGTGTTCTTATACTGTTGGTTGCTAGTGTATATTATGTATTCCGTCAAAACCTTGATTCAGTGACTGGGACTTTAAGTATATACAATATGTCTGTTCATACAAAGAGTTGTTACGCCATTCCAAAACTGTTTGACCTTTACACAGGTTTGTATGGTAGGCCTATAGTTTCCATTAATAGGTCAGTGATTCTTAGACAATTCCAAAACATCGTGTATTACGTTGAAAGCTAGCAGTTTCTTTCAGACTTTCAAAACCTCTAAACTACCTCGAATAACGATAATTTCTTTGTAACAAATCCAAAATGAACTAACTATTATCAAAGTTTAGCAACCGACCTGCTTCGTCAGGAATGATGTTTTGGATCCAGCATCACTTCCGGTGTTTCTAGAATGTTTCTGGATCAGCAGAGAATATACATGACTAAGTTGATAAGCCCCATAATTGTTCATAGCTGTTTTACCTCTTATTGTCCATATGGATTCCCGTATCCCGTATCCATGTAGTGTATCTCTCGTTTTCTCCGTGGAGAGTTTTGGCCCCTCCAAGTCAACCACACGGTTTTTTATCTGCTACATGGTTTGTGATAGCGGATTTATATTGTTCTGAATGTCGAATAACCACGAATAACGTCGAAAAACCTGGCTGAATAATCGCGAGTAACCTTAGTTAATAACGTACATAACGTCGTGGCGTGCCATAAATGTACCTTGAAATACCATGTTAATATTATGCAAATCTGGAAACACTGTTTAATCATTTTCAAAATTAGGTGCAAAGTTTGTATCTCAAAAGTAGGCCTACACAGTTATATATAACAAAATATCATAATCAATGGTAGTTTTTGATGTTCTAAATGCTCTTAATATCACATATCGCTGGTTAAAACAGCAATATAGGCCTTTAAATATTATAGATACATATATAGATAATTGCGTCAAGTACTTAGCTTGAAATTGCGACAGATTTTAGAACTGTGGCATTGATTGTTTTTAAACATCATGCATTTGAAATGTCAAATTACCCTATAATTCTCCTTAATAATTAAAAAATGGTGTATACCTACTATTCTATTTATTAAATAAACAAATTGGATTATTGTTGCGTAACTAATGTTTTGCTAAAGTATGGTTATATTATAATGTTAAAACAGTTATCAAAGCTTTGCACTAGTTCTGCACTGCTATCTGCTAATCCAAAACTAGCGTAGCGAGATGCGACCCAAGGGAGCAGCACTAGCATACCCACTGAAGATAATTATGATTACCCCTTGCCCTTCAAATTAACAGTCAGTTTCCTCACACAGGGTTGGTTCTGACAATATATACATTTGAATTCTGGTTGGCCACCCAAAACTGATTGGTCAGTTTTATTAACAGTTGTCACTTATATATATATATATATATATATATCAACATATCAAGGGAGAATACCCACCAGGTTGCCTGAAGATAAAGGATCTGGCCCGTTAATGTTAATTGCCTGCGTTATAATCTCAATGCATATTCAATGCAAGTGCCAGTACCTGTCTAACAACTTGGAACATACAGCGTATAACTTGGACAATGAGCAGGCCCAAATCGGTATCTATGCACAAATCCAGTGCTAATAATCAAAGTTATGTGTTATGTCCCTTTTTGCAGTGGTTTGTGCTCAACCGTGCCTGAATGGAGGATCCTGTACTGGCGATGATACGTGTACTTGCGCTCCTGATTACGAGGGTTCTCAATGTGAAATAGGTGCGTATATGACGACTTTGCATGAAACTCCCACAATTGCCCTCCGTCATCTCCTACCCATCACCACACACACATAAACCTAACCTGACCAGGTGCTATGCCAATCTATTCAAAATCTGCTGCTATAAACGTCACATCAAAAAGCTTTAATGTACATAAATTTAGCTCATTTCTAATTCACTATATGAGAAACTGTGTGTAAGGCATGTGCATTTGATTAAGACATACAAACTAGGTAATAGACAAAATGTCAGATACGGATATATACTAATTATGTATTATGTTATTTTGACGTTTGTAGTTTAGTTTCGTCCCAACAAAACATCAGTGACGTAGTTAGATATTTCATATTGGGGTAGGGGGGGGGGGGGGGGTGATTGCAAGAACTAAAAGGGAAATAAAAGGACTGTGAGAAATGGTGAGCGATTGGAATAACGAGTGGGCTCCAGGGCTTATCTTAGGTACTGGTAGGGGTTATGGGGAAAGAGACTTGTTGGGGTTGGGGTGGAGTCCGGGCCCCGAGCCCCTACATGATGATACGTCACTGTCCTGGGAAAAAAAATACAAGTAAGAGACAAAAAGTGAACCGACAAGACTTTGTGAAATAGCTAGCGGGTGGACTAACGAGTTGGCAGAGACATGTTGGAGTTGGGGAGTGTCCCGGGTCCCGAACACCTACATGATGATACAATACTGTACAATACAAATATACCCCTGAAGTCATAGATGATTTAGCAGCACTTGCATCATGTCCATTCCGTGATTTCCAACCACGAGAGCGTAACAAATTCGAATACATCCATTTTGTAGACATACGAGTGCGCTTCTCCATTCTTAATGACGGAGCGTGCCTTTTTACAATTATAATTGTTTGTATGATTTGGATTAGTGCATCCATGCACGCCAATTGAGGCACCAACAATACAAGCCACATTCCACATAATGAATAGCCATCAAAATCAAAATGAGTAACAGGTAGAAATGGATGTAGGCCCTTTTGCAACACATTATAACGGTTGTTTTTACGTTATCAACACAGAATCTGGTTTGTCGGCAGATAATATGGCAGTCATTATTGCGGTGTTCGTCGTCGTCATCCTTATAATCACAATACTGGTCGGAGTTTTGGCCTACACTTATAAATCCAGACAACAAAGGACACAACAGGACTTGTTTGGTAATCAGTATAACATGGGCGGATACTTTATGCCCGGTGATTTCCAACAGATTAGGTTTTCACCTACTCTCAACGTAAGTATATGAAGAGATACTTTCTCATAACGTCCCATTCAAAGTCACTAGATATCTTGTATGAGGGTTTTCAACGGTCAAATGCAAATTCAAAGATCCCGTATAACCGGCTAGATATTTATTCATTTTAAATATGAAGTTTTATCATGTTTATAGTGTACTGATAAATAAAACCACGTTTAGAACATAAATTATCCTTAAAGTCCAAGTCATGCATCAATTTACACGGTGCAATCAGGTGTTTCGTTATAACTGTAAGATGTTCCTTATTCGATTAGGACCTAAAGTATACTTTTTCTTATTTCGAAACCAATTGAAAGAAATCCTAATCTCACAATACAAAGAAATATAATCTTTTAGGAAGCGGCATGTCTCTTGTGATGTCTGGGTTGGTGTCTTTGTGCGTTGAAATACCAGTCACGTCTGTTAATTGTCTATTGTTTTATTGTATTAAATGGAGTGAGCACTTTCGGGACTAAATATTGGTAATCTGCTCGCCCCGTCCCTATATCATTATTTCATGTTGTTATATGTATAGATACTAGAATATCCAGTTGGTTTGAATACATTTAAAGGATGGTTGGTCCACGCGAAACATTTGGGTACATATGTTTAAGAACGAATAAAGGTTGTATTCCCTAATTGTCGATGTTTTATTTTTATATTATCAGGAATACATGCGGACACGAGCTCAGGACTTCAATACAGCAGTTGGGTCGAATGGTGGATTTATCATGCCTTCATTCAATAATGGCACAAATTACTACTGGTAGCACGTGCACCGTACGAGTTCTGGAACATAAACACGTTCCAGTATCGCTCGATACTGAAATACAATTTAGACCGAATAGTTAAATTCGTACCGGTATCGAGCGATACTGGCATCTGTTATGGTCCAGTATTGAACGAGTCTGGTATACAAGTCATCTGGGACCTTAAGTACCCTTTTCTCCATATAAATAGTGACAAATGGGTCCTTTCAATTTTGATCTTCATTTAGAAGGATTAAAACTCTAAAAAAATAATGATCAAATTAATGTCACTTTTTATTCAAGCATGGACGCAAAACCAAGCATCTAAACGATGCTGCAATCGTCGCGATTGGTCCATTATGGTTCTTTGATGTTAAATGTAATAGGTACACGTGGTCAATATTCATGAATTATGACACTTTTTAATAATAATAACTTTGAGAGTAAATTGTCCATAAAGTGTGTTTATACAGGGTGAAACAAGCAAAAAAGTGCACGGATTGAAACGGCCATTTGACCTTGATGTGTGCATTGAACCATGAAAATGTTGTTGTTTGTATAAAGCGTAGTTAATCTAGTTTTTGGTTTTGGGATTTACTCAGTTAATGCATGAATATTACTGTAGCATGATGGAATGGAGTGAGAGTATACAAACAAGGCATTGTTGTGTCTGTAATTTATTACAGGTTCCCGGCATATTAAATTGGCAAAAGGTGGTTAAAACACTGTAGATGGTAATCGTTCACATACTAAAATAGTGTGAATTTCGGGACTTTTGATCGGTGAATCTGTGATTGACCCTTCCACCTCCATCAGAAATTTAGGAGTTACATTTGACACCTATCTTAAAATGGATCTGCTGGTCAGTTCCGTATGTCGTACGGTTAATTTTCACCTGCGGAACATCGTCGTATCCGTCGTTTTATTGATCACGATACGTGTGCACATGCGGTGAGATCTTTAGTCCTCTCTCGGCTGGATTATGGCAACTCAATTTTGGGTGCCATATCAGTTTAATGTTCAGCGCCTTCACAAACTTAAGAATCGTGCTGCGCGTCTCGTCTTTTGTGCACTACTCTGTCCAGCAGAGAATCGACTTCAAGATCTTGCTGCATGTGTACAATGGTGTCAATAATCTAGGGCCTACCTATTTATCTCAGATGCCGTATGACTGTTCAAGAGCTGGTTTAAGATCTTCCAATGACACTTGTTGTACCTTTCACACTCTCCCACACTCCATACGCACCGCGTGCAGTGTCAAATCTTTTAAAAAGATGTTAAAAACTCATATATTTCCGCAGGTGTATATTTGTTTGGTTAATTTCGGATGCAATGCACCCTTTTTAATAAAAATGAGTGTGTTTTTAATCCAGGTTTTTTAATACTTAAATTGTATCTATACATATTACATTGTAGATTTAATTATCTTTTAACCTATTTTAATGTATTTTGATTGGTATTTTTTATATGTTTATCTTGTATATGTATTTCCTTTAAAGCGCATTGATCGTGTTTTTGGAAATGCGCTTAATAAATCACGTTTTCATTCATTCATTCTTTTATTCATTCAAAGTGGCCAACAAAAGTCCATCTTTCCCAATAAGTTACAGTCAAAACACTTGAAATCAACATTTTAAAGAATGTATTACAATTTTCATACTCTCTCCCTCTGTATTAATGGAATTAACCCTAACTCTACCCCCCCTCACTTTTTTCAGATTTTTTTCTTCGACGTGGAAAATTGACCAAAATATCCCCCCGACAGCCCCCCCCCCCACCCCCGGGATTTGATTCAGGGACCTCCAGCATCAGAGGCGAACGATTCCCCACTAGACCACGGCACTTAATACTTAATACAAACAGAATTTAGTTGAAACTGAGGAGCTCATGTGTGACCGAGTTGAAAGTTGAAAATCTAGATTTTTTAAAACCATAGACCTTCTTTGAAACCCATCTGGCTGTATGTAACTAAATTTGCTTTTTGGATATGTCAGTATGTAAGAATCATACATGCTAGCGACATCATATTCCCGGCTGCATGTCTTGCTTTGCTTTCCAAGTTTCTCACTATACCAACTTTGCAACAATTGGTACGATACTGGTAAAATCGTACCAGTATCGAGCGATACTGGCATCTTTTATGTTCCAGTATTGAATGATACTGGTATACCAGTATCTGAGACCTAAAGTATCCTTTTTCCCATAATAGTGACTAAGGGGTCTCACGTTGTCGTTCAAATTGATTTGAAAATATTGGTCAATGTAGGCTATGTACATTATGTCACTTTTTATACAAGCATGGACGCGAAACCAAGCATCTATTTCTACACGACGCTCAGCGATTGGTCCATTATGGTTCTTTGATGTTAAATGGAATAGGTACACGCGGTCAATATTTATGAATTATGAAACTATGCTTATAGTAATTGTCCATTAAGTGTGTTTATACAGGTTGAAGAAAAAAAAGTGCACGGATTGAAACGGCCATTTGACCTTGATGTGTGCATTGAACTATGAAAATGTTTTAGTTTGTAAAAAGCGTATTTAATCTAGTTTTTGGTTTTGGGATTTACTCAGTTAAGACATGAATATTACTGTAGCGTAATGGAATGGAGTGAGAGTTTACAAGCAATGCATTGTTGTGTATGTAATTTGTTACAGGTTCCTGGCATATTAAATGGGTAAAAGGTGGTTAAAATACTGTAGATGATAATTGTTAACATACTAAAATATTGTGACTTTCGGGACTTTCGATCGCCGCTAATTTTAAAAATTGCATGTTGAGAGATGGCAGTTTTTATTCGTTTTTGGTCATAAGTATGATATTTTGTTCTATATGATTACGCAATTTGGGTTCGATGATTTTAAAATTTTCTAACATAGAATGTACAATGTTGTGCTTGCGGGACACCTCCTTTAAGATTTAAACGAAGCCTTTCTTCGACATGGCCACCATTTTGCTGAAGACGTGTGTGCCATGTCCAACATGTTGCGATCAAAACGCCTGTAGAGGACTAATACGTAATAAAAGCGTTACTTAGAAGAAAATGTGGCCAAAAAAAGTTCATCTTGCCCAATATGCTACAATCAAAACACTTTAATTAAAATCAAACATTTTTAAGAATGTATTACAATTTCCATACTCCCTCCCTCTGTATTGATGGAATTAAAGAGTTTCTTGACGGTTTTTACTCATGGGTTTGTTACGTATTGGGTTGATGAGTCACAATGTTTGGGGATGGCGCAATCAAACTTAGTTGATACATGATACTGGCACGTTCGAACCAAGGGGGGGGGGGGGGGGGGGGGGGGGGGGGGGGGGCATTGTGTGAAATATTAAAGCATACACACGGAATGAAACGGTATGAAAAATAAAGCCGGGTATTAATTTTAAAAGAGGCCACGTGTGACTGAGTTGAAAGTTAAAAAAATGTGATTTTCCAAATGAAGACCAATTTGAAACCCATCTGGATGTATGTAGCCATGTTTCGCACATCTAAATGTGCGTATTATTTAACTACCGTTAGAAATAAAACCACAACAACAAAATGTATTGTGATTTTCTGAAACCAAAATAGACCCACTTCGAAACCCCATCTGGCTGTATCAGATAGCCATGTTTGGATGCATCAAGTGACTTATCATTATCTAAATTTGCTTATTATTTAATTATCTTTGAAATAAGGTAATACAAACGAAATTCAGTTGAAACTGAGGAGTTCACGTGTGACCGAGTTGAAAGTTGGAAATTTTTTAAAACCATAGACCCTCTTTGAAACCCATCTGGCTGTATGTAACTAAATTTGCTTTTTGGATATGTCAGTATGTATGTATAGTGGTCGAATCCAACGAAAAGTGTACACGGCTAGATTTTTAGGGTCCAGTTTCTAAATGCTTCGATCTCTTTTTCCTTTTCCCCACTCAAAGTCAACATATCAAGCTTGTATGGAAAAAAAGTGCCATCACTAATCTCTCCAATTGACCACGTGGCGGAATGATGAAGTTGAAGGTACACTTCTCAATGTTACCTACAAATACAAGTACCATGTTTTGATTAAGTGATGATTATTCCACCTATTTACATATTGCATTCAAATTTGTGATTGTATTGTATTCAGAAGATGCTAATGCTGATAGAAAGTGGACATATTTGTACAGGTACTCATCTTATTTTACATTTTAGATTCACACAGTTAGGTAGCATTTTCAGGCTCTCAATACTTTGAAACATGAGGTTGAGTCACTTTGTATACTGTCACCAAGATGATTTTAATGAACATTTGTTTTCATGTACCTCAAAGAGGGGGAATGACCCTTTCTGGAAAATTTAGAATTTTGAGCATGCGCCAGAAACTTAAGTACATAGAGGAATGTGAACATTTTGTATTCGTAGGTAACAGTTAATGTATACGTAGGTATAAGAGAAGTAAAACTGTAATAAATTAATGTTGTACTTAATTTATGCTGCATTTTGGGGGTGAAATGATCATGCAGGGTTGTTAACAATATTTGTTTTTAAATAAACATGTTAAAACATGTTTAAATCCTAATATTATGGACATATTCCCCAATAGTTTACTTTAAATAGATACTAGAATATTAATTTAATGTTGAAAAAATATACAATATCTAACTCTTAGTTGTGATTTTGAATAGGTTTATTAAGAACAAAATATCAGGCAACAATTTTAAGCATTCCTATAAGAGAAAAACATGTTAAGACTTAAAGCACGGTAGCTAATATTGCAATAATCAAAGTATTCGTAGGTAACACATTTGTTCTCAACTTTAACTTCGTTGACTAAGAACGGTTGGATTCTTTGATTTTACATATGTTTAAGAGGCAAAATTGTACTCGACGTAGTTTTTATGCCCTGAATCGCGTCTGAGGGTGAATGTCGTACAGCAAAATAAAAAGGTGTCTTGCTTGACGTTAAAAGTTGATAATATAAGAATGTGCGCTCAGCACTGCTTTTACAAAACAATCATAATTGCGTTATATTCAACATTTGAATAAAAAGCAAGATTAACCAAATAAACATTAAAATTATATAAAACTATGTTCCTATTTCTAAGATATAAAAGAAAACATCCTAAACATCAATAAACTCACTAGGCCTATACTGTTAGTATTATTGATCATCTAAAATGGTTAAGGAATGTTGATTAAAATTAATTTACACATGATAATTACGGCAGAAAATGTTTTATTATGCTAACGTATCTGATCATCCAATTTTGTAAGTGTCTTTCTTGCTTGACTTTCAATTATTAAGAATGTGCGTTTAACTTCTACAAAACAGTCAGAAGTGTGTAATATTTAACATCTGATACAAGGCAAGATGATGACAACATACATATCGTACTGGGTTAAAATTTCCTAAAGGTATAGTTAAACAATCAATTAACAAGCTAGTATAATATTCTTACTCATCTCATTTGGTAAAAAGCATGTTCATCATTAAAACTAAACATAATGAAATATTAAGCATATAGAAACATTTTAAGTAAGATACCTCTGATCATTCAGCCTTGTTATCTCTACTTAACAAGTTTAGTGGATTTTTGTGTAGTTAGTTCTTCATCTCTCTCTTGTCACGAGAATGAATATCTAGTAGAACAGAATGACTCTTTGTTTATTATAGGAAATTTTAGAATGAACGTTTCAGTTTCCGTGTGAATCCAAAGTATTGGATCGAATCAACTATTGAACATTTCCTCGAGCCATCATTAATTATAAAGCAAGCGGTTTTCTTTTAGCAAACAGTTTGATTTGCCTGTAATTCATAATCTTGAATGTCAGGTTATTTGTTTTAAGCAATAAAACAACCGGTTGTCTTCCTCAATTTGTTCTAAATGAAGGAGGCAAGTGAGTCTTCTAGCAGTTATCATTTTGAATAGCTGTTTTAAATACATTTAATATATACTTTGAAATAATTTCATATCAGACCTTATATTATATATATAAGTTTAATATGAGCCGAACATGTTCAAAGTCTAGAATATTCAAATGTCGTGCATTTCAGTCCACAGCGCGCGGAATAAAGCACATACAACTTACAGCAAGACATCCAGTTGTCAGATTAGAATTAAGATATAATTTCCTAGTTTGGAATTTGTATCATTCTAAAAGTCGTACATAGTAAGTTTTTATCGAGTTTCAACCGGAGGCAGATTCCGTTTGACATAGAATCACCAATATGAAATATGTTGTCAGATGTAGACAAAATAGGAATTTTATGTTTAAACATTCAATGTTGTTCGATTTATAAACACTAATCTAATAGGTTTTGCCACGACAGAGATATTGTCGGGCATGTGCCTTTCATTGTGATTTTCTTTTAAATCAACCACTGCTTAGTTCAATTACACTAATTAATGAATGTCGGAAGCATTGATTATGAACAATTCTTGATTTGAGACTGAAATCAGTTAGGCCTACCCTTGATTACCTCCCACCTTTAAAAAAAAGGGAAAATGTTTTACTAAATTTCTTGTTCACTTAAAATAAGTTTCGGTGACATTACACAACCTGCCCGAGCAAAAATGAAGCAAGTTATTTTATATTTGTGACACATGAATTCCATTTTCAAATACAACTACAATAATGGCCAATATTATCTACCTCAGTAGTCACTTCTCTGCAATTCCAGAGGAAGTTGGTTAACTACGTATACATTATATCGACAAGCTGGTTTAAAACAATATTACGCACCAAACGATATTATTCCCGTCTTATACATTCCTGCTAAATATTTACATAATATAAGGTGCGATGAAAGCGAAAAAAATACAGGAATTGTACCATGCTCATTAACTAATATATAGGTTACCTACGAATACAAAATGGAATATGAGAAAATTGATTATGAAGCCGAAATTTCATGGATATTATGACTAAATGTACCCATTTTAAGACGATCAACGTGTAATCTATGGATATAAATAACATTCATTCACTCTAACTCCAACAAAAAATATGTTCTCGGCAAAACCAGTGTGATTACACCATGCATTTTATTTAAATTAACACCTCCTATTTTCATTTAATAAGGGAATATTATTTTTTCCCTCCAAATATAAATATAATAATATATCCAGTCAGATTGTATGATTGCGCACTGCTTGTATGTAAAATAAAATCATTTAGGGCCAATATGCACCGTGTATATTATTGAATGTTGCCTACATATACATGTTACCTCCTAATACAACATGAAGTCAATGCACGAGAAGCTGTTACTGATTATTTATATAAACATTAATCACCCCCATTGCGATTTAAATCAACTGTCAGAGGATGTCTTCGCGTGAATAACATAAACAACTACACTAATAGGAGTAACAAGATTGAGACATAGGGAGGCTATATTCAAGCAACTTTTAAGACAACAACAAATTATTGATGCACTTGTACGCAAACTACAGAATTTGGTGAAAAGTTACTTACAAAAGCTGAAAGATTGATGCAACACTTCTCTGTGGCTTGCCAAACGCAGCGCACATTTCTACGTTATTCCAGTCGATACAAGTATGTAACAACATAGGGAATAACCACGGTATCGTTATTTGTATTTGAAGGTAAAAGTTCATATTTCAAATTTGCCTACGAATACAGCCTTTTATTGCTGATATTTCAAAAAATGTTGCCTTCAAAATGATAAAACTTGGCACACATGTACATTGTATCACACCTCGCTTATTGTATAGATATCATTTACTAATCTGTGTTTATATTAAAATGGCAGTGTTTTAAATAAGTATTCGGAGGTAATGCATTTTTTTTACCAAACCGATCGTTTCCGCTTTTAAAATTTCTAACAGCTTTATCAAAAAATCGACTTGAATGTGGACAATGCATTTAAGTATTTAACATATTTAGGTATCCTTACAGCACAAATTACACTACCTCAGGCGAATTCTTCCCCGAAAGTGAGATTTAACAAAACATGTATTGGTAGGTAACGTCAAAACTTACCACAGCCAAAAAAATCACAACAATTCAGGGGATTGATCAAAAGTAACAAAAATTACAAGAGGCATTCTTGAGATATCCACCAATCAAACAGGTAAAATTATTTCCGCTTAAGCTCGTTTTCATCTAAACGGTTATATGTCTAAAATAAAACCTTAACAACTATTTTGTAAAAAGGGTGAAAAATAGCAGGTTTATTGCTAGCATACGCCCAATTGTGCATAGAAGTTAGTCATATTATATATGGCGCGAAGCGTCTCATCGAGGCGGATACGTATAACACAAAAATAAAATAGTCAAGATATAGATTATTTTATTATAGGCCTGAACATCACGTGTACACTTTTCGTTGGATTCGACCATGTACACATTTGTATTTTTTCTTAATAAGAATCATACATGCTAGCGACATCATATTTCGGGCTGCATATCTTGCTTTGCTTTCCACGTGTCTCACTATACCAACATTGCCACAAATTGGTACGATACTGGTAAAATCGTACCAGTATCGAGCGATACTGGCATCTTTTATGTTCCAGTATTGAACGATACTGGTATACCAGTATCTGGGACCTAAAGACAGTATCCTTTTTCCCATAATAGTGACAAAGGGGTCTCACATTGTCGTCCAAATTGTTATCCTTTCAATTTTGATCTTCATTTAGAAAGATTAAAACTCTAAGGAAAATAAGGCACGCGAAACCAAATATCTAAACGATACTCAGCGATTGGATAATTATGGTTCTTTAATGTTAAATGGAATAGGTACAGGCGGTCAATATTTATGAATTATGAAACTTGTTTGTAATAAAAAATCATTTAAAAGGAAAGGGGAGCTCACATAAATAATAACAGTATAGCCTTGAAGGGTATACCGGGGGTATATATAATATGGCTGGTGCTTTTATAGCAGATGAGCAGTGATTAATAAATGGAAGGATGTTGGAGTGTGGGAAGTGTTTTGGTATACGAATTAAAAGAGGTAGGAGTAGGCCTACAAAGCAATTTATGGTATAGCCTCGACACGTGAAAGGAAAGCAAAGCAATACATGCAAGTAGGAATATGGCCGGCGTCGGTGGCATGAACGATTGTTATTAGAGAAGTAAAGTTTTGCATTATATACATACATAATTATAAGCAAATATAAATTGATTGTTGATGTGTTTAACATGGCTACATCTGAGCCAGATGAGTTTCAAAGTCTATTTGGGGAAATCAATATTTTCAACTTTGTCACCCGTCAGGTCCTTTAAAATGAAAATCTATTTTCAGTTTTCAACTTAATTTTGTATTTATATGGTCTTCTCACAATTAGCAAATATTTCCCCCGAGTTTTACATCACTTCCAATCACAAACGATCTTATTTTATAGTAACATGAATTCATTTTACAACCAAAGATTAGACGCCGACAAAATATACCCAATGGTTGGTTGGTTCGGTCAGTCGGGTTTTTTTGTTCTTTTTCCATCTTGAAAAAAAACACCACCTATTGACAAGCCCTTAAAAATGATTAGGCAATATTCATTTACATGTAAAACTTTACCAATTTCTAAACAAAAGAGTAACGTCAGTAAAACAGTTTTTGTTTGTGGTGTTTGCCTTGTTATTAAATTTTCAGTATGAGCTCAACTGCCATCTCATATTTATCTTTTCATAATGAAAATATGAAATGAGCACGCGTCATGGTTACAAGAAATATCATGGTCAATGGTGTAACAGTTGGTGAGAGTGACCGGGACGCGATCTTTATTACCGTAAACAACATTTGATACCTGACGGAGTAAAGTGCATAGCACATGTACATTGTACAGCAATACATTTATACAGTTAGTGAGTACGGTTAATAAATTCGCGACCGGGACCAGGTAAGGTTTTGGTGATTATAATAATCACTAAATTATCCATGAAGTGTGTTTATACAGGGTGAAACCAAACAAAATTTTGCACGGATTGAAACGGCCATTTGACCTTGATGTGTGCATTGAACCATGACAATGTTTTGTAAAAAGCGTATTTAATCTAGTTTTTGGTTTTGGGATTTACTCAGTTAAGATATGAATATTACTGTAGCGTAATGGAATGGATTGACAGTTCAGATAATGTACTTTATATGATTGATAGACATGGAACAGTAATAAATATATGGAGTACAGTCATCTTAAGATGCTAACTTCACATTGCAGTTGATATACTTATCAGTTATTACAAATGCGTTACATCGCCGTTATCTTTCGAAATTAAGATGTTCTAGTCATTCTCTTTGCATTGAAACCGGTAGAAGACATGGAATAGATCCTAATGATCGGAAATATTGAGTGTGTGATGATAGTAATGTATACTTAGTCTCCCTGTCATAATGCCTTGGACATAATTTTATCAAATCATGCGTACGTGCGAGTTGCGTACGTATGTGCGTAGGTGCGCGTTGTAATTCGTACGTGCGAATGTGCGTTAACCCGGAAGTGCGTACCGGTCAGAGCCTGCTCACGACGCTTATATATTGAAGCCAAGTAAGGCAATGTCGAACCATGACAACAACAAACATGCACTTCCCGAAAAAAAATGTCGCTCTTCGCGCGCGTCTGAGTTCGTCACCTTGGCACGTAGCGTCCCTGCCTATTGCTCTAAAACATACGCATGCGTTTCACGAATGTGGCACAGGATAGTTCATTTTGCTGTTAATTAGGCTACAAGTAGAAGATATTCGTGTTTTGGGTTGTAAATTTGGTTTTGTTATGCCATTTTAAACATTCTCAAATGATCTATTTTGGGGACACTCGTGTATAAGAGTTGTTACGGTGTGAATCGTCTCTCAGACGACCCTTAATAACGAGGATTTTCTTTCTCAAAGAAGAAAACTGTGACCCTAGGCGTAACAAGGATTTACCTCAACGAATCATTAGCGAAGGATAGATTCTAAACAGAGGTTAGATTATATCAGGTAAGTTTATAATATTAAAATGAATACCCTGATTCAATTTTGTTAGTAATATGCGGTATTGTTGTATATAGATTTAGGTTTGAAAATTTAAGTTATTCTTTAAAATTGGCGATTTTATTATACTACGGTATAGCACGGGCTATGTACCCATAGGCGACGAAAAAAAGAAACCCCGTTCTACGGGCCCGATCGACCCATTTTCTTTAGAAATTTCACATGTAAATGAATATACCGGATGAATATATATGTTGACTTTCTGGTAAAGTCCTTGTCGGTTCACTTTCATTATTCGCACCTCTCCCCCACACTTCCAATATGAAAAACCTAGCTTACGCCATTATATTTTATACTTGAATGTAGTCCTCACCAGACTATAAGCAAAACTACAATCCTAATATTGCTGGAACACTTTTATGCGTTTTATTAAAAACTCCCTCTCTCTCCCTAGATTCAATGCTGAAACATGAAATTTTGGGTTACGGGATACTGACCAGGGGCGGGGGCACTCAACTTATTTTGTGTATGATGTGCCATCCGGGGTATTAAAGGGGGCTACGCACTAAAAACCTAAACTTGTCGCCTGACTAAGTTAAAGCTAGTCCAGATGGTGTCCATTTTGACTAGATTTAGCCTAGTCCAGCACTGCTTGACTAGCTTTAAGCTCGACTAGCTTGATGTTAGTCCGTCCTAAGCTGGACTAGTTTAGGCTATAGTTGCTCGACTAGCATTAAGTTAGTCCAGATGGTGTCCATTCTGACTAACGTAAGGTTGACTAACGTAAGGTTAGTCCGGCTTGACCCGACTAACGTAAGGTTAGTCCAGCTCAAACCATATAAAGTGCTCAACAAAAATAATTGAAAATTACTTTAAATTACCTAAACAAAGTGTACGACTTGCTTTTGTTGAGCCCTGATTAGCCTTGGTCCGGGTGCACTATTAGTTGGAAACTGTTTAACCCATAGTTTGGAACTATTTAACCCATAGTTGGGAAACTATTTAACCAATAGATGGGAAGCTATCTAATGGGAAGCTATCTAATGGTTTCAGGGAACCCATTTTTGATGGGAACCCATTTTCCTCTCCCGCGTAGTGTTTTGATTAATAACTCTTTCTCGCAAACATGATCACATAACTCCAACTCTCCGTGATCTGCACTGGCTGCCTATCAAGTATCGTATTGTGTATAACATTTTACTTCTGACTTATAAATGTCTTCATGGTACTGCGCCAATCTATCTTCAAGATCTAATCAAACAATATACACCTTCACGCAATCTTCGTTCTTCATCTCTATCGCGTCTTGTCTGCTCTTCAACGTCCACTCAGTATGGTCAACGTTCCTTCTCTGTGTCAGCTGCAGAACTCTGGAATAATATTCCACTTCATGTGAAAAATGCAGAGACTATATTTCAGTTTAAGAAATCTTTAAAGACTCATTTGTTCACAATGGCTTTTTAATTGTAGTCCATATCCATGTATTTGTTTGTTATTATGTTTTTATGTTAAAGCGCTTAGGGATCTCGATGTTAGGCGCTATACAAATATGGTTATTATTATTATTTATTATTATTAAGCTATTTAACCCATAGTTTTTATGGTATTTTGTACCATAGCTGGTAAGACAGTGATCAGTAGCACCATGGAAGTAACAGTTACTTCCATGGTACATTAGTACCCAGAGCTACTCCAATGTCTGGCCAATATGTTACCATGGCTTGATGTGGCCAGTTAATGGGCATTGGTATCATATTGCTACTGGATGCCATAGACAGTGCTGCCAGCGATGCGCTAGTGTAGAGTGTACAATATAGGTTGTGGCTGCTCTCACCTTTATTGCAGTCATCACTACACTCTGCCCATGGTTATTTGGACAAGGGCAAATAAACCATGAGAGAGCCCCGTCCTTCGGAGGGGACGATAAGCTGTCGGTCCCATGTATGAGAAACTCACACTCATACATGTTTTGTCACAGCTAGGTTCGTAAGGAGTAGGGTGTTAACCCATAGCTGTTCCTTATCCGTCCCGGTGCTGTCTAGATATTCACAATCTAACTACTGACATAAAGTGCGCCTCTGAGCAGCCATTATGGAGGATGTGAACTGATTCTTATATCTACATAGGCAGCCGCAGTGGCGTAGCCAGGTTTTTCTCAGTGGGGGGGCAAAGGGGGGGGCCGGGAGTTTTGGTGGGGGGGGGGGGGCAACAACCAAATTGAGCATTGAATTTCCTTGTGTTGTGAATAGGTTAGTCCCAAATTATTTCAACTGACATTTCCCACAGGGGGGGCAACAGGGGGGGCAGAGAACCCCACAGGGGGGCAGCTGCCCCCCCCCTTGCCCCCCCTTGGCTACGCCACTGGGCAGCCGTGCTGTGATCTTGATGAAATGGCACGTTAAACAAGCCTAGTATGTATGTATGTATGTATGTATGTATGTAATAACCCAAGGCCTACTGGTTAGATGCCCCCCAGAGCTCCGTCTGTTAGCACTAGCCGCGAAGCTCGGCTATCCAGGTGGCACGGTATTGACATGCGCTACATTTGTAATGCATCTCAGTCATCTAGGACGTGGAGATGGGTAACTGCAGGGAAGCGTATTAAAACAAGAGGGCTGATGGAATGCCTCTTGGATCTACAACCTTAATAACAGTAAAAGCAAAGCATGAAGATGCATAGAAGAAGCATGCAGGTTAGAAAAAGGATAGGAATAAGAGGGAATGATAAAATAGAAAGGAAGATTGCAGCCACGCTACTACAGCCAATTTACCACCGAAGTCCAGCAGAACAAATCAAGCTAGTCAGGCTGAGCCGGACTAACCTTAAGCTAGTCAAATCGGTCATAACCTATCCAGCAGGCTTGACTAACCTGCTTGACTAGTTTATTATCAGGGTGTTCGAAACTAACAGTCAGTAAGCTTTAATTCGCCCCTACAATGCCTACCCAGTAGAAATTGAATGTACACACTGTTTGGATCTTAATCCTATGTAAGAATTATTTGTTCAGTCATAGGCATGTGAGACAACCGACGCCAAATAAATCACTGCTTCAGAATACTGAATGTTTGCCTTAAAATACTTATATAAAACCCAAGAGGTTTCAGGGGCGAAGTTAGAATTTGAATGTGCGCACTTTGTGTTTAGATTTTGCTTATGTTTATTACCTGCCTATGTAGGAATCATTGTTTTTAGTTTGTTAGACATTTGGGAAAGTGTCAAAATTACTGCTTCAGAATGTTGCATTTTCCCCTTTACACTTTAAAATGCCTAAAACCACCCCACCCAATCTCCGCGCTAGATCAACTCGCTTCGCTCGCTCCACTCGAATGGCCACAAAACAGTAGGAGGGCCAGCTATCGCGTTAGCCGCAAAACGACGCGTTATTAACTTTGGGACTTTGCAATTCTGAACTTGTTACTTTTGGGGTCGAAACCGATGTTCTCTCCCGCGGACTTTTTACAACTTTTTAACTATCAAATTACTCAATAAATGTTTGATTATGTTAATTGCCGATCGCTGTATTCGAAAGATAACAATAATATTACCTAAAACACATATTCAAATATGACTTGGACTGGTTTTTTAAAAGTTTCAAGTACTCAAACTTTCAATGACTCGGTGTTCGAAATGAAAGCGTCATGTTTGTTTACATTCTAAACGTTTCGCGACATCATATGTCGCACGTTTTTCATATACTGTGTTCCCAAAAAATCGTTAGAATAGACTTAAATCTATCATCAGTCAAAAATTCCCGAATGGTCGATACATAATATTTGCTGAAATTTGCCATGGAAAACAGACTGTCACTTCAGCCGCTGGGCCTGATATTGAACAAAACTTGCACCGCCGAATGCGCATGACCGGCATAGGGCAAAAAAAAGGTCGCATCACCTCCACGTACACCGGTAGGGCTGGCTGCAATCAATGACGGGGGCATTGAATATTTAATAACTAATCTGACAAGTGACATGATTGTTCTACTCCATCGACTGGACATGCTGGAGAAATAAAGGTAACAAGTTTAGCATTGTCTACTTTTTGGCGTAATATACTCTCATGCAAACAGATGAATCTGTGCCACTGCACTGGCGAAGTACAAAGCGCGCGGACAATGACGTTTTTATTTTTCAATTAATAAATAAGCTTATTTATATTTATTTGCGTTTCAAGGTCAGGTGTTGGTGTTGTACATCATAATTATAATAATACATGCACTGTAGTCAGGAAATACTTATTCTGATAGAGTAAGCCAGATAGAGCTTGAGGCGTAAGTACGAGATGCAATCCGGGGCTACAACTAACTTATTAACTTATACAAATAGGTTCTGATCTACGATGTCATGTATCATGTAGGCCCATGGACTTATAGTCTATGGTAGGCCTAAGCACCTCCCTGGCCTAAGCTATAGCCTAGCTTCACTTTTAATATTATTATCAAACATTTTTGGCATAATAAAAGTTTGATGGTTATTTGTCACTTTTCGTGTCCACCTTTCATGATCAAATGGCTATATTTAACAAAATGCTAAATGGTACAAGAAATGGTGCAAGCTTCGACTTTCAATGCTAAGAATTGTAGGCCTTTTTTTATGAAACTTGAAATGCTAGCAATATAAATATACTGTAAAAGCTGAAATATATTTGCAGCAGACTATCATAATTTTATATTCATTTTGTTCCATTTCTGTAGATTGGTGAGCTATGTGGAAGACCAGACTGGTTTTACAGCTTGTGTTGTGAACTTTTTATGATCCCCCCAGACCTAGCAGTCATGTTCAAATGGATGATGGATGGGTCTTGAAAAGTGAGTATGATTGAATTCCTGCTAACACCACTACCGGTACTTGGCTACATGCAAGGCCCATATTGTCTTCTTGGCCACCAACCAAGAAAGGAAAAAGAAAGACATTTGCTGTGCATTTTGCATGGTACAGAATTGTCACTATTTATGACCAGGCATTGGATAATCCAATGCCTGGTCATTTAAGGGGGGACTCAATTTAAGGAAGTTTTGGTTTTGATTTTTTAAATTTTGTGCAGGGCTGTACTTAGTACTCGCCAGCACGCCTGTGGCGGGTAACTTTTCAAATATACACGCCCGGCTGGCCGGTAAGAATTTTGCTGTTGGTAAATGAAGACTACTTGTTTGGCTAGTAAGTTTACAGTCGGGCTGGTAGCTTTTACATGCTACCAGCCCGGCTGGCTGCAGGTTGGAGAAAAAATGAAGGTACGCCCCTGATTTTGTGGGTTGCTGTATTAATTTATTGAACTATTAATCAAATCCATAAAAAGTATACATTTCTGGAAGGAAATGGATCAGAGAATCCAAATTTGGCGTCAATTTTTTTTTAAACAAAGCTAACAAAAAATATTTGAGTAAAATATGCCCAAATCGCTGGATTATTTTATTTCTCAAAATTATTTTGTTAGCTTTTTGGTCAAAATTGCAGCAATAGTTACAGCACTCACACAATTCAAAAAGTGACTTCCTTGAGTCCCCCCTGAAAAAAAGTTTATTTAAAATTATTTATTTGCCAAGAAAAAAGTATGTTTCCAATGTTTGGTAAAATAACTATGCTAAGGCGACAAGAAAAGAATAACAGAAACCTGTTGTACGGGCCTGACCGACCCATTTTTTTTCAAAAAATCCAGGAAATGTAGGGTACTTTTTGAATATATTACTATTTGTTTAATAATTTTTTTATATTTTTGAATTTGTTCAATTTTTGTTCAAAATGTAAACAAAAAACACCTGCTTGACCATACATGAGAGGGCCGTTTACCACCCAAAATACATGAGACGTCCGTTTACCACCCGACAGGTTCAATTTTTGTTCAAAATGTAAACAAAAATACCTGCCCGACCATACATGAGAGGGCCGTTTGCCCGTACAACAGGATTGGGTGGTAAAGTGTTAAAATAAAAAGTATTGGGAAAAAGATGAAGAGAAACAAATGCAACTTAGGGTGAGCTGTTTGTGTTATTGCTTATATTTGTTTGCCCCCCCCCCCAAAAAAAAAAATCAATGTAGGCCTAGTTAAAATTACGAAAATGTCTGTGAAGCACACAAAAAAGGCCTCTTTATGATAAAATTGTCAATTTTTTAAAGATTAAATTAGACTGGGGAAGAAACAACTTTGTGCAACCTGCTGATAACATACTAATAATAATCATACACTGTTTACAAAACTATAGCTATAGTTCATTTACTACAGAAAATAGGAATGAGCATGACCTTCACTATAATCAATTCAATAACTGGTCGATCATTGAATGATCCCACACATTCTATGCGTCTGTTTGCACCGCATCATTACACTGTGGATTGGGAGTTCAAATCTTTCAACATTTGGATGAAGGCGACTAGAACGGAGTCAACTAGAGCAAAAAGTTCAAAGTTAAAGGGAGAAGGCGAAATCTATAAACCTTTACATTTGTGTGAATAAATGAAGTCAATCATTTAAACTATTGTCTTGGGTGACTTACATGTTTGTCTGACTATTTAATCAATTCCAAATTGGTGAACATTTTGAGGCTTATATTTGCCTGTGCGCAAAAAAAATCTATGTGGTTGTGCATAGTTATTGGTGGAATTGTGCATTTGCACATTATAAGCAGTGTATCAGCGAGCAAGTAGTATTCCATTTTGGCCAGCGGATAAATATTGGCCTCACAATGTTCGCCAATTTGGAACTGTATTTTAAAAGCTCTAGCAAATACAGCTGCACTGCACACATTCAATTTTCACATTAGAAAGTCCTTACAACAATGTCTGCACTCTTTCTGCAAGTGGTGCCCAGTGTACATGGCCACTAGGTCTCACTTTCTTTCTTCTTTTTTTTTTTGGGGGGGGGGGGGGGGGGGGGGAGTAATTTCAAGGCCACTTAACAAATTTATGATGGGGACAAGAAAAGGTAAAATAGCAAAGGTCTAGGGCACCAAGGCAAAAGGTGAAATATGAGCTTGTAATTAACCGAATTCAATTTCCCTCAGTGCTTAATGCCTTTGTCTTGGTGCCCCAGAGTTAAAATCAACAAAACTGTCTTTTCCAAACACAATATTAATTTAATGCAGCATCAACATTTTCATTGTTGCTGGGGGGGGGGGGGGGGGGGGGGTGGGGGGGGGGGGACAAAAAAAAACCCACATGTGAACATTTGGGTTTTTTAATTAGATATTTCAGTCAAATTTCAAGCTTTTTTAAGTAGTGGAGAGCAGGGCGTGTATACCCTTGTGGCAGGTTCGCCCACCACTGGCAGGTTCGCCCACCACGTTATTCTCATTGTTGCGGCCACATGTTGAATTTAACTAGCACGCAATATATTCCGCTGTTTGTTGCAAGCTCTCCATGGTAACCGGGCAGATCTCTGTGTGTAGTTTGTCAAATCATCCATCATCTAAAAAACAATAGTGGACTTCCATTTTTGATATTGATTTTTTCTTCTTCTAAAGATATTTGTACAGAAGATTTTAAGATGCTTTGGTTGCTAGCCCGAACTTTATGTTTTCTATTCTACATGAAAGGTCATCTTTAAAATTGTCACATTCCAAAGTTTGAGTTGCATCAGGGGTCGCATTCTGACGCGTCAGGTTTCAAATTGGAAAAACTTGCGGGTCCCGATCAAAATTGAAGGGACCCCTTAAATTTGATGATTTATGGAAATGGAAACCTTAAGAAATTCTGTAATTTACATATCCATCCTTTGCTCACAATATAAATTCATTAAAACTGTCCGTAAAAAAGTAAAATTTTCAAATACCCAAACTTCAGGACCCATCAATTTCTTGGGGGACCCCTTAAATTTATTTTTTTGAAGTCCTACGGGGGTCCTGAAAAATGTCATGGGACCTCTCACATTTTTGATCCAGTGCTATCCTTGAGTTGCATTACACTTTAATGGTTCTTAGTTTAGAAGCATAAGGTCACAAGAAATTTGCCCATTGAGTAGTAAACAAACTGGCTGGTGGGTAACCACCGTTGGCAGTAATTCACCACACTTAAGCCGATAATTTCTAAATGGACCATTTCTGGCCCCTAAGATTTTACAGACAAAATGCGATAAAAATGGGGATTTTTCTGAAAAACAAATTATAGACTCTATTTACACGGCAGCCATTTTCCAAAATTTGCCACCCAAGCCTCGTTCCCGTTTGGTCTATCTGAGCCTTGGCGCACTCGATAGAACCCTGAGGGAAGCGTGGTACCAACGCGCAATGCGAAAGAAGTCACGCAGGCGCAGGTAAACATAACGGGAACGAGGCTTGGGTGGCAAATTATAGAAAATGGCTGCTGCGTGAATAGGGTCTATACATTTCCAAGTTGGGTTCACTTTGGTTGTGTGCGCAGTGCATTGCATGCTGTTAATTTGTGCGTGCTTATGCAATTAAGACTGCACGCGAAAGCCTATGCGTGCACTGGGCGCTTACTAAACGTATGTGCATATTTTTTGCAGGCATGCGGCACGCGCGTAATGTTCCAAATATTCCCTTGTACAGTAAGTTGTTTGTGCTACAAGCTTGTGAAACATGCGTGCAAAGATGCGCATCCTTTTTGTAAGGGTCGGGTGGCTGCCTGTTATCATGATTATTGATATATCATATTAATGGGCTAGCTATAGTTCAATCAGTTCCAAATTGGCGATAAATATTCTTTTTTTTTCGCGCGCAAAAAGGAATCCTAATAAGCACGATTTTGTAATACGCAAGCGGCATGCATACATTGCGCGCCATATTGTGCCATGCCAGCGTTTTGCGCGCGACGATCTTGTGAATTCATTCGCTGTGAACAGGTTTTACTCGATTTAGGCATAAGTGACCGAAAACGTTTAGGCGCTGACCGAAAACTGGCAACTTTACCCAAGACCCTATGCGATTTGTTGTTGTTGTTGCTAAAATCCAAGCTACAAAAAACTTTTTTAAATATTCTAAAAAATGTTTTTAAAAATCTTAAACAAATTAGGCCTCAGTGCGTAGACCTACACGCTGTAGCTCATTTCATGTATACCGATGTGGGCGGGCTTCTGAGACAAACATTCTTCTTTGTTTGGGCTTACTCAAAGTTTTTGGTAATCGAGCTTGATATGCACGGAGGTTCTTGGTTGTCTGTTTTTTAGTGACCTCAATTATTTGTGGATGTAGGGTCGAACCCCCTTATTGCGCATTCCCACTATGCTTGGAAGTAGACTCGATGTAGCATCGAGTCCACGTCCTGGTATCAAACAGGCACAGAGGGAACGCGCCCCAAGGGGTCCTGGACCTCTTTAAATGCCATCCCTAAAATATGCAGGTTGCATGCATTGACAGTGTCTAATGCACTGTGCGCACGCCATTCAATGCGTGCACCACACACTTTGTTTTGATTCGTTGTAATTTGCAAACATTCGGCATGTGCGTAATATTATGCCGAATGTTCCAAATATTCGCTTTTGTTTGTTTATTTGTTTGTTTACACGGTCGGTCCATACGGACACACGCTTGGGTCCTGAAGGGACCATGCTCAAGCAAAATGCTCGGGCCAGGCTTTTGTCATGCATCTGCAAATGGTACGCAGCAAGTTTGCGGGAAGCGTGCGAAAAATGTATGCAAAGATGCATTTTTGAGTAGTCATTGCTATGTACAACCTACAGGGCCTATATAAAACTGAAACTTCAATTTTGTGGTTCAATAGTTTTACCATTTTTTTGCAAGACTAGTGTTTTAACCGGTTGGGACAACTTTAGTGGATCCTACGTACAACCGATTCTCAGCGAAGGCTATACCATATAGTTCAATTGAAAAGTTAAGTAGGGCCTAGGCCAAAGTTGGGCCAAGCCGTAATTGTAAAGGCCAGGGCCAGGCAGCTTATTTATAATTTTAATTTTTAGGCCATGATCCGATTAGTTCAGCTTTCTTAAAAGGTCCAACTAACTAACACTACCGCCGACCATTTCCATAACAAAACCAGGAACAAACATTAGCATCATTAATGGTCGTGTGATCTTGGCTCTAAACTGTATTGCCCTGCTGCTGCGCCACACCGCCGTATGCCTGTCGAATTTGACAGGTATGATCGGGTACTGATTTTTCAACTGGTAAACGTTTCGCGACAAGGTATGTCGCACGCATTCCATACATCCAAAGTAAGATAAATCTAAAGTTTTAGTTAAAACCTTCATTTGAGTCAATTTGCAGAAATGGTCGATCACAATTACCGAAGTTCTGAGGATTTATATGCGAACATTTACGCTGGGATTGGCTAATTTCGGATAAAATGACGCCAAAACGATGGTAAAAAAAGTTGTTTTTTCCTTATATATTATCATTTTTCGGCTTTCACATCCAATGTATTGCAACCTATGTCGATATTTCACATATGATTATATTGGATTTCGCTTTAAAGTTAATATAATTGAAGTAAAACCGAATCTGATTTTAATAGGCATGTTTCGGTTTTGACGTCGCCAAAATCCACAATACCGCAGCGCGTCATGTACTGCGTAAATGTTAATGTCAAAGGTCAAATGCGATCTGGCCCTCGTACTGAAAATATGCCCCTCATCAAAACACACCTCCTGCTGGATACGCCTTTGAGCACGCACGACCTTGTGCTTCTGTCGACTCGAAGAAGTGTGCGTGTTGATTATAATACGCTCAACGCACAAGCTGCGCCAGAACAAAGACAAGCTGCACAAGCAATTGACCGTCGTCATGACGATTGACCGTCGTCATGACGATTGACCGTCGTCATGCTGATATTGACCGTCGTCAGGGTACGGCGACTTCAGCGGGCTGTGTGTATTGGAATGCGGAATGAGCAGTCTCTAAGTATAGTCTATGGTACCGGTCCCTTTGAAAAAATAATCGCGCATCCTAATTGGTCAATCGTGAAACCGTGATTGACGGCACGTGATCTTAGAGAAAGGTATGTAAAGCAGAGAACGGTCTGTAATGTAGAGAAGGTATATAAAAGCAGAGAACGGTCTGTAATGTACTTAGAGAAAGGTATGTAAAGCAGAGAAAGGTTTATAATTTAGAGAAAGGTATGTAAAGCAGAGAAAGGTCTGTAATTTAGAGAAAGGTATGTAAAGCAGAGAAAGGTTTGTAATGTAGAGAAATGTATGTAAAGCAGAGAAAGGTTTGTAATTTAGAGAAAGGTATGTAAATCAGAGAACGGTCTGTAATGTAGAGAAAGGTATGTAAAGCAGAGAAAGGTTTATAATTTAGAGAAAGGTATGTAAAGCAGAGAAAGGTATGTAAAGAAGAGAAAGGTCTGTAATTTAGAGAAAGGTATGTAAAGCAGAGAAAGGTTTGTAATTTAGAGAAAGGTATGTAAAGCAGAGAACGGTCTGTAATTTAGAGAAAGGTATGTAAAGCAGGGAACGGTCTGTAATGTAGAGAAAGGTATGTACAGCAGAGAAAGGTTTTTAATTTAGAGAAAGGTTTATAATTTAGAGAAAGGTATGTAAAGCAGAGAACGGTCTGTAATGTAGAGAAAGGTATGTAAAGCAGAGAACGGTCTGTAATTTAGGGAAAGGTATGTCAAGCAGAGAAAGGTCTGTAATGTAGAGAAAGGTATGTAAAGCAGAGAGAGGTTTTAATTTAGAGAAAGGTATGTAAAGCAGAGAACGGTCTGTAATTTAGAGAAAGGTATGTAAAGCAGAGAACGGTCTGTAATGTAGAGAAAGGTTTATAATTTAGAGAAAGGTATGTAAAGCAGAGAACGGTCTGTAATGTAGAGAAAGGTATGTAAAGCAGAGAACGGTCTGTAATGTAGAGAAAGGTATGTAAAGCAGAGAACGGTCTGTAATTTAGGGAAAGGTATGTCAAGCAGAGAAAGGTCTGTAATGTAGAGAAAGGTATGTAAAGCAGAGAGAGGTTTTAATTTAGAGAAAGGTATGTAAAGCAGAGAACGGTCTGTAATTTAGAGAAAGGTATGTAAAGCAGAGAACGGTCTGTAATGTAGAGAAAGGTATGTACAGCAGAGAAAGGTTTATAATTTAGAGAAAGGTATGTAAAGCAGAGAACGGTCTGTAATGTAGAGAAAGGTATGTACAGCAGAGAAAGGTTTGTAATTTAGAGAAAGGTATGTAAAACAGAGAACGGTCTGTAATTTAGAGAAAGGTATATAAAGCAGAGAACGGTCTGTAATGTAGAGAAAGGTGTCTAGAATGGAGAAAGGTGTATAATTTAGAAAAAGGTATGTAAAGCAGAGAACGGTCTGTAATGTAGAGAAAGGTATGTACAGCAGAGAAAGGTTTGTAATTTAGAGAAAGGTATGTAAAGCAGAGAACGGTCTGTAATGTAGAGAAAGGCATCTAGAATGGAGAAAGGTGTATAATTTAGAGAAAGGGGTCTAAAATGGAGAAAGGTCTCAGTAATTTAGAGAAAGGTGTCTAGAATGGAGAAAGGTGTAAATACACATTCGACGAGAGGTCTATTTGTTTATAAATATAACTTATAAAGACTAATATATAAATAATAATGTTAATTTATAAAGCACCAGTATCCGCCGCCAGTATCGGAACAAGAGGGCGGTCGTCGTGCGTAAGTCAAAGCCTGGGAAAGGTCAAATGTTGAGAACGGTCTGTATAAAATGTAGAGAAAGGTATGTAAATCAGAGAACGGTATGTGTAATGTAGAGAAAGGTGTGTAATGCAGAGAAAGGTCTGAAAGTACGGTGTACCATGACCGCCAAAAAACAAAACAAAATGAAAACATTGAAGAAAAAAAATAGTGCGTCATTCAACTGAGACTCGTACTTTGTTTTTAAGTCATTTCATTAGTTAACCATGTAAATAAAATATGTGTAGAAACATGACGTTATACTTGACGGCTGTCATTTACACAGGGTGATCTTATCCAATGTCGTGTTACGGTCTAGAATATCGGTTTCATTTGATACACAACATGATTCGTACTTTGTTTATTGGTCATTTTATTAGTTAACCATGTAAATCAAATCTGTACAGAAACATGACGCTATAATTAACGAATACCATTTTAAAAGCAATACCGGCATCAACTATGCCTCAGTTTTTTATCCGTTAGTCAGTGTATAACGCCGAAGTCATTTTCATTACACGATTTGGACGAAGTGACCGAAAATAGGCGCTGACCGAAAGTAGGTGACTTTACCCTATACAATACATTACTTCCATTTATGTTAGTATTATTATTATTATACAATCTCTCCATACTTTTTTTGGCGAGTTTTTTTGGCCATTTGTGAACTCGCCAACTGTGTGTAATACACTATACACATTTTCCTTTCACTTTATGCCAATTTTTATATACAGATGTCATTTTTTCACTCACCCTGTACAAATGGGGAAATACCCTTCACTTATGGTTTTCACCTTTTTCTCAGTAGTGAAAATATGTGGAAATTCCATTGTTTTACAGACTAAAAACATAAGGCCAAAAAGAAAATGTTGTGTTGCCCTCAAGTGCCAAAAATTTTAATTTGGGTCGGTCGGTCGGATTTTTTTTTTTTTTTTTTTAAATTGTTTTCAATTTTTTTTCCCAATTTTTTTTTCAATTTTTTTTTGGGCTGAAAATAATATGGTTTATGTCAAGACAAAATTGGTATATGCCCATATTTCAATTTAACTTATGTTTCTAGTGTGACAATAGTCTAAAAACATTTATTTAGGCTTATTTATTCATTTCCAGCAAAAAACATTTAGACACTTTAATAAATCAAATTTAAATCTAAAAAAAAAAAAATGCGATCCTAGTTTTTACGATTTTAGGGTCGGTCGCTGAGGGCAACACAACTCTTTTTTTTGCCTAATGCCAGCACAACTTTTGGACATCAATTAAGTTTTTTACTCTCAAAAATTGTATTGTGAAATTGCTGAAAGTGAAAAATACAATGTACATGTATGCTGTTACAGTACACCCTATGCAATCATTACCAATTTCAATCATCCAAAGTACTCCTGTTTTATATACGCACAGCGTTAGATCAGGGTTCTATCTATAGCCAGGACCATTTTAGAACCGGGTAAATTTACTGATGGCGAACGGAGAAAATGTAGCGAATGAAGTGCAGTGGATCATGGCATGGGATCCAGAGGCCTTTTGAATGTCTTTTTAGGGTTTTTTAATGTACTTTGAGGGTTCCTGCCACATAATTTCTTGTTTTATGTTGTTTTATGAGGCAGTTTAATGATTTTATCCACATTTTTTTTTTTAAATTTTAAAAGAGTGCCGGGCGGCCAGCCCAATTCCGGGCCCAGCGCCGCCCGTCCTAACTAGAACCCTGTGTTAGATACTCATGCTTGGCCGGAAGATTCACGCTTTGCTTTTTTCCCTCAATAAATTAGTTTTCATTATTATTTTAATGTAGAATCTACTGCATCAGCTTACAATGCCATTGCTGAGGCAGGAGATCGCCAAAGATTTGGACTCTGAAGATTTGTCACCACAGGCAAAGACGGCCGATACTTTACAAGAACTTCCTGGCATATAGAAGACTGGTTGGGTCGAAGAAGTGTTCATCAAGACACAAGAGAAGCAGTTGCATCCGGTTGTTGCATCATTGTCAAATAAACCTACACTACATACATAACAGAAGAAGGTAAACATAACATGTAGTTCGAATAATATTTTCCACTTACTAGTAATAATTAATGATCAGATACTGAGATACAGTATTTCAAATTCAATGCTTATAAAACTAAATATTGCAAACCAACAAAACCTTCCACCTACAATTTTTTGAATGATAATATTTTTTGGTAAAGTATCTACATGCATACCAAACATATGTATATAAATCCTATTTTTACTAGCCTGGCCATCAAGCTGCCATCTTTCCCAATTGGATTCTCAAGTGGCTTGAAGAAAAAGAGGGCCCAACTGACATGACTGACAAATTGTCAGTACTTTTTTACCATTTTTATTTAACCATAACCCCGGTTTATGGTTTTGGACCGGGATCACAAGGAAAAAACACCATCAAAATCTCCGGGAACCTGCCGGGATTCGATCCGGGGACCCTCCGTTCTCAAGCCCCACGTCCCACCCACTAAGCCACGGCCCTTATTGAAATGCATAGTATTTTTGTTCCACATTTCAGATTGTATAGCAAAGTGTTCAGTGGTGGGTTGGCGGTGCAATGGGTAGGCAAGGGAAATTCAATTTAGTTAAAATTAGAAACAAATTGACAATTTTAGCGAAAACTGCATTTTTTGGCACTTTCTTACCAAATCAGGTTAAACTAGACCAAATGTTTTATACCAAATAGTTCGAATTATACCAAATTTGACACTTTGAGTGTAAAATGGTATAAAATGTTGCTCGCTTTGCTTTGCTTTGAGCTCATCATTTTTCTTCATGCCCCCTAAAAAGTCTTCCCCCCCCCCCTCCCCACCCCACCCCCAAATTATGATGCTGGCGCCGCCACTGAAAGTGTGGAGCGTTTTAGTGATGCAACACTGGGTAAATCGTACCCACTGTTCCCCGCCCAGTTACATGCAGAATGCAGAGATGGTGATTTTTGTTCATAATGTATCCTCCGTACACAAGGCGGTTTCCCATCTATCTACATGTATGTGAGATAAGCTACCACCAACTACCCCGAAGTCATCCCAGCTCAACTTCCTGGCCGAAAAGATTGCTGTTAAAGGCTTGAAGCACATGCAAATTCCCTGCTGTCTATGGAGTGTCTACTGCCCAAATCCCCCACCCTCACGATGATGAGTGCCCCATGTTGTAGTTGCCTGAGGGGGAGGCAGAACTGCAAATGATGAGTGCATTATTAATAGACACATTTCTTTTAATTATAATTTTACATACTTTTTTTTTAATGGGCATGCATTTTGAACTCGGCAACATGTGATACTTTTCGAGTCAGTGCCTTAGCCAGAGGGAGGCGATTGCTCAGCGTTTGCTACCTTAATATTGGAATTTTGTCGGTTAAGATTGAAGCCTGTCGGTTGAGATTGTCTCTGTTGGTACTCTGTTGTGTGAATGTCAATAACCGTCGTGGTTTGGGAATGGTACTGTTGTTGTCGTTTGAGCCTGGCACTGTGTCGGTTTTTTGAAGAGCTCGTTTTTTCACGCCGGTTTTGATGACAAACCATGTCACAACACGCAACATGCAGGACACAATGTAGAAAAGTGCGACGTCACTACCATTTTGGGGTGGCGGGCTCACAACATGTGGCCTATGTCTTTACTTTCTATTTTGATTCTATACTTTGGGAGGAGGGAATGACAGATTTAAAATTAATAGAAACATGTTCATGTATTTGAATACTGGTACATGTATACATTTTAACAGTTAGTGGAATGAATAAAATGAAATATTACTTAATTCTTTTTATTCCTTTTTCAAAATGCAGAATGGAAGACAGATGCAAATACAGACACTAAGTGGACATATCCGGAAAAAACACCCTCTACAAAAACCTAATGAAGATATTAATTTACACAAGGAGCGTTCTCATCATTTTCTGCAGTAAGTATAGTTCTGGTTGTTACTCCAATGATGAAGGCTAATTTGGAATGAGTTTTATCAGCAAATTGCAGACTGGGAAGTGGGAATTGACATGAGAGCCCTTGCCGTAATGTACTGGAGACGTCACATTGAGATTTGTGCATAAACGTCGCTTTAAAACAATTTCAAGATCTTCACATTTCTGCATTAATTTACAAAGAAGATTCTTGGAAACACTCTGGCAACACTACACTGGCAACAGGGCTTTTCTCCTAACCAAACAGCCAAACAATGTTAAAGTATTAACAGCTGGAGGTCGTCTTGACTTTCCCACCTTAAAAATACATGGTGCATAAAGGCAAATTTGGCCTAGATATGAAAAGAAGTTGAATACCAACTCAAATATTTATTCAAAAAATCAAGGGTCTATGAGAAAAACTAGAGAAGATTGAATTGAAGTCATATCAATTGTACTACATGCACAGGATTTTCTTAAAGACCCTCGTTTAACCAAATTAAAGGCCTCTCTTTGCAATGTAATGTCAATGGGAACCAGTAGACACTGGTGAGTGGTGACAGAAATCAGTGGTCATGTCAAGTGATGAAAGTGAAGCATGCTGGGTTTACTCAAGAAATCTTCTTTAATTAATTAATTTACATGCAAAGCATCTTGCATCTAGTCACATCAAAAACTAATTGTCCAGCTATTTTACATTAACCTGACATTCTATATTTGGTCAATTGTTTGTTCATTTGGTAGATGCAATGTCCATGCTAGCTACATGTATCAAATCTATGATTTAAATGATGAAACATTTAATTTATGAAGATCTTGTCTTTAATACACTCAGTATTCGGTACAAGATGGCTGTTAATCCAAATCTGGATACTCTATGATGCAGCCAGGCTATATTTTTGTGTGGAAACCGGGGGAGCGAGCGGGACAAAGTATGAATCTTTTACCAAATAAATCGTCGCGATACCCCAGGATTTGACCCTTTGACCCTCTAATCACCACAGCCGTGTCCCAAATAACCATTGAGCTAACCTATCAACGCTCGCCCTGGCAGTGATTTCGTACCCACATATCAGCTCGGATGATGTCGTCATCGAATCAATGCTCTAGCATGTGTGCATGTGGACATTGTTTTTGGCCGTAGCGAATCGTAGTGCAATGGAACGTTAGGGTTAAGGAATAGTTCAGGGTTTACCCATCAGGACCCAAGCTGAAGCATGTACCCGAACACACCTGCCAAATTAAACAAGGAAAGAAACATTTTGGCTAAGGTACAACAAAAGCCACTCGGTTGTACAGGCAAACGGACCTCTCAGGTCGGATCCGTCAGGCTTTTTCCCCTTCTTATCTTCTCTTGACCATATTTATTGTTAAATTTTGGGATTTGAATTTGTTTGCACACTCAAAAGCAATATTCAACTATGAAATATTCGTTATGCAAATTCAAACTAATGTTTTTATACAAATTGAATTATATTCCTTGATTCTGTCCTTACATTGGATTGGATGTATAATATTGAGATTTTGGGGGTATTTGTTGCATTTAAAGGTATATTATGTGATCTTTCCAGGGAACGCCCTCAACATCGAAAAAAAATTTGAAAGAAGATTTTCTTGCAGATTTACATTTCTGATCATAAATCGTACATACATTCCAAGTTACAGGGCGATACGATTCTTAATTACTTCAAAATCATGATTTTAGAGTGAAAATAAACTGTCGGGTTTCCGACAGTTTATATTTTTCACTCTAAATTCACTCTAAAACCATGATTTTGAGGTAATTAGGAATCGTATCGCTCTGTAACTTGGAATGTATGTATGATTTATGATCAGAAATGTAAATCTGCAAGAAAATCTACTTTCTAAAAAAAATAATGAATAGAGGGCACTCTCTGGAAAAGATCACATAATATGCCTTTAAACATTGCCTTAATTAATGCTACAGCCTACCCATTTAAGATGATTTGTCCTAGAACTCAAAATAACCATTTTTTCTTCCTTTTTACAATATTGATTTTAGGTTGCATTATAATACATTGTTGTCAATCTCCAAATGGATGTGACCAACTGTCAAGCATTGGATATCTTACAAAGACGAATGGCCTTCACTCAGTGGGACACAGGGACCAGGATGACCAAGGGTTCATCAAATTCATCTGAAGTGTGGATGGAACAGTGAAGATGATGGCCAGGGAATTCACATTTGGATATGTATGGATGGAATTAACTATCTATCTATGTATATATCTCATACATGTAGCTATACATCTATGTATGGCATTGGGCAAATGCAGTGATGAATCTAGAGGCCAAAGCTTTTGAAGCTGCATCAGCTGTTCTGATCACTGATGTATATAATATTATTGTAGTATCCATCTTCTACAGTGAAATTTACTTCGTATTTTGTGCCGGGAACAATTTTACTAGACTCAAGAACAAAGCAATATAGACTTGTGATGTCTTTTAGCAAAGGAAACAATATAGAGAGTCAGTACAAATAAGGATGGTATAGATAACAAGGCCAAAACCAAACACAAAGTAGGCTGTATGGTACAGCAATCAAGAATGCTCTGCGCATGGTATTAAAACAGTTTCGTACCTGGACATAATTTCATAATTAAAGTCACGTGATCAAGTCAATATTTGATTATATGGTGTATCTTGGTTTTTGGCTTTGATTAACCCTAACCCACCTGGTGGATTTTCCAACAACATTTTTTTCAAGCGAAAAAAGCATACACAACAAGAGGTGCCAAGCCCTGGGGTTTGAACCCACGACCGCTCGATTGGCGGGCGAACGCTCTACCAACTGCGCCACGGGGGAAGCTGTGCTGGGCGAGTGTATTCGCCCAGCTATATAGCCCGGGGCCATTATTTCGGTGAAAAACCTCAGCGCCAGGTGGAACCGACAGGCTGGGAAATGGGATTTCATGGGATCCGGGGCTGTAAGGGTTAATCAAGGTAAAATTAGAGGAAAAAAGTGAAAATTAAAAAGAAGAAGAAAAAAATCGTTCCTTAACCCTAACCCACCCGGTGGATTTTCCAACAAAATTTTTTTCAAGCGAAAAAAGCACACACAACAAGAGGTGCCACGCCCCGGGGTTTGAACCCACGACCTCTCGGTTGGCGGGCGAACGCTCTACCAACTGCGCCACGGGGGAAGCTGTGCGTGGCGAGTGTATTCGCCCAGCTATATAGCCCGGGGCCATTATTTCGGTGAAAAACCTCAGCGCCAGGTGGAACCGACAGGCTGGGAAATGGGATTTCATGGGATCCGGGGCTGTAAGGGTTAATCAAGGTAAAATTAGAGGAAAAAAGTGAAAATTAAAAAGAAGAAGAAAAAAATCGTTCCTTAACCCTAACCCACCCGGTGGATTTTCCAACAAAATTTTTTTCAAGCGAAAAAAGCACACACAACAAGAGGTGCCACGCCCCGGGGTTTGAACCCACGACCTCTCGGTTGGCGGGCGAACGCTCTACCAACTGCGCCACGGGGGAAGCTGTGCGTGGCGAGTGTATTCGCCCAGCTATATAGCCCGGGGCCATTATTTCGGTGAAAAACCTCAGCGCCAGGTGGAACCGACAGGCTGGGAAATGGGATTTCATGGGATCCGGGGCTGTAAGGGTTAAAACACACAAGTGGGGATGAAAAAGCTGATCAATTCAAACACAATGATGATGTAGCTTTTAAAGGAGGGGTACCGCAAGCACAACATTATTGAGCATTATTTGTTCGAAAAATAATTATTGACTCGAAATTGCGTATAGAACAAAACATGCTATTCACAAAAACGAATAAAAACTGCCATCTCTCTACATGCAATTTTTAAAATTTGCGACGATTGAAAGTCTCAGTGTCGATTGACGTCATGGTTATCAGTCCGGGCCGATTTCCCGTTCAGGAAGCATTCCTGAACTGGAAGTATTACCCATAGTGCAATGCGATATTTTTGGGAAGTCCTCTACAGGAGCCCGCTTTTCATAAGGCTAAGATAACTGTAGCATACAAATTAAACCTAGACCTTTTTCAATATGGGTGAAACATTTTGTATAATATAAAGATAGATTTTATTGTCGTTCTCAGTGTTCAGTGGCTCATTTTAATCTCGTTATTTTGATTTGAGGGTCTATGAAGTTGACTACAAGCTAAAATGGATATCGATTCGTTATTTTAATTTGCGACATGCTCAAACTTGGTAATATGGAAGATCGATCATACAATTATGCAAATTTCCTTCGAAGGAAAAAAAAGTGTTACATGTACTTTTTTTTTAAAAAGAGTTTGAATATTTAATGAGGTAATTAGCCAAATGTCTTAATTACAATAAATTAGGAAAATCACCACACTAATATCTATTAATTATGACTAAACAGTTTATCTTATATTTTGACTCATTTACTGATCGTCATTGATTCAAAGATCCATCATATTTAGTTAAAATAAATAAATTGGTCTTTTTGGTATTACCACTACAAATACTTTGTAATATATACATTCGCAAGGGATTATGGGTAATACTTCCAGTTCAGGAATGCTTCCTGAACGGGAAATCGGCCCGGACTGATTATCGGTGCTCAAATTTACGCATGTGCATCGTATAACTATGACTTCATCGACACAATTTTTTTTGATCGCCACAAATTTTAAAAATTGCATGTTGAGTGATGGCGTTTTTTATTCGTTTTTGTCATAAGTGTGGTGTTTTATTCTATGTAATTACAAAAGCTGGGCTCAGTAGTTATTTTTCTAACATATAATGCACAATGTTGTGCTTGCGGGACCCTTCCTTTAGGAATTAGCCTACTTGTTTCTAAATTGTCAGAAAATGATATACAGTAGTTTTACATAGTCACCTCAAATTAGGAGATGTCACTGTCAGCATATTCAAATCATTGATGTGTGCTAAAAGACTAGACTGATATATAATTTGTCTTTGATTCTGCTGGTGCAAATGTCAACATGTTTGAATCACATGTGTGATATTATGCTTATACTAGTGATTGTGTTTACATCACCTCTCAACTTGAGGTGAAACAAAGTGAAATAGTTTTGTAAAAAAAAGCAACAAAGAAGAAACCACTTTTCTATAAGGCAGAATGGTAATTCCCTTTTTAAATTAAGATTTATTGAGAAAACAAAAATGAAGTCTTGTCAGATTTTCACTACTAAGTAAATTGCAATTTTCTCGATCGGGCCTGTAGAACAGGGTTTCTTTTGTTGCCTAACAGATGTTGTCATTGAATAAGTGCTAAAGATGGTACAGTAGGCCTATACAGGGCGAGTCAGAAAGAACGGGCACTTTTTTCACAAAAGCGTCACAAAAAATGTAGGCATATTATAATGGGGTTTACCTCCTGAATCAGTCGATATGCCTCCTTTTACCTTTCCTTCTTAATTTCAGGCTTTTTATTACTCACAATTACACAGATCTATTTATTTCCGGTCATTTGAAAATATTGTATCCAACATTCATGTGCCTTTTCAGTTTTTTTCATGAGTTTCATTGATCAGCATCTCTGAATCAGGCAACCAACAATACTATCGGTTATTGCCATTCCATGGATTGGCTTTAAAATACCGGGTTCTACTCAAATGGTTGCAACTTTGTGACGCAATGTTCGAATTCAAAATTTCTTTTTTTGAATGAAAGCCAAATAGGTTTTCTTTATAACACTATATTTGGTTTTGAATATGCATGCTTAATATTTCTGTGGCGCTTTCGCCAAAAAGGTGCCCGTTCTTTCTGACTCGCCCTGTACTATAATAGTGAACATTTTTGCTTGTTTTTATTTTCCCCATTTTGAGGTTCCTTATACATAGACCTACATACAAAAGGAATATATTCGCGCATTTTTATTTTTGCGCATGCTGATCTTAGGGCGAAAATAAATGTAGCGCGAACATTTCCACCTTTACAGTAGTTGGATCAGTTCCAAATTGGTGAATTACAGTAGCAAATAAATACAGAAGGACGGGGGCACTCATGAAGACTGTTAAGACATCAAGGTCCATTTTGTCTTTCCCTTCAATAATATTTGGTTATGGTTGTATACAAAAAAGGCTTCACTGCCTTGACTTGTGAAGACCACCTCCCCCGACCAATCGACCCTACCTGAAATAGCAGTTTGCCCATAGAACAGGCCGGAACAGGGTAGTTTTTCGTTGCCTTGTGGCCAACACACCAATTAGAAACTCAAGGTATTGGACCAGTGTGAACGGGCCTAATGTAGAGCCCAAAGTTTTCTGTTTTCTCTATTAGAAAGCCGAATTTCATGTTTTGTTTCCAATATTTTCAATCTAAAAAAATACACAAGCAAATAGTATTGACTAATTAATTTCATGTAAATTAATATTTGCCATATGTCTAACAAAATACTCAACATATACAATAAATGAAATGTTTATCCTGGGTGCAGGTGTGTTTAGCTCAAATTGAAAACTGAAGAAGGCACAAGTTGAATTTTAACTTTACAAAACAGAAAACTTTGAGCTCTAGCCTAATGATAGATAGAATTTAAACAGACAATGTTTGACCGTATAATGATTTACATAATTTGAATGGTTAATTTATTATTTGTAGTGCAAACAATAACAATTGGGAATAATACTTGTGATTAAATGTTTCTTTTGTTTAAGAAATTATTCAATGTATGTACCTGTGTCTGTGCTAGTTGAGTTAAGTTTATTATGTTCACTATAGGCAAGACTTGTGAATTAATCCACACACAAAATTAGTTAAAACTGACGTGAGTATTTTAATGTTAGCATGCAGCTGGATTAATATCATAAACAACTGCGCTCAATGCATGCATAATTACGCCCATATTTTGTGTGGAAAAAGACAATCACAATTTTTGTCTTTTGGGTACTGAACTAACTATACTATAGGGTATTTATAAACTTGTTTTTTGTTCATCAGTTTGGGATGATGTCACTATATACCTTGACTGCCATTTGACTTGGGTCGGGTGCAATATTATTCTGCAATTACTTACGAAATTTTGGGGTTGGTTACCTGTGTAATACCGTCACAAATTTCAGACATTTGAAAAGACGGTGAAAAATTAAGTATTAAATGAAAGGTGACAAAAATTAACCAAACAAAAACAAAACTGTCCAACTGACCGTGAACAATTTTTTCCTCAAAAATCATCTGAAATGTTGCAAAACTTTGATGTTTGACCAACAATATAAGCAAGATTGTAGATGTCAATGATCTTAATAATATCCTTTCAATTCAATTTTTTTCTTCCTGTGATCCACTTCGCCCAACAACAATATGGTCACTCATCAAAAAAGGGGGGTGGGGGAGGCACTGACCAATGTGGTAACGAATGAGAGTTAATAATTTAACTTGACTTGGATTTTAAAAAGCACCATATTTGATTTGAAAAATTATCCTAAATAAAATAATAATAAATCCTATAGGGTGGTGTGTAGTTCCTGGCACATAGCAGGGTAATATGTTACACACCAAATAAAAAATGTGAACCATCACATCAAATCAGACCAGTTGTCTCCAGGATATGAAAATTCATGTTAAAGAACTATTTGTTAGCGTACAAATTACAGCTAATTTGTCAAAATTGACCATGGAACACAGGTTTTGTGTAACTCAAAAGGTTGAACATTTGTTTTATTTTCTCAACTTATGTTGTTATTTGCAGATGAGCCTTAACAACACTGGTTGGTTTCGATATAATGGGTCAAAAATGTCATAATAAAACTTTCTCAAAATTTGTCAAATAATCTCTTTATTTTTGTGACAAAAGTTACCCATCAAGGTTCATCCCCATTCTACGGTAACTAGCATCTTCATGCACATTCATTATTTAAATAGTCTTAACATACTGTAAAACAACTTTACTTTGCTATCAATTTAATTTCCACAGGAGATCCATTTCGCCAATTATAATATTCATAATGGTTATATAAGGACTTTGATACATATTATTGAAATTAAATAGCTGCAAAATATTGACTAAATGCTAATTCGCTAAATAAAGTTGCTGAGAAATTAAACTATTTTACGGTATTATCATTTGATTTGTGTCATTTTCATATATATTGTCATAGTTTGGTTTTGATGATGGTGAGTGATCGGTGATTCTCACAAGATCCGTCCCTCAGCTGCAATGTCATTGTTCACTCTTATTAAAGGGCTTCCCTTATGACCTTTGTATAGACATTGTGGGTATATTTTGAGATCGAACAGCAGCATCATCACTGTTGATGCACATATCATAAACTGTTTTATGGTATTATCATTTGATTTGTGTCATTTTTATTTATATTGTCATAGTTTGGTTTTGATGATGGTGAGTGATTGGTGATTCTCACAAGATCCGTCCCTCAGCTGCAATGTCATTGTTCACTCTATTAAAGGGCTTCCCTTATGACCTTTGTAGAGATGAAATTCATCATTTGTGGGTATATTTTGAGATCGAACAGCAGCATCATCATCAATGTTGATGCACATATCATAACTATTAAAAGCAGACTATGTTGACGTTTCTTGATGTTTTTCTTGATTGATTTCAAGTTTGGCAATTGACCCTGCAGAAAGTGCATTTCGGTGAATTTCCATCCTTTTTTTCCAAAATGTCAAGGTGAAAGCAACCACATAGGAGGTATGACCAGGGCAAACACAGGTGAAGGCATCAATGCAATTGTGTTATTCTTACAGACCAGTCAGCGGTTTGGTAAAGATGATGAAAGTAGACAACTAATGATGCACCCTGCTTTTGAAGGACTGAATGCCGTCATCATTCATTTCTCCAACTACACTGTGAGAGATCCATTACAGTTGAAAACAGTATGGGAATGAACGTTCTGTCAGTTGAAAGGGTTCTTGAGGCTGGTTTACTCAGTGCATGATTTGGTACCGATAAGCTGATTGCGAGTTGTTCGACTCATTTCTGAAAATAAATAACAAAACAAGAAATTTGATGGAATAAGCTAAAGGTCTTTTTTGTGGCAATTGTAATGTCTAAATGCCCTTACTTTAGGTGAGAAAAAAAAGAAACCCGGTTCTATGTGCCCAACCGACCCATTAATTAGAAATCAGTGAAAAAATGTTCATGTGCATATGAAAAAAAATACAGATTTTTAAAATGTTCAGGTCATTTTAATTTTAAGGGGATACATTTTTTTTTAAAACACTACAAAAACACCTGATCAACTGACCCATCCTGAGATCAACCGACCCATCCTGAGAGGTCGGGATCAACCGACCCATCCTGAGAGGTCGGTTTGACCGAAACACAAGTTTTTTTAGGTTTTTTGTCACCTGTAAAAAAGATCGAGTAGCATAACCCTAACTTTGCTAAATCCAACAAGAAGCACCGCGCCGGTTGTGGACCCCGTCCGCACTCCCCTAGCCTGAAATGATATATGTTGGAGCGTGACCCCTTAGCATGATATTGATACACGATCTGCTGGGCTCTGGCCATGGCGGACCGGGTTCGATTCCCGGGGCGGCACACACCATTTGTTGCATCATTGGAAATCAATTAAATAATCAGCTAATTATTCATATAATTATGCATATTTTGTGTTATTCACTTAAAGGTGTATGTTCCAATCACTTTTTGGGGCTAAGATTCTTTTTTCACATCACATTAGTCGTAGTTTAATCCCGAGTCGAATGACTAGGCCCTACCTGATTGAAGGGGATTGCCAGACCCTTAACATGCTAAGGGACGCACCATTAGATTTTCAGGAGGGCATGCAGTAGGAAGTTTTGAGAAAAAAACCCCTCTATGCAGGCCAACCCCCCCCCCCCCCCCCCCCCCCGATGAGTAAAAAAAGAAGAAAAATCTACCCCGCCCAACTCAATATGAATGAATACATTAAAATAAAATTCCCCCTACATTATTTTGTTCTCACTAGTCCATACTACAGGGTGGTTCAATAAAACCTTGACAGTTTTTTGAAGCCATTTTTTTGAAATTCTGTAGATTAAAAAAAAAAATCTGTTTCAATATTCATCAACTATATGATCTTGACCATCTATACTGAAAATATCATTACAAATAACCTTACGGTTGCAAAATAACAGCTATTTGAACAAAGTCTGTCCCATTTCACTCTGTCCACGGGTACCGATTTCGCGACGTTACAACCAGGTTAGAACTTTAGACAGAAGGGATAATTATATCATATCAACATTAAATCATTTATTTGTAAATTAGCAGGGAAATTCACTATAAATAAATAACACGAAGTAAACACAGTTATATTAAATCATCTCAAAATGCGATCGGAAATTAAAAATAAAGTCTTTGATTATTGGTGTATAACAAGTGCTTTGATCATAGCCCAAGTATAGTATTCCAATCCAATCCCAACCATCTTTTGATTTGATTATACCCAATCAGTTTCCTATACCATACATTGCTCCTGGCATTGCTCTCAATTTTAATATTTAATGTCACTGATTTAAGACCCATATCCTATACCAGGAATTATAAATAATATTGTAATTTAGACGGGAACTTGAACCAAAGAACATATCCAAATTAGCATAGGAAATCAATGTTACCATAAAACATTTAAAACTTTAAACCCCGGGATTGAAAGGTCTCTTCAAAATAGTATAAATAATATAAACCGGTGGCCCGATTCCCGGCCCGATTGCACAAGTTCATCATATTATTTATTTAATAGCCGTGACATGCCTGAACTGAACACTGTAAAAAATGTCCTTGGACTAACACATGGACTACAGAAATATTACTTGGATTGGGAAGCAATTGTTGAATACCCGTCGTATACTAGTAATAGTATGCCTAAGTTATTTCTATGGATTGTATAAAGTTGATCAACACGGCGGTGCATACCCGCTGAGAGGAGCAGCTGACAGGGGGAGAAAAGGCGAGAGTGAGTCCCACCAAAAGACGGTGTACAGAGAACCCACCTTGTGCATCATGCACAGATAGTCAGTTGACTATCTGTGATACATGTGAACCGGAATTTTTAACCCGACTAGATCTATTCTAAATGTGTATTCTGCAATTCTCATCCCGATTGTCTTCCGTTTCAGCTAAGGAAATCTTTATATTTATAACATGCCTCTAATAATTAGAGGCAGGTTATTATAGAGGCTCATTTCTATATGAGTGTTCAAGAATTTTGAGTGGGATATTATCTTTGGTTTCTATTTTGGCCTATAATAACTTTAACTGATACAAATCACTACGACACTAGAGTCGATGCCGTGCCGGTGTACGAGTATTATTCCTAGAAAACAGACTTATCAAAGGCATGACAATTTTTACGTTCAGCATATAGAAAAAACATTGTAGAGCTTACCTTAACTTGTTAACGGCGTGGTCGCAAAAAGTACTAAAATCACGAACATGACAAATGTAACTGTATAATCCAGGTTATAGGTGCCAGTAGTAAAATTTATATCTCGCGGGTGAAATCTTCGCTTCAGTTCATCAGCGTATCATCGAGTCCCTGCACGACACACATTGCGAGTGAATAGCCTCGACCACATATCCAAAGTTCATCCCAAGCATACGGTCGGTTAACCCCAATTCGGTGGTATACCCGTGATTGACAGTTATTTTCAATGACGTAATTCAATATGGCCGCGTCCACTGGAAGCTGCCGTGGTCACGTGTACAGTAAACTTACTCGAGAAAAAAATCGCGGAAATGCTGACTTGACTCATTCAGGGGGAATTACACCGATTCCGAGAAGTTTAAATATTTACTAACATCTCATTTCAAAACGTCAATCAGTGGGAATTGAAACAAAAAAGTAGTATAAAATAGCACCGAGGAATATCATCTGAAGCACATTTTTGAAAATGGCCACAGTTTCATGTAAATGAGAAAAAAAAAGCAGAAAAGAATTTGCGGTACACGCGCATGTCTTTCAAGAACAGATAATCGTGCAAAAGTTGTGTGAAGTCTTTTGGGGGAATGGAGACCCCAGCCCCGATCACATGCCAGGTAAAGATGTGTGAGTCCTGACTCGCTCCAGATTATTCATCTCCTGCCCATGCACAAAATAGAATATTATGTACCGGTATATATTTCTGATAAAATTGAGAATATGCTCTAGTAAATCACAGCAATAACGTTTTTTTGTAAAATGGTATAACTTTTATATTAACTATGTTTCTTGACCTTGACAACAGGTCAGAGACATTTTCAGTCAAAGGGACACTAAGAGATGTGTTGGAGGCTGCGCCCTCAATTATGATAAAAACTGGGATTGGTATTTTTTACAATTGTATTACACGTATGAACTTACACCTATAAGGATGAAGACAAATCAGCCCTCTTTGTACAACGATCATCATTTTACGTCATTTAGTATCCCCCTGCATCACGCGTGATAAATAACGCGAACCATATTTACATAGAGGGCGTTTTAAAAAAAAGTTCAATAAATAGCGATGGTATTGTTTTAATCAAGTTTAGCTGTGTTTTTGTGAGTAGAAAGAACAATAATGGTAATTTTTTAATGTTTATCTTGAATTCTGAAGTAAATTATTTATACAAAAAAATCTTCAACACTACTTTGTGTCCCTTTGGGGGGGGGGGGGGGGGGGGGGATAAAAAGTGTCGGGTCCAGTTATCAAGAAAAAAGGGGGGGGGGGTCAAACAAATTAGGCTTTGCGAGAGGGGGAGGGGTTCAAAAAAGTGTTGATGTACCAACAATAATTTGTCCAGCCAACCCCCACCAAAGTATTTACGAACGCTCCCTAATGAACCATTTCTTTTGTGTACATTCCAATGTCAAACACGGACTGTATTAGCCCCATTATCCCATTGCACAGTGCGTTTCTACTGCATGCTGGGATTACATTGAAGCAACCTGTGATTGTCACCTAAATGAACCACATTGCCATCGCAACATTAGGTCGGCCTTTATCCACTATATTTCTACAGTGTAATTGTTACACACCTGGGACGTAAAGTACACTTTTTACATTTCTCGTTCGGTACCCAGCTCGGTATTTTCCTTTTTAACATTTTGCCACACAGTTATAGGAACTCTATAATGTCTATGGATTTGAATGAGAATCATAGCTCATGATATGACTACTTGTCTTATCTCCGCTTTCTGTCTGATCCATAAAAAGACGTTTTATCTATAAATGGATGTTATGAAGTTATTTCATGATAGGGTGAAAGGCTACATCGTCTTTTTGTGTTTTAGCGATCTTAGTCCGATATACACACAATCGCGGCCTTAAACGAAAATACCCACTTGTCATCCCTGTTTTGATTATCTATGGCGTGTGCTAGCAATTATCAGTCATGTTTATAAACACCTGAGTGCCCTACCCTACCCTAAAGAGGGTTGAAATTGACTTTTCTATAATATATTTGAGGTGAAAAATTAGTATTATCAGGAATACAATTGACTTATATCTTGTATAGGTTGTGTTTGTGCGGTTTGTGATTCGTATTTTTCATTAGCAGAGGGCGCTAATGCTATTTCTGCTTGTTGCGTACTACATGGTGTTGGGCAATTCCTATGAATAAACGTAACCAGAGGGCGCAATTCTCAACTTTGTGCAGTACCAGACGACGGTAAACATGATTTGCTTACATTTGCCAATTCGTATTGGTTTAACACATAATACCAGATTCCAATTGAATAAAAATTCCCCAAAAGGGAGGGCTCACGTACCATTGTTCTTTCTTGTAATAATGTGTCCCGTTGATAAGTGCCCTAGTTATGATATTAGAATGGTGAACGGTTGATTTGGATTTGAACTGCTGGGAAAAGAGGTTGTGCTTTAGGTATTGGCACTTTTAAGGTGAAGAATAAAGATATTGATCAAATATTTGAAAAGTAATAATTGAATGTAAGGAAGGCAATACAACATGAGATGTTCGTATGTGACTGTTATATTATTTATAAGAGACACATTAAGCACAAATTGTCTATAAAAGGAATTGATAAGAGTAGCATAGTTATAGTATGTTATAATACATGATGTTGTGACGGAGTGATGGCGATGGCGCACTGCAGCACCTCGACGGTTGGCTGCGGATAATTAACGCTGCATAATAATGTGAACAACAAACACGAATAATTACCATAATTAATGGCGGCAGACAAGAGTTTGAAGTTGTATGAAGTCAAGGCATACAACTGTATAAAACAATTTAGCTTCAATGAAATACTCCGGCTAATGTTTTGAACATAGGGCCTATTTATATTAAACCATGGAAATAGTAAGAATGATGTGTCCATATATAAACACAGCCTGATAAAAACAAAGTAGAATAAAAAAAACCCATGTTTCACGTCCGGGAATTTGAAAAATAAGAGGAGGGGCTTTTTATTTTGATTGGAAAACGAACCCACATTCCCCTATTTAACAACGTTTTAGCCCATATTTAGCATACAAAATGGTGTCGGCAAAAAGGAGGAGGCCCTTTTTATTTTGTTATTTTGAGAACTAGACCCCTCTATGTGATCGCAGGTTTTGTCTACAAATGCTTCGGTTCTAATTTGCGAAGCTTTAGGATAGGCTTACAATTCTGAACACTGAGAGGACCTCAGCAAAGTCATACAAATTAAATAATGATCACCTCCCACTTATAATTCACAATACTCCATTATTTTTAAAGGATTGAGTTAAAATAAGCACATTATTATTTGTACTGGTTTCGCGACTTTTTAAAACTACATTAGAATTTCAAGTATATAATCATAAAAACACTGACAGATAAAGCGAAGCCGTGATCTGGAGAAGGACATTTATTTTTTTAGTCTTATTTACCCAACATTTTAGCGAGTGTTACACCCTTGATGTCAATGTACGTGGCAGCTTGACCAAGCCATAAAGCTTATAAGGGATGTTTGATCCGAAATGAAATGCCGGAATATATATATATATATATATTGAGTTGGTTAGCGCATGCCGTCATGCAACCAAATTTAAGCTTAAAAATGTAAGCTAAAATATATCAGCAGCGCGAGCTAGATGCCGCGTGTTTGCGCTTGCGTTTCGCACGCGCGTATATGTATGCGTCAGCGGGCACGGCCCGTACACGCACTTGTTTTGCACAAGAATGTTTTTTATTTGTTTATTTATTTTCTACTGTAACCCTGATGAGAGGAGATGGCATCCATCTCTTCGGCAGTTGAAAATCACAGAATGAAATAGTTCCATATTATTTGTTTTTATATATATATATATATATATATATAACCAAAGATCTATAATCCCCGCCCGCTTTTAAATCTTACAAATAAATAGGTTAACTCTGCAAAAGAAGTGGAAAATGTCGCGAAAAACACAGTACTCTGAGTCAGAACCCAGCAATGGATTAACATAAACATGACTGTAGTATCATAGCATAACATATTGGCTATCAAAAATTATTCAAACTTTGCTAAGAAATGTGTCTGGATATTGGAAAAAAATAGTGCTTCTATATATTTTTTTTCTTCACATTTTCGAATTTGACGGGATTTTATCAGGATTGAAACCCAGTGTGATTAAGACTGAAATTGCTGTTAATTGTATGGTCATAAATCCATGAACTAATCAATAATCTTTGAAATCACTTCTAAGAGGGTGTTTATAAATATATAATTGAAGCATTCTTAACCCATAACTTGACTGTGTTGACCTAATAATAATGTTGAGGACATTATTATTAGGTCATTTTCGAGCTTTTTACCCAATAGATGACTAAAATCTGATTTTAACGACCTATGGTTAGGAGAATTAAAAATTACTATAGTAAAATATAAAGAATAATAATAGCATAAGTCATAAAATTTCAAGCTACTAAAATGTGCTCATGCATAACATATCTTAACATGAACCAATCACGCCAATAACCGAAATATCCACAGACTGCAAAACCCAAAAACTGCAAAACCCAAAAAACTTGCGTATCGCGAAATCAAGAACTTCGAAACCCGAGAACCGCACTAGGGGCATTGAGAGATGTATCGATATACTAAATGAGCAAATAACGTAAAGATAATCATCAACAAAGCCCAAATCCAAAATGTCATACAATTCCGACATCGCCTTCATGCCAAAATAAGCAAATAACGGCACTTCCTGGTTGAGATTTGCCGCGAAAGTCTGTGAGTAAAACGATGCATAACTTCCGAATTCAGCACTTGAGTTTCGATATGATCATATCGAAACTAAGAAAATCATGAAATTTTATATGATAAACGGCGAATGTTGGTAAACTATTTCAGATGGTAGTTAGTATATGCCTAAGTATTACTTTGATGCAAAACAACAGATTTCCAGGATAATTGAGGGCGCACTCCCATACGTATCTCTCGATGCCCCTTCAACATCAAATCAAACTAGAAAGTTATACATCGATGGGGAGACAGACCTGTTGCCCTTGTTATTTATGTGCATAAAGATGGAAATATTTAATTATATGTTTTAGTGTGCCTCTATATAGAAACACTTTTTAAGGGTGGGGGTGTGTATGCAATTGTTATATCTGGTAGACTATCTAATAGGCTGTTACACCTACTACGGCGATCCATTGCGCTGAAAAAGTATCAAACAGTATCAAAGCGCCAAGCCAAACGCATTGACGTCACTATGAACCGATCAGGGACGCTGTGAACACGGGATAGGACGGGAGATGGTCCCCATGGTCGTCCTTGAGCACCAGACAGAGCGCCGCGCTTGTTCTCACTCTGCTGCGATCAATTAAGCCAGCGCTTGTACTGCGCTAAAAAGTATCAACATATGAATGTCCACAATTGTCAAATATTTAAAACAATGTAGCTCCTATCCCGCGTATCACGTTTTCATTGCGCTCTTAGTACGACCCATTGCGTTCCACTTTTCAAGTCTTACTTTGATAAATGTCATTTAACAGGTGGTTGGTATAATTGCATTCCATCCATGCATAAACTAATTTATCCGCCCTTTGCACGGTCCGCTATTTGTGAGGAGAGCCTCGAACTAGTGTTATACGTGTACATGTAGTACGACTCTCTCTGCACACTATGAACAGATGTCTGGTCATTCAGTCAGACATTGTGCAATGGTGGAATCTGATTCCATTTAGGAGACTATCCTCGTTCCTCGTCCTAAGCCAGACCAAAATACTTGGGTTTTTTTACCCCCACGCAAAATTTACATTTCCCCAGTTGGTACCATAGGATAAATGTCTTCACAAAATAATGATGCATTACTGACTGACTTAGGCTATTTGAATTTGATTCAGACATATTATTAGCAAATTATTTAGTCTAATTCAAGCAAGCATTCAAGCAAGCAAGCATTCAAGCAAGCAAGCAAGCATTCAAGCAAGCAAGCATTCAAGCAAGCAAGCATTCAAGCAAGCAAGCATTCAAGCAAGCAAGCATTCAAGCAAGCAAGCAAGCAAGCAAGCAAGCAAGCAAGCAAGCAAGCAAGCAAGCAAGCAAGCAAGCAAGCAAGCAAGCAAGCAAGCAAGCAAGCAAGCAAGCAAGCAAGCAAGCAAGCAAGCAAGCAAGCAAGCAAGCAAGCAAGCAAGCAAGCAAGCAAGCAAGCAAGCAAGCACGCAAGCAAGCAAGCAAGCAAGCAAGCAAGCAAGCAAGCAAGCAAGCAAGCAAGCAAGCAAGCAAGCAAGCAAGCAAGCAAGCAAGCAAGCAAGCAAGCACGCAAGCAAGCAAGCAAGCAAGCAAGCAAGCACGCAAGCAAGCAAGCACGCAAGCAAGCAAGCAAGCAAGCAAGCAAGCAAGCAAGCAAGCAAGCAAGCAAGCAAGCAAGCAAGCAAGCAAGCAAGCAAGCAAGCAAGCAAGCAAGCAAGCAAGCAAGCAAGCAAGCAAGCAAGCAAGCAAGCAAGCAAGCAAGCAAGCAAGCAAGCAAGCAAGCAAGCAAGCAAGCAAGCAAGCAAGCAAGCAAGCAAGCAAGCAAGCGTTAAATCGTTTTTCGTTGGTTCGGCAAACGGAAGTTATGATATTTGAAGAACGACTCTAGTCAAAGCTTTGGAAACAATTAGGCGTCCATAAGTCTATGCTCTAATCCGAGATAAGATTATACTGCTTAGCGTGACTTAAAATACAATGCTACTGAACTTTCCCTAATTGTCTTGTTTTTGTGAGATCTCTATCTGGTATTCTTGAATGCATTGTTTGTGGATTATATGCGTTACCGATGTATACGTGATGGACAATGGCAGACTATATTTAGACTATATTTAGACAAGTTGTTGTTGAGTCACAAATTCCAACATGTAACCATATACACTGAGCCAAAAAAGAAACTTATACAATTTTAACAGATCATCAAATACAATTCTGTGCATGAAAATAATAAGTGTTGTCTATTGACAGGTGGATTGCAGCACTACAGGAAGAATGGAACAATGTTCCCCAGGCTACCATCAGGAACTTGATTGGAAGCATGAGAAGGAGATGCACAGCTTGCCTGCAAGCTTGAGGTGGACATACCCGTTATTTATGACTTCATTGTTTGTTTGGATATGAGTTTGTTTTGACTCTATGAAATGTTTTTAACTTTATGTTGCTGAAATTGTTTGCTGTGACCTGTGATGCAAGACGTTGTCTGAGTCAGTGCAGATTTCTCTTGTGTCATTGAAGCAAACAAATGCCATTTGAAGCAATACATTGCAGTAATATTGTATCCAAATTTGGTACATTTTCATGCACAGACTTTATTTTGGTGATCTGTTAAAATTGTATAAGTTTCTTTTTTGGCTCAGTGTATATTGTGCATTGACTGATCCGGAACAAAGTTACCTTTTGTATTTGGTAAACCACATCTATTTTGATATTTAATGATAAGATGTGGGAAGAAAATGTATGTATTTGATTTGATCATCCAACTCTGTCCAAATTTCACGAACAATTATATTTGGCAATCCACGCATTTCGTAAAGTGTATTGATAAGAGATTTTACGTCAAATGGAAAACAAAAAACTGGTAATAAAAATTAAGAAATTGGTCATGAGATTTCAATAATTAGGCCTAATTATGGGAACCACACACTTGGTCACGTGACAGAAGCGAGGCATGCTGGTATTGCTCAACAGCTATGTTACAATGCGGGCTTTGATGTTCACCAAGTAATTGTGACGTTGTAGAATTTGAACTATGAATTATGAAATTTGCACCCAAAATGTGACTTAACGTCTATGCACATTTCATACTGGATCAGCTTTACAAACCTTTTTCTAATGTAACTTATCTAGGTCTATTACATCCTTTAAACAGTTGAATAAATTGAGATTTTCAAAATGTTAATTTTGAAAAGTAAATAATAATAACACCAGTGATTATAGGATGATCACAGCGCTTAACAAGTATATAACTTAAAGGTAGGTGCTCAGATTGCTGGCCCGATTTTCAATTTGATGTTTTCTATTCTACATGAAGGGTTATTCATACAATACAGGCTATCCCAAAATAATTAGTACCCATCGATGCCCAAAGTTCAATAATTGTTGTCATCATCAAAATCGATGGGATTAGGTCCGTTGTTGTTACATTATCTTTGTCATATTGTACTATTTCATTTTGATTTTAGATCATGAATATCGGATTTATCAAACTCAAGATGCACTCCATTATGTAATGGAGTTACACTCCATTGTATAAGACATGGTGATTTCACCTTTTTGGCAAAGTGCTAAAAAATGTGTGTGCTATTACAGCTTGTTTGAAAGAAACTTGTGTATTTTCATAATCTTTTGTCTACTCAATATATTCTTGTGTGTCTTTCTTATAACTGTTATAAGTTATGGGTGTTCAAATCATTAATAATTCTTCTCCTTTATTCAATTTGGCGGGTAAAAGAAGTTTGTCACACTTGAGTGACCCCATGCAATGTTTTATTTGACAAGTGTTTAGGGACTTCTAAATGAAGTGGTATTTGGTGAATCACCAGTGGCTTAGATTTCATTTTCACATTGGAGAATGGATTTCATGAGGTTATACACTAAGGGACTATATCATGTTTTACCAAGTTTGTAGGAAATTGCATCCCCAATATGAAAAAGAAGTCTAAGCCACTTCTAATGAATACGTCTTTACTTGTTTAAATGTCCCTCAAATTTAGCCTCAAAACTAGCTCATTATAGAAACAAAGCTTGGGGTCGCTCATGCGTGACGATCCATTTTTACGGTTCAAATTGAATCAAAATGAAGAAGTATTAATAGTTTGAACAACAATATGATACAACAGCAGTGTAAAATAGAAAGGAACCAACAATATTAGCAGACAAGAGATTAAGAGAATGTATTAGTTTCTTTCAAACAAGCTGTTTAAAAACACATTTTTTTTGCACTTTGCCAAAAAGGTGAAATCACCATGTCTTACACAATGAAGTGTAACTTCATTAAAATAAGTAATAATAAAAGGGTACAGTATAGCAAATTTGATATAAAAAAACCCAGATCTAATTTCATTGATTTTGATGATGAAAAAATGTATTGAACTTTGGGCCTCGATGGGTACTAATAATTTTGGGACAGCCTGTAGTCATATTCCAAAGTTTGAGTTGCATAACTCCAATGGTTCTTATCTTAGGGTGCACTACACTAAATGGGGGTATCCCCTACCCTTAAGGATGGTGTTTAAACATAGAATCGGAAAGTATGCATGGCAAAATCCTCAATTAAAAATACTGAATAATGTGATATCAGCTACATGCACCCTGACTATAAACTGTGAATATCATCAAGGTACATTTTGAGAGATCTTTCAAATTAACGCTTTTTACATTGGCGATTACGGTGATATTTTCAAGCTCGTCAGAGATGCAGTACTCCATGGGCATATTTTGCAAAATCGAGCAGGCTAACCTACCTATTTTCTGCACTTTTTAGTGAGAAAATATGATTATCTTTATGAAAGAAATCACTCTACAAGGTCCAATTTCGCAATTTAGTGGTCTAAAACAGAGTTTTATATCAGTGTTTTTGTACATACCCATATGGAGCTCTATTAGTGGTGTGACCCCTTTAGAAGCTGCACAAGGTGACATGAAATTTGCCCATTGAGTAATACACAAACTGATCAGGTGGTTAACCACTTCTGGTAGTAATTCACTGGATTTTGGACTATATCGTCTAAATGGAACATATTTTGGGCCAAACGTTTTACAGAAATAATGAGAACAATATGGGATTACTTCTGATATAAAAAATATGTTGATGGGCAAAAGAATATCGGAATATTCAATCACTAAACATTGTTTTACTGAAAATCACAATTGATTTTTTTTAGCAAACAGGCTCACTGCACCTGTGTACATTGCCGGTTTGCATTGGTACGATTCCGGCGTTTCGCTTCTTTCGCTTTTCTTCGTTTCGTTTCGTTTCGTTTCGTTTTGTTTTGCGAATAAATAAGCCAATTTTCACATTATAATTCTATGTGTCACTAAGAACTTTACATTCATAGACTCGATAGAATTGAGTGACCTTAAGGTCCGGTTATTATGTAGTTCTACAAATCATGCAAATCATGAAGTACGTTTTAAAAATGTGCATCTATCAACTCTATAGACCAGAATATTTGAATTGACGTTTTGTTGTACAAAGAGGGCTGATATGTCCGAATCCTTAGGCCTACAATTGTAAGTTCATAATACAACTGTAAACATGTACAAATACCTATTGTTGTCAAAATTGAAGGCACAGCACATCACTCCGCATGCCATCATTCCAATGAAACGTTAACGTTTTCTTTCATAGGCAAATGATTACATTGTTTAGGTTGCCATTTCCTCCTCTGGCAAATGTGTCAAGTGTACCGCAGTTTTCAGCGAATAATCTTATTTCAAAAGAGTATTTCGGCTTCCAACTTGGCTCTTATAATATTCATTTGTCTTTGATCTGTCCAACATGTAGGCCTACCCAACATCTATCTCCAAAACAGTATCTCGAAATAAATCGAATATTGAGTCAGCTACGCTTAACTCCCCATGTTTCTGCCCCATTCTGGAACGGGGAAAATCAAGGCATTCGTAAGTCGCATCTCGTGGTCTTCATGGTTTCTCAAATATTCACTATGGTTGATAAGTCCATCAGATCTCCCACCATCGTTGGGTTGTACGCAGCAGTAGTTGAAGAATTTAAACACAATAATAGTTGACTTCAGAACATTCAAGATGAACAGTACACTGTTAATCCGGTTGTGTAAAAAAATAGCACTGTTTAATATATGAACCTAGCAACCGGCCGGTTGTTTAAAAAAAATACGCAACTTGTTTAAAATGTTGCACAACCCTGTAAAATTTTACAAAAAGTTGTGTACTTTTTAAACAATAGTTGCTAGGTTCATATATTTAACAGTGTTGTGTAATTTTCTTACACAACAGATTTAGCTAGATTTACTGTGTAGTAATAGCTAGTCATTTTTGCCGTTACCACTTACAAATGACGAAAGCAGCCTCATACCAAGCACATTTTGATCGTGATTTGTTTATAGCTCATGCAGCTGGGGACCACGTGGTTACGGTAACATATTGAGAGACACGTGATCTTTTACCCTAAATCAAGGTGAAAGGTCAATTAAACACCCATGTTGGCAAGACAAATCACGTAATTATTACACCCATGAGTCGATTTAAAGGGGCACTAAGACCCAGACAACATACATATATAGGCACAATACTGGCCCAACATTGGCAATATTGGCATTGGCATTATCTTGTTTACCAATATTGGGCCAATATTGGGTTCTCATTGGCAATATTGGCATTGGCACTCTCTTGGTCACCAATATTGGACCAATATTGGTTTTACATTGGCGCTCTTCAATTGGCATCATGTTGGCAACCACAACCAATATTGGACCAATATTGGTGACCAAGTGAATGACAATGGCATTGGCACGGGTGGCACTCTCTTGGTCACCAATATTGGACCAATATTGGTTTTTACATTGGCGCTCTTTAATTGGCATCATGTTGGCAACCAATATTGGTCCAATAATGGGCGCAATATACCAGGGACGGGAAATGACACCATTGATTTGATATTCAAATTATAAAGTGGTCTAAAAAGGCGGCCGCTGTTAAGAGTTATCGCTTCCCTGCCTTTCGGCTAGGATCTTGTGCCTTGTCCTGTCCCTTAAAGATTTGTTCCCTTGTCCTAGGCTTGTCCTTGGCCAAATTGGTCCTGGCCACGGGTTGGGTTGGCCCGGGGTCTGCTCACTCCTCTTTGGGGGGAAATAAAACAATATGAATATAGAATTCTTCCTACCTAACATTTCTCCAAGATCGCCCAATATTGGCCCAAGCTTGGCCCACATTGTCGAGTGCCAATATTGGGCCAAGCTTGGACCCATGAGCAAATAATATTGCGCTAATATTGTAAGCCAATATTGGGCCAATAAAACATAAATATTGGGCCAATATTGTAATGTTGTCTGGGGAGGTTGCCGAGAAAAATGAAATGTCAATAGTAAAGGTACGTAGGAACGCTCATGTGTAATACATTATGGGAAAAGTGTGGAATGATGGCGCTAAATAGAATTCGGTTGAAGCAATTTATGTGGTAATAAGTGGTACTGATAATTTCGATGTGATCTACATGGAAACATAGACGGTAAATTACCGTCTATGCTGAAAATGACCAAATCGGGAGATTTTACCAAATAGACGTAGAATTAAGGTAAACGGTTTATATGCCTAAGGATTACGTATAGCTTGGTGCAAAAAAAACCCATATTTCCATAACATTTGAGGGCGCACTCCAACACGTATCGCTTAGCTTAGTGCCCCCTTAAGGTAAATTGAGAAACACTAATTGATTTCAGTCTTGACTTGACTTGTGCTAATTGCATATCTGAAGCTAATTAAGCTTTCAATCACTAGTGCAATGTTGCCCGTCATTTAGACATCTCCAATTTAGAGCACCTGTGAAGTTGTGATGGGCAGACATATTGCGAAGGGATCTTATGCTGTGTACGAGAAGTCACACATACACTTAACATTTATTTGATGGGTAAACTTATAAGCCTTTCAGGACCCCATGTCATTTTTAAGCCAATATTCGTTAAGTTGGTTCTCTGCACGTTGGCGAGGTAAACTGAAGTTATGACATTTAAAGTCTTAATATTATGCCACAGAAATACCACATATTGAAATAGTTCAGATACATGTTTACTCAAAATGTCAAAGAACGACTCTGATCAAAGCTTTGACAAGACTTGATAAATCTATGCCCTAATCCGAGATAAGATTCTAATTGTTACTATATATCTACCCAGCGTGACTAATGGATACAATGTTTATGAACACGGAACTTTCCTCAATTGTCAACTGGCGTCACTGGCAATATTTCAGATTCTATAAATATATACTAATGAGATTCTACATCGTTACTATCTATCTAGTGTGACTAAATGATATGCTATAATGAACACGGAACTTTCATCAATTGTCTTGAATTTGAACAGTTTTAATTACAAACATGAAAATACAGGAAAAGAATACATAATACATAATTTTAATTAAAAGTTACCTCAATCATTTTTCAAAACATGCAACAGGAAACTCAAAATCAATTACAGGGTGACCCCCACAAATGTTAACACTCCGGGCACATAAGATATCTTAAAAGGACAGGAACACACGGGTCTAATCTTGATGTATTATGAAAGCTGAGTAAATAAGCTTTCATTTGCATTTTATTGCTAGCAAAATCGGCTTGGTCCAATCCTCTCAGTATGAAAGTAAAGGTTTTAAAATGCACGAAGCAAGAAGCAACATGATTAAGTCACACACACACATCAGTTAATCTCTTCTTCGTTCTTTTCAACGCATTCTTTCGATTCTGTGATAATTACCACTGGAATAATTGAACTTAAATTTTGGAATAAGATTGATATATTTTATTATGTGCCTTCATGTAGTATAGAAAACAGTATGAACACATTGTGTCATACTTTATTAATAGTTGCGTTTCATTGTTGTTTATATAGACCTACCAATCGTAAACCGAATTAATATTTTGTTTGAGACACTAAGAGCGTGTTTCTACTGGAGAGCATACCGTTAATTACCGGTAAGTTTGCCCAGCAAAATACCGTTAAGAATCGGTATTTTTGTAACCGCAAAAACCTTCACACACCAGTCTTGGTACGGTAAGCAACGGCAAGTTTCCCATTAAAAACAGCCAGCCGATTAAATCTTACCGTTATGTTCTGTGAACCGTGTCACGCTGGATTATACACATTGCGAGGCAATCTTTTTCAGGTAGGGCGGCAATGTTTGGTATAACAACAGGTCAAATGTCGTGGCCCATCGACTAGGATCGATACACTTAGCGGTAATTTTTCGCGACTAGAAACATGGAAGATTAAAAACTTACCGGTATATCTTTTTTATTATCACGTGGCAGAGGCGGTCAGAGGCGCTGTTTAAATCGTCTTATCGTAACATCTAATTGGAAGAAGTAACACTTGTTGACGACTTTATTAAAATTAAAAAGCATGATCTTTGTCTGCAAGCATTCCCGACATTGGGGCTGATTTGTGCCAATTTTACGTGTAATCCAATAGGACACTATTTGGCTCTATAGGCATGATAGGGGGACCATGGCTCCTTTCACACAGTACTAAATTAGCAATTCATTCGATATCCAGGGCATATTGAATAGTCAATTTGACTGACTGAATCATGGAAGGTTTCCTATTTTACTGGTGTTAATTGTGTACAAATGATCACTTAGGCGACAAAAACACTATGTTGTACGGGAAACCGTACCTCTCAGGTAGAGTCTGTCAGTCGAGCTTTTTTTCCTTAGAATTTCGGGCTTTTTTGATGATTTTTCAAATTTGTCGAAATTTTCAACAACAAAAATTCCAAAAATTTCAACCATTTCAAAACATTTAAAAAGAAATCAAACATAATTTATTTTAATCAACAGGTTTTTTCGTCGCCTAATTGATATTTTTAAAGGAATATCCAATCCCGTTATTGTATATCCATTTGATAATTTTACCAAACACTACCACGATAAAGTTATCACGTGAATGACACTTTTATGTAGGTGACTGCACTTCCAAAATAAAATATTGATACGTTTGTATAGGAGTGGCTAATTGCTCGTAATAATAATCGTCATTGAGTACGAAATCAGAACACTGTATGCACCCATAGTATTCAGTTCATATTCTGCTGAAACAAAAGTTAACGAAGCATTCCTACTGTGTCAAGCTGCAGATATCATAAAGCGGATTTGGAATAAGATATTGTACCCGTGGATTTAAGTCTAAACATGGGACTGCGTTTAGATAGCTACAAGCTGGTAGTATATTCTTTATATGGAGTTTTTATTTTGACTTCTATGTCTTTTTGGATTGAAAATGTTGCAGGTAAGCGTTATTTTTTTAATTATTTTGATATTTGCGATATTTTGAATGTTGTAATATTTAGAGAATACAATATAATTTAAATTCATATCTGTTTTGCTATAAACGTTGGTCTCATAATGATTATGCTGAACCATATGTGGCGTCATGGTACAGCATATGAGACCAACGTACAGTCCTCACAATAAGTAACTGACCAGGTAATTAATATGCTCCAAACCTCTTACGTACACATATTACATGATAAAGTTGTAAGGAAATCAATGTAGTGTTTATTTCAAATAAGAACCAGCTAAAGAAAGAAAATAAAAATAATTGAAATGAATTTTAGAAAGCACTGGAGACATTTTTGCATACGATTTTGAAAAGTGCCACTTTTTTTCTGAAAACATCATTTTGGGGAATTGTGATTGTTTGGGAAAAAGTGAACATGATATTGAAAAGAGAAAAATTGTTTAAGGTAGCCAAGCGTTTTCTCTTTTCATAAACGGTTACATTTCTCAAAGAGGAGTTATACAAACAAACGCGATCTAATTTTGGGGAGGAGAGGGCTTACTTTTGAACCCTTTAGCTTACTGCATACATACAAAAAACAAGAAATTGTAAATGAACGGAATTGACTTTCTTCCTCAATCATATCGATGGCCGGCTGTCTTTATTACATACAAACTGAGTCAAAGCTTTTGTTATCAAAATGTTTTCTCGCAAAGAAAAAAATATGTCTTGGAAAAAAGGGTAAGAAGTTTTCTGAGGTCTGTGGATTGTTAGTTTGATAATCAACATTGCAAAGAAGATTTTAAATACACCACCACAATGCATTGCGTGTTTGCACGGATTCCAACTTGTCTCGGTTCCCATAGACATGCACACAGTCGAGCTCCTAGGTTCAAGTTTACATCAATGAATTACAGAGGTGGTGCCAGGGTATTTGTATAGGTGGGGGGGGGGGGGGGGGGGGGGGGCAACAATGGAGTAACTATGGTGAGTAACCAAAGAGGTGCGAAGCACCGCACTCCGCGATAACCCGGACAGGGATGATGTGCCCCTGCCCCCTCATAATTTGAAGGAACAAATCAATTCTCGAACCCATTTGGTGCGATTTGGTGTGTACTTTTGAAATGCCATCACTTCATTTCCAATCAATATTGGCTTTTTATTATCAATGTTAGACAGCAATTTCGTTATATGCGAGAAAAAAGAAGTCGTGCATACAGGGTGTATCAAAAAAATTAGGACTCTGTTTCATGACGGTGTAATTATTATTATAATCATTGGACCATGACCAATTTAGTCTCAATGTAAAGCCCAGTTAATTATTATGATATCCTGAAAATATAAGATCAATCCGATGCAAAAATAAGGAAACTAGCGTACTTTGCGTAAACCATATCATTTTGAATCCATGATCTGAGACATTAAGAAGTATCAAAAAGACTTACACTGGCATGATTGGGATTTTATCCGAAGTTTTGTTTTTGTTTCCTTTCAATAGTTGTCCATGTCCATCCCACCCGCCCCGTGTATCCAATGCCTGTTTATTTAATTATTGTCATTACTGTATTATGGTAGGCCTGTTATTTTCTATCGTAGTTCTCAATGAGTTCAACTCGATGTATCCTACTAATTTGTCATTTTATACCAAACATCTCTATCTATCTATCTATCTATCTATCTATCTATCTATCTATCTATCTATCTATCTATCCCGTAGTCTTGTCGACCGTTGGGGCGCCACAGATGCCCTGACCACCAGCTCTCTCCATCCTTTTCTGTTCTCTGCCAATCTCAAGGTATCACTAAGCTTTAGGTCAGTCCATTAAGATATGTTGTCTTCCCACCTTCTTCTCTGCCGACCTCTCTTTCGCCCTCCTGGCACTGTGCCTTGCAATACCGTTTTGGCAAGTCCTGTTGATCGTGACACGTGCCCATACCACTGTAGCTTGCGTCTTTTCACTGTGGTTAGGAGGTCTTTATAATCGGCGAAGGCTGCAAACATTCTTTTACTGACTTCGTCGTTGGTGATGAGGTCTTTGTAGGAAATACCGAGGAGTTTGCGAAGGCACCTCATCTCTGCAGCCTGGATTCTCCTCTCTAAGTCCACGATCCACACGCATAGAGTAATATCGTGGTGACCAAGGAGTGCATCAGTCTGATCTTTGACTTAAGTGAGATGTTTTTATCACTCCAGATGACCTTCAGTCAAATATCTATATACTAATTTTCGGTCCCTCGCCTGATTAGATAGTTCAATAATAATTTTACACTCGCGTCCCTCTTCAACTGAAAAAGCGTGGTAATTGCGCCTCTAATAGACGAGCTAATTAGATAGTTCAATGCCAGTATTTTCCCGTTTTCAGACATGCGCAGAAAGGATCACAGATGATAATCCGAAATGTTGAATTTCTTTTACTCGGGTAGCTACTGTTCGGGCAAAAATTGTGGTTTTCGGAGTGAGTGATGACATATGGTCTTCACCCAAAATATTTTCATCAGGGATATAGCTACATTTCTGTATATGCGGCCGTTTGTTATTCTTAAAGATTGCATGAGTACAAGCATTTATACGTGACTAAACGTCCGACAAATAACATTATTTTACGACATTTTCTAAATGTAAATAAAAACTCTTACACAGATCTTAACGTGACACTCTCGCAATAGTAACATAGATGAACGCGTAGTTTGCTAACGATAAAGAAACTGTGGCGGTACCATAACAACCATTCCTATGTTGAAGCTGCGCGGCCGCGTTTATCATGACGCGCGCGATTCGGCACACACGTAATGACGCATACAAAGTGTATACGCAGTGACAGACCACATCGCACAGGAAAACCACACCATAAACTGGACAGGGGCAAAAATCCTCGACAAAGACACTGATAAGCAGAAACGATGGATACGAGAAGCAATTTGGATACGACGACAGGGGCCTAACATACTCAACCGCGACGAGGGCATTTATTCTCTGAGTCACGTGTTTGATCCACTCATCACAACAACTTTGCATCCTGAGAACGAGAATATCATCTCTCGCAGGAAAAAGAAGAAGTGGATCAAACCATTATTACTGAAGAAGTCAACCGAACTGGTTGACGAAACCGTCTAAATGTGAGTACATTTATTGGATTTGTTCAACAAAATATCAACTTTCAAAGTGTATACGCGTTTGTGGCGCAAACTGCACATTGTAACGTGGCAGGGTGAAAGCAGGCAGTCCGTACACTCTTAGAAAAAGATGCTTCAGGCTTCAGGGGTTCTTTGCTGTCCCGTATGGAACCCTTTATATCACCTTAAAAGGTTCCAAAAAGAACCATTTTAAAGTTCAAAATGGGCAAAATATGGGCAAACATTGGTCTTCTATACATAACATTTTGGGGCCTTTAAAATCAAAGAACCTTTAAACCATATACGGGACAGCCAAGAACCCTTCTGAAGCACCCTTTTTTCTAATGAGTGTACCCTAAGCCAGCTCCTCCTCTCCGCACTTCCCTTACTTGATAATCTGGATATAAGGGCACATGGGGCACCTGGATAAACGGAACGTGTGGTGCATTATCATGATTATTAAAGAGTGTCTGGATTATTAAGGGCATCCGTGGTATCTGGATTACGGGGTTCACTATAAAACGAGTGTCAAATTATCTGGATATACTTATGCGCAGGTGGGCCACCTGCGATAACTGGATTTTAAGGGTTTACACTCAGGTAGTATCTCGGGAGGCTTTATAGAACACAGCAAACATGACAAAGGGACTACATACTATGCGTAAGGCCCCACATGCCTATTGGAGGAATAATGTATTTAATGTAAATAGGCCAAACAAAACCCGGATGGCACACATTGTGCTCAAGTACAAGCGTGGAATGGTGCAAGTAATCTTGATGATAGACTCCGCCGACCATAAAACTAAACGACCGACTATATATATAAAACTATAACGCTCAGAACGTAGGCCTACTGAATTACCTGGATACTGCATGTACATGGGCAGTGGCGACACCAGCACCAAAATGTTAAAGGAGGAAAACGGGATGGCGGGGCAATAAAATAATCGGGGGATACATTTAAAAGCTAATTTTAAGTAACTTTCAATTTTGACATTAAAATTCAACTTTTTATTATTTGGGGTACAAAATAGGTAGAGACATGCGCTGACAGGAGGTAATAACTGGGGGTATTAAGAACACGTTGATGGAGTAGGCCTACTTGGATTAGGAACATGGGTATCTGTATTAATTAAGAGCACATTGGGCCTATAGGCTCATGGTGTATTAAGGGCACCATGTCACTTACATTATATCAAGGGCACTTTACAATATCAAGAGTACCTGAATTATTTAAGGACATACTCTTGATATTTATATAAACATTTATAACGCTTTGATATTGCTCACCTCTGCCTATATTGTGATATGACTTTTACTGCCCGCTATCTTTGGCACCCGCGTTTAATTTACTTGACTATGATAAAGTAAGGGCACCGTATCTCGCGATAACGACACACTGCAGTGGGCCTACCTTGAATATGTGGTATCCGGTGCATTATTAAGGGCACCTGGGGTAACTGGATTAGGGAGGGGGGGGGGGGGGGGGGGAAGTGCTTAGGCCTATGGGGTCCCTGGATATAATGGGATAAAGGGTACCTACATTTCAGGTCTCATGGGAGGCCTACGTATGTATCTGGAAACACAAACGTAGGCCTACCTAGATTAAGGCACATGTATACCTGGATTATCAAAAGCACCTGCGATATTCGGATTATTTAGGGCCCCGTCTGGATTATGTATGCATGTGGGACATGTTCTTGATATTATTGTATCACATTTTCTTACGCTTTGTTTACTTATTCCCCGTGAAATCTTCTAGCGGGTCCAGCGCGAAGCGCTGGTGCCCGCTAGTAATATTAATTATTAAGTGCCATTTGACCTAGTAGTACATAGGCTTATGTTCAATTTTTCGTCCCTTCGGGCATTTTATAAACAATCTCCACAAATTTCATATTTTAATCAACATTTTGTGTAGATTCCAAAAAATCTTGGTGGGAATTTTTTAAGTGGTGTCTTGGGTGCTTTTTGGGCTACTTTTGGCGGCCATCTTATTTTGACTTTTTGATGGTATTGAAATTGATCAAATGGGAGTACTTGGCATGTAAAACATTTGCACACCACCTCTTATGGTATAATTAGGAATATGTGATAAGTAAATCTCTAAAAATAAAAATAGCAGTCATTTTGGGGCCTTTTTGGGCTACTTTTGGGTACTTTTTGGGTAATTTTGGGTGCTTTTTGGGCTCATTCCGTCATAAGTGTGAATTAGGACGTTTTAGTGGTAATTGGTCATTTATTTTGATGGATTTGTATATATTTTCTTGCCACCACATATCTGACAATGGGCTATGTCAAGGAACTGTGTTATCTGCTATTAGGCCATCCGTAGGGTTATACTGCTCTGATTTTTCAGACACATCCTAAATGCATATTATTTCACCTTAAATACCAGGACACATACATCCTCGCATGTTTTTCCTCTTCTATACGAGGCCTGTTCCATACAGTAACGGGTCTTCAGACTGTCCAAAAATAATAATAATAATAATAAAGCGCCTATCAAAAATGATTAGTACCCATCATTTTTCAAGTTCATTAATGTTTTTCATATGAAACCCCATGAGATTCGTCCATTGTTTTTCATCATCTTTTACATAATACCCTTTCATTAGAATTATCGGATATATCAGACTGAAGATACACACCATTGTGTAAAGACAAAGTGCAGCAAATTGTCTTGTTTAACGCGTTTGAACGGGAAAAGGTCTTCTGTTAATCTCTTTTCAACTACTATAATATGTTATTCTTTTCTATGTTAAAAATTATATAGTTATGATTGTTCAAAATCAGTAATAATTCTCATTTTGACGAGTACATGATGTGCATCACGCATGAGTAATCTAAAGCTTTGTTTCTACATTGGGCCAGGCTAATTTTTAGAGACATTTAAATGTGTGATTAAGTGGTCTTGGATAATTAGCACTGGCTTATACTTCTTTTTCACAATGGGGTGGAGTTTCTTTTCAAAATTGGTAAACATTAAAAAGTCCCTTACTTTTTAACTTTTGATTTAGATGATAATGTCATGCTTTAGGCAAATAGAACATTGACTGTCTGCAAGCAACGTATGAGGGTCGCTCACTAAGTTCTACATCCTTAACATCGCATATGAATGTCATCCCCCGGCCCATGACATTTGTCATGGGTTATCTGAATCATGGGTAAACATTTAAAATTAGATTAAAGTAAATGATAATTGATATCTGTTTCAGTCAGTTGTGGTCAAAGCCAGAGAGAAATTTTGGACAACGGAAACAGAAAAGTACCCTCAAAATAAATACTTTTTACCTCTCCGTATTGTGTGGGATATAATAGCACGATTTTATACTGAAAAAGTAAAAACAATGGATGTTATTTAAATATAATACGGAATTATCGTGTATAAATAAGCTTGTAAGCAATATTATACTCTTGTAGTATAATATCAACTTGAATGTATAATTCATTTAGCATACTCGAATACTGCTAATCGGTCAAATTCGTTGTTACAATCCAGGTGAGCTAGAAAGATGAACGAGGTGTCATTTTCCGGGTTTTCCACTAATTCTGGTATTTACAAATCCAACAGAGGAGTCATTGTGGGTGACTTTGCCATCTTTTAAGATGGCAAAGTCTCCCACAATGATTAAAATCTAAGATGCCACTGTCTGCCATCTTGAAAAACCTAAAATATGCCGTCCTTGGCACCAATCTGAGAGCATCTTATACACACACCCCTACGGGCATGCGTGGTCCAACGGATTCACTCTCGCTCCGCAATACAAAGGTTGTGGGTTCAAGCCCCGTTGGTGCCAGCGTGTTGTGTCCTTGGGCAAGGCACTTTACCGCACTTGCCATGCTTCACCCAGGTGTATAATTGGGTACCGGCATTAATTCATGTTGGGAAGTAAAACAGACTCGCTGTGCAGGATGAGTACGGCGAACCCCCACCTCCAAATATTACATGGGTGAGTCTGGCCCAAACGCTAATGAAAGAGAGATGGGCACTCCGCGCGCGAGCTTAAGAAGCTCGGCGCAAGTCTTTACTTTACTGGAGTAGACACCTGTTTGTATGGTACTTATTTTGTTTGGTTCACCGCTTGAGTACGGATTGAAAACCGAAATCATTCAAATGGGACGTACCGATAGACACCGTTGAACCACAGATGACTGAACTGTCTGACTAAATATATTCATGACATAAGATCATTACCATCCATGTGATAATTTAAAGACCCAAGTGGTCATTTAATGACCACGAGTGATCGTTCAATGACCACAAGTGATCGTTCAATGACCACAAGTGATCATATAAGGACCACAAGGGATCATTTAAAGACCAACAAGAAAATGATCCCTTGTGGTCATTTTATGATCCCTTGTGGTCCTTATATGATCACTCGTGGTCATCATTGGGACCACACGGGATTAATTAAGGACCACTGGGGATCAGTTAAGGGTCAAAGGGGGTCATTTAAGGACCACAAGGGATCATGTAAGGACCAAAGGGGATCATTAATAACCACAGGGGATCATTTAAGGACCACAAGGGATCATTTAAGGACCACAAGGGATCATGGATGCTGTTGTGCAGAAACAACTTCAACGCTTTCTTCTCAGCAATGATCTGATTTCCAGCAGACAGTTTGGATTTAGAGAAGGCCACAGTACAGCTGATCTCCTCAACATTTTGTCACAGAAATGGAACAACTCCCTAGACCAAAGTGACGAGGTGTGTCATTGCCCTTGACATAAAAGGAGCTTTCGACAAAGTATGGCACAATGGACTCTGCTCAAAACTGATGTCAAAGGGTGTTACCAGAAGACTGCTTTCATGGATACACAACTACTTATCCGATAGATCTATCAATGTCGTCATGTCGGGATAAGCATCCAACACTGCACCCATAAACGCTTCTGTTCCACAACACAAGGATCTATCCTTGGTCCACTTCTGTTTTCTGTCTTCATTGACGACCTTGTGGATGTCTGTGACAACGAGCTCTATCTGTACGCTGACGATTCAACACTTTTCGCACCCATTAAGTCTTCAACCAGCTCCAATACAGTAGCTGCTAGCCTTAACAGTGATCTAAGCAATATGAAAGCGTGGGCTGATAAATGGAAAGTGACCTTTGAGTCTACCAAGTGCAAGACCATGGTCATCTCTAGGAAGAGAACCCCATCCCAACTTGAACTCTACTTTGGTGACTGCAAGCTACCATCTGCAGACAAAATGGAAATCCTGGGTGTTACCATTGATAGCAAGCTGACTTGGTCCAAACACATCTAGGCTGTCTCAACCAGGACTGGCCAGAAGCTCGGCGCTCTTCGGAAGGTTGTAAATAAATTGATGGCATTGGGCAGATCTACTGTGTACAAATCACAAGTCCGTAGTGTAATGGAGTATGCTTCACTAGGCTGATCTAGCGCTTCACCTACTATCCTAAGCCAGCTTGACAACATCCAAAGGAAGGCACTCAAGATCATTGGAGCTCATGACGCTACTGGTCTATCGCATCTCAGCATCACAATCCTACTTCACCGGCGACATGTAGCAGCAGCCACTGTCTTGTACAAAATGCACACCAACCACTGCCCACAATATTTAGCAGCACTGCTCCCCACACCATATGTTCATCGTCGTGCTACGCGTTCAAGTGTTGCAATGCCAGATCATGCCCTTTCACTGCCGCCTGCCAGAACTTGCTGCTTAGACAGAAGTTTCATCCATACAACTGTTCCACTGTGGAACAGTCTTCCAGTCAATGTTGTTGGCAACATCCAAGAGGAAGGACTACAATCTTTTAAATGTCGTGTTAACAGACACGTCTTTCTCTCCAACTCTTCAGAGTATGTTGGCTAAGCTCTCTCGATGTATCAATGACCTCCAGATATTATTTTCTTCTTATTTGTTGATGTTATTCTCTATGTTTGGGTGTTTATCCTATTCCTGTCCCACGCCACTTTCATTGGCCAATTGTGTTTACTTGTATTTTTGATTATTTTCTGAGTTGCAGTGAACCAATTGATTGGCCCATCAGAGCTCTCTGTTGATTTGTAATCACTCAGTTCATTAACTTTGTTAATGTCTGTTGGGTTATTGTTCACATTTGCTCTTTATATACAAAAAGAAAAGAAAAATTAAGGACTACAAGGGGTCATTTAATGACCACATGGGATATGTAATGACCACAGCGGATCATTTAATGACCACAGGGGATCATTTATTGACCACATGGGATCATTTAAGAACCACAGGGGATCATTTAAGGACCACAGGGGTATATTTAAGGACAACAAGAGATCATTTAATGACCACTGGCGATCATTTTGTTGTTGTTGTTGTTGTTGTATTATATAAAGAGCGCATGTGAACAATAGCCCAACAGACATTAACAACGTTAATGAACTGAGTGATTACAAATCAAACGGGTAACTCTCAACAGAGAGCTCTGATGGGCCAATCAATTGGTTCACTGCAACTCAGAAAATAATCAAAAATACAAGTAAACACAATTGGGCTATCATTTGAGGACCACAGGGGATCATTTAATGATCACATGGGATCATTTATTGACCACAGCGGATCATTTAATGACCACAGGGGATCAGTTAAGAGTCAAAGGTGATCATTTAAGGGTCACAGGGGATCATTTAAGGACAACAAGGGATCATTAAAGGACCAGAGGGGATCATGTAAGGACCACAGGGGATCATTTAAGGATCACAGGGGATCATTTAAGGCCCACAATGGATCATTTAAGGACCACAATGGATCATTTAAGGACCACAGGGGAACATTTAATGACCACATAGGATATTTAATGACCACAGCGGATCATTTAATGATCACAGGGAATCATTTATTGACCACAGATGATCATTTAATGACCACAGGGGATCATTAAATGACCACAGGGGATCACTTAATGACCACAGGGGCTCATTTAAGGGTCACAGGGGATCATTTAAGGACTACAAGGGAACATTTAAGGATCACAGGGGATCAATTAATGACCACATGGGATATTTAATGACCACAGCGGATCATTTATTGATCACAGGGGATCATTTAATGACCACATGAGATATTTAATGACCACAGCGGATCATTTAATGATCACAGAGGATCATTTATTGACCACATGGGAACATTTAATGACCACAGGGGATCATTTAATGACCACATGGGATGATGATGAATGAATAATGACCACAGCGGATCATTTAATGACCACAGGGGATCAGTTAAGAGTCAAAGGTGATCATTTAAGGGTCACAGGGGATCATTTAAGGACCACAAGGGATCATTAAAGGACCACAGGGGATCATGTAAGGACCACAGGGGATCATTTAAGGATCACAGGGGATCATTTAAGGCCCACAATGGATCATTTAAGGACCACAATGGATCATTTAAGGGGGCTGTCAAGTGTCAGAAATAGCTTCCGTAAAACTGCTGTAATTCGTCATTATTCATATATTTCATATAAAAGTATACATTTTCTTGAAGGAAAGGGTTCAATAAATCTAACCATAAACATGAAATTGCTCTAAAAAGGACCATTTTGGAGAAAATCATAAAAAACGAGAATTTTGACCAGTCTTCAATTCGGACAAGGTAACCAAAAAAATATTTTCTGAAAATGTGTCCTTTTACGATTTTTGTAATCTTAAGAAAATTGCCCGGGTTCCATTTTTTTGTTTTTGGATATCTGTAATATTTTTTTATTTATTGTCCAAATAAAGCAACAAAATGGGATTTTTAAATACAACAAACGCGAATTTCCACAAAATGATCCGAAAAATCTGAAATAGACCAAAAAAAAAAAAAAAAAAAGGAACCTGGCGACGATCATGCTTATTGCGTTAAACTTACTTGCTGTCCATCAGATGCAGTTTGTATTGAGTTATCGTGTCTGTAAATCGTATTTTTACTCAAAAATGAACATAAAGAAATCAACCGATGAAGGTGAAAAGTGACAATACCGCCGTTTGATCATGGTTTACGGGGAAATACACGTATTTCAAATCCTGTTCTTTAGATATTGTGGGAAGCATATAAATCCCCAACTTCGTGCAAAGTTTGATTACAAACTGTACTTTTCTTGGTATCAAAATAACCTCAAATGTGTGTTAAAAAACCACCTTTTTCGTGATGTCGAGTGTGAAAAAGAAGCTATACCTTTTCATGCGCATTCGAAGTGCGTTTACAATGTCCGGGAAGCGTAACGCATGAAAGCGCGTGCGTTAATCGACATTGAGCGCGGACGCGCGGGGAATGTTTTGAGTTGGCAAAATAAATGGTGACGCGTGCGCGTTGAACCGGTTGACAAAGATTAGACGCTCGTGTATTAATTTCTGTGCGCAACATATGCGGCTAATCATCAGAGTTTATCATTAGTCGAGTCTTTATCAATGTGATCATTTAAAAAATGCACCGTGGCGCAGTTAGCATGGTTAGTGAGTAGTCTGGGTGTAAAAATCAACACCTATCCTAGATAAAGGACTTGTAAAGGAGAGAGAAAAATTGGAAACATTAGAGAGGAATCGAGAAATGGGGATGAAGATTTAATTATGACCTGTCGTTTTATATGTTTTCTCCCGGGGTGTTTTCTCTTCGTCTACTTCATATATTAAAAGAGACGGAATCGGGTAAGCTTCTGATTAATGTGAGTCACGTCACGAATTGTGATTTCATCATAGTATAGTAAAAGACCAAAACATGCCACCTGAACTTGACCCTCGTTATGCCAGCGCCACTGAAAAAGAAACTGAAATATATGTCTAGGTCTAACATTAAACACAATGTTTAATGAAGCAGGAAAATAAAACTTAACGGTTTGTAAAATGACTAGGAATTGTATATATAGGCCTAGGCCTATATGGGCATGATCGGAGAAGCATACTCGAGCCGATGCTATCATGGTTATCACGGTTATATTCTAACTTTGTATAGTTATGTGCACACGCGGCAATCAAAAACAAGACAGGGGGTGGGGGTGAAGGGCATGTTTCTTTACATTCTCCTAAAATGTCATGGTTAAATTGAATAATATATAAATTCGGGAACATACCGATTGAAATTCGGACTGAACAAAGAACAGAGGTCTTCCCATTTCGATCGCTAAATGAATGGCCCATCATTCATATTTTTTAATTAATAAAACGTCCGAATTTTCTAGACTGAAAGCAAAGGTGAAGGGATGGAATTATGGTGGGAGAGGATGCTCTATATTGCTGCCCCTCTGACCTCCCCCCCCCCCCCCCCCCCCAACAAAAAATAAGTTAACATCGGTTTGATTATCACGAAGTTATGAGATGTAAACAATAGGCCTGATTAATTAAATATGTGGTTGCACCTTTGATATCCTTGTACTTTTGTGTCCTTCTCTCAATGAAAAAAGTTTGAATCTAGGTAGGTGACAAGGCAATTCATCATAGGGATAGCCAATAAATAATAATACCATGTATATAGGCCTACTAGAGCTAATTGTTAATAATGATTGTGTTTTCACCGTTATCATTGTTATCTTCAGTAAATAACAAACTATTTTTAAAAGAGATCCAACCGAAATGCTTAATAGAGATATTGTTATAACACTGAACAATCACTATTTTCTTCGGTAGATGAGCAAACCAATTAAAAGGATCCAAGTCCATTCTAATGGAAAATACTCATCATTCAACTACTGTGTACCATTACCCGCCAGTGGCGTATCTTGTCAGAGGGGAAATGGTATCTTCCCGGTAGACTTTAACTTTACCCCTGAGGATTGCCGCCGCCGCCGAGTCCGATATTTGAAAACGAGGAGGGGGGCCGGGCTCGTGACGTGGTGTCCTCAAAATCCACCCCATCCGACTCAAATTGGGGCCCTCGCTCCCTCCAACCCACTGTATTTACAGAAAATAAAACCTTTTAGTTTTAGCCCGGTAGTTTGAGCTGTTCTACCCGGTCAAATCCGTCGAGGGAGGGGGACACTCTGCTGATACGCTACTGTTACCCGTTCGCTTGACAGTTTACTCAGGTAGGCCTAGTCATTGATGAAAGCATATTGTTCCCTATCAACCCGGTTTGAATTCAAACTGTTTTTGCAGAGAACATGTCACATATGTATCCAGTATACTGCCCTACCATGACAAAAGGGAGTAATGGACACTTTTTTCAAAATGGGTTTTTCTATACTAAATGATAGAAATAATATTGATACACAATTCTATCATAGCAGGAACCCTCAAAAATTCTTAATTAATGAGTAATTAGCATATCAAAAAGGAAGCATGTTCACTTTTTACCAAATAAACCATGACAAAAGGAAGTAATGGACAACAGGAGATACAAGATACAAGGCAAATCATGTTTTTTTTAAGAGCCTTTAAAAGTGATGAGTGATGTTCTGCTAATGTTATATCAGTTTAATGTCACATTTAATGTACATTTTTGAATATTTTGCAGAATTTCTTTACAAAAACATGTTTTACCTCATAGCTCTAAACCTTCCTGTTGTCCATTACTTCCTTTTGTCATGGTAGGGCAGTATAGCCCTTGGAGTTGTCTTGCAATTAAACTACTATGTGAATTCATTGCCAAAGACAAAACCCACCACATTGTGGCAAAGATTTTGGCAACCAAAAGTTATAAACACAAACTTTTCCCATGCCATATCCATAATTCTGTACACTGGGAATTGATATTATGTTTGATATAAAATGACAAATTAGTACACCGAGCTGAACTAATTGAGAACTAGCTAACATGATAACAACGATACGAAGTAATAGGCCTACCATAATTCAGTAATGACAATAAATAAATAAACAGGTATTGGATGGACGGGGCGGGTGGACAGGGACAACATCGAAACTAAGGAAACAAAAACAAAACATTAAATAAAACGCCTTCGGATAAAACCCGGTGTAGGTCCAAGTCTTTTTGATACTTCTTATAATGTTTCACTCCGATCATGGATTCAAAATCTTTCGCTGTCCTTTATTTTTTATCTTTTTTTCCTTCTCTAGTGCTAAAGCCTTGTTTTACTTACTTGCTTCAGGCTCAGCCACACCCCGGCAAAACTGACGGTTTGATTAGTCGGGCCTCCGATGCGTAAACAATGCGTGTGAACAAGCCCTCAAACGCGCCAAAAACATAGCGGGTAACGCAGCACGCACTGACGGCATTCGAAACAACAGCGTCGCGTATTTTAAGTGAACTGGCGCGTGCTAATTTGCGTGAAAAACAAAACACGGGATACGCGGCGCATGGGAATTTCGCTGATCCCCTGCGGGCAGACGTTTCCATTCTGTTTTGTCGACGATCACAACAAGGGATTTAAATCCTTCTAAATAGGGTTTTGGAATTTCAAAATTTCAAAATTCTTTGCATGTATTAATAGGTAACACTCTGAAGTTTTGAAAAATGAAGAAAAGTGAAATTCCTGGAAAATACGAAATGACACTTGACACTTAAGGACCACAGGGGAACATTTAATGACCACATAGGATATTTAATGACCACAGCGGATCATTTAATGATCACAGGGGATCATTTATTGACCACAGAGGATCATTTATTGACCACAGGGGATCATTAAATGACCACGGGGATCACTTAATGACCACAGGGGCTCATTTAAGGGTCACAGGGGATCATTTAAGGACTACAAGGGAACATTTAAGGACCACAGGGGATCATTTAATGACCACATGAGATATTTAATGACCACAGCGGATCATTTAATGATCACAGGGGATCATTTATTGACCACAGGGGATCATTTAATGACCACAGAGGATCATTTAATGACCACAGGGGATCATTAAATGACCACAGGGGATCACTTAATGACCACAGGGGCTCATTTAAGGGTCACAGGGGATCATTTAAGGACCACAAGGGAACATTTAAGGACCACAGAGGAACTCAAGGGATCATATAAGGACCACAAGGGATCATTTAATGACCACAACTGATCATTTAATGACCACAACTGATCATTTAATGACCACACCTGATCATTTAATGACCACAGCAGACCATTTAATGACTAGGGATCATTCAATGACCACAGGGGATCACTCAATGACCACAGGGGATCACTCAATGACCACAGGGGATCATTCAATGACCACACGTTATAGCATAATAACCCCAGGCAATCATTTAAAGATTCGACCGGTTGTTAAACAAAGTTAAATTAACCCCAGGTGATCGTTTAATGAACACCATATTGACCACACACAATCATTTAATGATCGCGAATGGTCATTTAATAACTCAGACGATAATTTACTAACCCTCAAGTGAGATCATTATATAACTTGCGTCACCCTGTGATAAATTAATAACACAAACGGTGAAATATTGAATGGTGAATTATTTAATGACCATGTGATAGTTGAATTTCACCCAAACAATGTTAGACCATGGCTGCCTTTGATTTCTCATTTCTAAGTCTATATTAACCATTCCACTGTAATTTGTAAAGATAGAATCCATAAAAAAATGACACCTCAGCTGTTCTTCTAGGTAAACCAAGACTCGCACATAGAACCTCAATAAGTCGATAGCATTTATGAGCATCTACTGATAACTTTTGTTTGTTCAGACCTATCGAGTGAGACACACGGACCGAAACCGAGTTGGGAGTTACACCTGTGACGTATGTAAAATGCTCAATAAAAAAAAGTCATACACTTTGTTTGGGTCCTTTAAAGTAACTTCCGATTATTGTTTAACCAAACAGGCTAAATAGACATCTGGATGAATCTTTTTGGCACATTTTGATACCAACCATAACACCTAACAACAAATATAATCCATGATTAACACAGTTTGCCCGTCTGGCCCGAAATGTTCAAGCCATATTTTTGTATAAAAAGGTTGCGCAACAATATACCCTTTCCATTTGACCATTTCCAAAATAAAAAATGGGGGATTACTATTCTCACAATTTAATGAAACGAAACTAACGAGATTTGGCATTAATGTGCTGCACTACGCGCGTACAATACATTATTGTGTGTAAATGATGCATCATATGATAGGCGGTATGAGATCGCGATGGTGATTCTAATCCATAAAAAAATATCACTCAACTTATTGAACCAATATCTAGAACCCGAGTTATATTTATAGATTAATGCCTTATTCATCTCACTTTACATGTATATCAAAATAATATGATTAACATGTGCAATATAGGCCCATTTAGTAACGTTAGTCACAATTTTATCTCAGTTTAAGGGGTGCTTTACTTACTGGACCTTCTGAACCCTTTAATCACCCCTTAGCAGCCCTGTTGCATATCATTATGTATATTAGAGACTGTCTCCTTGTTGTATAATTTGAGCAATTTGTTTTTAGCTTTTTCTCATTTTTGAGGACATTTTGAATAAGTTTTTTTGAAAAAGGGTACTTTTTTCAAAATCCTCTTGAACTCGTTTGTTAATTTCCTTGCATTCACTTTGCTATCAATAGGATTGGGAAAAGTAGGCTAATCTATATCATACTTGAAAGTTCTTTTTTAACCAGGAATATATTTGATTGTGATATACCCATTTCTTTACACTTTTTATGAAACGGACCTCGTTCAGAAGAGACGCATGTTTTACTGGTATTTAAGGTGAAATACGCATTTAGGGTGTGTCTTGAAAATCAGATTATTATATTTGAGTTACACCCCCCCCCCCCCCCCCCCGGTGATGGCCTAATAACAGATAAAACAGTTCCAATTGACATCCCATCGTCAGATATGCGGTGGCAAGAAAATAAATACAAATGCATCAAAAATAAATTACCAATTACCACTAAAACGTCTAAATTCATGCATATGGCAAACTGAGCCCAAAAAGCACCCAAAGTAGCCCAAAAAGCACACAAAAATGCCATAGTATGACTGTTAATTTTATTTTTAGAGATTTACTTATCACATATTTCTAATTATATCATCAGAGGTGGTGTGCAAATGTTTTACATGCCAAGTACTCCCATTTTATCAATTTCAATACCATCAAAAAGTCAAAACAAGATGGCCGCCAAAAGTAGCCCAAAAAGCGCCCAAGACACCACTTAGAAAATTCCCACCAAGATTTTTTGAAATCTACACAAAATTTTGATTAAAATATGAAATTTGTGGAGATTGTTTATAAAATGCCCGAATGTTTACATAAGCCTATGTACTATAGGTTTACATGGGCATACGCCGAGTGTATTGCAGAAGCATCCTTGGACATGCCTATATCATGGTTTTATAGTCTAACTGTGTATATAGTTATGTGCACACTTGGCAATCCCAAACAAGCGGTTGGGGAAGGTATAGGGAGGGCAGGGCTGGACACTCTCCCGTGTATTTTAATATAATATCCATTTAATGTAAGCTTGCATTTGGGTGTTAGACCTACGGTGTGGTGACATGCCATACTATCAGACAAAATAATTTCCAAGATAACCAGGGGTAAGGTCAAACAAGTCATGTTTATTTACATCTTCCTAAAATTTCATGGTTAAATTGAATGATAGGCCTATATAAATTCGGGAACTGATTGAAATCCGGACTGAACAAAAACAGAGGTCCCATACCATTCATTTTTTTGAATCAATAAAAGGTCCGAATGTTCTAGACTGAAAGCCAAGGTGAAAGTCAGGGGATCATGGTGGGAGAGGTTGCTCTATACTGCTGCCCCGGACCAATACAAATAATAGGGTAACATCGGGTTTGGTTATTACGACGTTATGAGATGTAAACAATAGGATTAATTTATGTCAGTTCAATTGATTTCTGAACTCTACAATCCCCGTTTGTTCGTACCAGCTTGCACATTCGTTCACCCACCGCTCGTACCGGGGTGTGTGTGGTTGCACCTTTGATATCCTTGTACTTTTTGCCCTTCTCCAAATGAAAAAGTATAATACGCTTCAGTCTAGGTATAGGTGACAAGGCATTTATAGGGATAGCCAATAGGCCTAGATAACAAAACCATAGGCATACAAAAACCATGTTTAGGCCTACATTGTTAATAATGACCGTGTTTTGACCGTTAGCATTGTTATCTTCAGTAGATAGCAAACTCATTTTAAAAGAGATCCAATCGATGATTAGCCGCAGATGTTGCGCACAGATTTTTTTTCTTCATTCATTTTATTGAATTTATAGCGCACAGAAATTAAAACACGAGCGTCTAATCATTGTCAACCGGTTCAACGCGCACGCGTCACCATTTATTTTGCCTACTCCAAAACATTCCACGCGCGTTTGCGATCACTATCGATTAATGCACGCGTTTTCATGCGTTACGCTTCCCGGAAATTGTAGGCGTACGTCAAATGCGCATGAGAAGGGTTGGCTTCTTTTTACACTCGACAGCACGAAAAAGGTGGTTTTTAACACACATTTGAGATTATTTGATACCAAGAAAAGAACGGTTTGTAATCAAACTTTGCACGAAGTTGGGGATTTATATGCCTTCCCACAATATAAAGATAATATAAAGAACAGGATTTGAAATACGTGTATTTTCTCGTAAACCATGATCAAACGGCGGTATTGTCACTTTTCACCTTCATCGGTTGATTTCTATAATGTTCATTTTTGAGTAAAAATTACGATTTACAGACACGATAACTCAATAACAACTGTATCTGATGGACAGCAAGTAAGTGTAACGGAACAAGCATGATCGTCGGCAGGTTCCGGTTTTGTTTTTGTTTTTTGTGCCTATTTCCGATTTTCCGGATCATTTTGTGGACATTCACGTTTGTTGTATTTAAAAAAAAATCCCATTTTGTTGCCTTATTTGGTCAATAAATAAAAAGATATTTCAGATATCAAAAAAAAAAGTTACCCGGGTAATTTTCTTAAGATTACAAAAATCGTTAAAGGACAAATTTTCAGAAAATATTTCTTTTTGTTACCTTGTCCGAACTAAAGACTGGTCAAAATTCTCGTTTTTTATGATTTTCTCTAAAATGGTCCTTTTTAGAGCAATTTCATGGTCAGATTTATTGAACCTTTCCTTCAAGAAAATGTATACTTTTATATGGAATATATGAACAATGACGTAGTTACGGCAGTTTTACGGAAGCTATCTGACACTTGACAGCCCCCTTAATAAAGTATGATATAATTTACTCAAGCAGAACAGTTCCTTTGCCCCATTCAAACATTGTTTCATAAAACATCACCAGCAGTTAATATCTATTAATGTTGTAGTTGAAATTACCTGTATATCAATTAAATTGAGCTTTGTGCTGAACATGGTCAATTATATTATGAGTTTCAAAAAGGGTAATTTTTGTCAAACTTGGAATTTACCATATTTTCTTTCAAAAACGTCCGATTTTTAAAATTATTTTTTTTATCAGAAAGTGTATGCAGATTTAAAAATCATATTAGTACTTTGTCCGATAACAATGGTATTCATGGCTAAATAAATGCACCTTTCCAGGTACAAATCATTCTGGGACACCATGTAGTAGAGCACAGAATTCTGAACCTTCACAACCAATTTCGCGCGAAAACGAATCCATCTTTTAATAAATAGCGATGGTATTGTTTTAATCAAGGTTTGCTGGTTTTTTGTTGGTAAAAGATGGATTCTTTTTCGCGCGAAATTGAAAATATGGTTCGCGTTATGCATCACGCGTACTGCAGGGGGATACTGTCGGACGTAAATGCTGATCGGGCCCGATCAGCATTTTTTGAATCGACGTTTTGTTGTACAAAGAGGGCTGATTTTGCTTAATCCTTAAATGTGTAAGTTCATACATGTAATACAATTGTAAAAATATACAAATCCCAGTTTTTAATTGAGGGCACTAGTCTGCCTCCACCACATCTCTTAATGCCCCTTTAAATACAGGGTCAAGGGTCAAATATGGCCGAATCCCTTTAAGGGGTTACACTACTAAATAGAGCTCCACAGGGATATGTACAAAAACACTGATATAAAACTCTGTTTTAGACCACTAAATGGCGAAATTGGACCTTGTAG
>CM069447.1:34187407-34315973 GCA_035610835.1 Ophiura sarsii
GTAGCATTTCTTTTGATATCTTATTTGTCAATAAACGTGCGAACGAAACTACCATTATCATGAAAAGCATGAATTTGAATAGAGCACTTGATTAATATTCAGTACGCTATATTTTAATTGCAGCTTATGTAACATACAATATCTGTGCTACTACGCTGGCTATAGCGGAAGGACAGATAACGACACCAAATTACCCCGCCAACTATCCCAATGGCAAACGCTGTTATGCTACGATAACCGCTGGTGCAGGGATGTTCGTTGAGCTGACATTCTCGGACTTCATGCTTCACAATGACGGTTCATGCAGTGATTACTTGAGAGTTTACGACGGGGATGATGTAGCTGGTACCTTCCTGGGACCGTTTTGTGGTAGTAATGGAAATGGTAAAGTTGTGTCAACTGGGCGAAGTTTTCACCTTGAGTTTAATTCTGACTTAAATTCTCAAGAAAAGGGGTTCAGCTTAGACATCGATCACATTCAAGGTACGTTGATCTTAATGTGACTTGGATTTTTGATTAAATTAAACCTGTTGAAGAACAAATTCACTAACACAAAAACAAGCCACTCAGAGCTATACAGTCCAACGGGTTCATGATAATGTTCGATGATACAAGTTTTAGGCTGAAAGGTTCAAATATCAAGCCATGACCCCCTTCCACCCATTGCAAGAATAGCATTAGATTCCGTCCACATTGTTCAGATTGACGTAAAAAGTGTACATTAGGTCCCAGATGCTTGTATACCAGTATCGTTCAATACTGGTACATAAAAGTTGCCAGTATCGGTCGATACTATTACTATTCCATTATCGGGCAATACTGGTACACGTGATACCAGTGGGATTTGTCCCAGTATTGAACTATACTGGTACATAAATGATGTGCCAGTATCGGCCGATACTGGAACACTGACTTTGTACCAGTATCGGACGATACTGGGTGTTCCAGTATTGGACGATATTAGAACAGTCCAGAATCTGGGACCTAAAGTACACTTTTCCCTAAAATACTTTTTGGCGATTGTAAGTAATCAAATTGTGAAGTTTTGAAGCCTGGGCTACCAAAAAACAAAATGTTATGATTTATTCTATGTTCATACCATTTTCAAAATGAAATATACCTGTTTCGCGTGGCTTATAAACAATATAATAAAGTTCCGATTTCACCACGGACCCCACCAAGTTTGAAATGAGATATCGCTCTAATGAAAAATTGATAATTGAGTTTGAGAAATATATCTCCTTTTATATCTTCCTTGAGAACTGGCACGGAAAGTGAATAAATAAAAATAAATAAATGAATGACCCAACTGAACACCCTTGTGCACACAAATCTGATAGATTTAAACTACCTTTACCGAATCATTAAATATCCCAAGTACAACAATAATGGGGGATGAGAAGGGAACATTAAGAGTAATGGCCTGTAAAAATGGAAGATTTCTTTTTAAATGTTGGCCACGGCCCCGAAATGGAATTTCTTTATACTTTCATATTTGATGACCCTTTACTTAAATTAACAAATGTAGAATTATTTTGAAACATAATTCTCGTTTCCATGGCAACGGCCAAAATACCATTTTAGGGCTATTTTCCCAAATTTTGACTTTTTAACCTCACAAATCATCAAATTTGTAAGCATCTATTTCTAATAGACAAAAAGTATATACAAGCTGAATAGGTGAATATTTAGATGCTTCTGTGAGTGAGTGAGTCTATTAATTAGACCAAATGTGGACATAATTAGCATAAAACAGCTACATCATACCAAATTTGACAATTTTAGCGTAAAATGGCACAACGCGTGCATCATTTATTTTCATGAACCCCTAAAAAAAATATTGCCCCCCTTTCCCCCCCAAAAAAATTAAAAATAAATAAATATGAGGCTGGTGCCGCCACTGAGTTCAACTAACACCCTTTCATTTATTGATACTACTATTACTGCATGCCTTACTGCTGCTATTCGTTTGATCGTCCCTTTCCTTTTTAAACATGTTAAAGGAATGTTTATGAATATCAACACTACCATGGCAAGTCCTTACATCCATTGTCACCCACAAAACAGCAACCATAACACTACACAATGTTAGGGTATACAGGATGTCTCAAAAAAATGGCCCATGAGTTAGAAAATCTATTAAAAATACATCCCATGTCTTTTTGTTAAAATAAAACCGTCTTCTATCAAATACGCTTAACTAATTTAATTTCACCCCCGAGTGGAGCTATCAGATGCCCGCCTTAGGGCCCCTTTGGGTTCAGAGGAAAGCCCCTGGAAGCTCATGGGTTTTCGACATTTTTAAGGCAAAGATTCAGCATTCTGAAGCATTCTTTTTGGCATTTTCTCACGTGCCTACTAACTAAAAAACAATTATTCCTGCATATAGGTATTACAGCTAGGTAACAGGAGTAAAATCCAATCACAAAATGTGCACATTCAAATTCAAACTTAAACATCAGTGGGATCCAGGGCCCGCGTTAAGGGCCCATGGAATCTTCTGGGTTTTAAAGGCATTTTAATGGAAATATTCAGCATTCTGAAGCAAGGAGAATTATGGTGGTTCGAGATTATAATTATAATTATAATGTTGAAACCTGTATAAAAATGTGTTCAGTTCATGAACTAAAATGGTCCAGAAAAATGTCCTGAAGCCATCTTTGTTAAACTTTGATATTGAAACATTGAAACTAATATGCGCGAAGCGCGCAATAATTGTGATTTTAACACAAAAATGAAGTTTTAACCGTCCTCCACATAATATTTAGAAAATGCCGCCCCATTCCCCCTTTTCTATCCCACGTTGCATCAGAAAAGGATATCCAATGGATTTTTACCGATTCGCGATACACCTTATTGCTGCGAGATGAATCTTTCCCATAAGAGCCAATAACTTTTGAAGAACATCTATAAATATGAATATGTATTTTGAGAGCACTTTTGTTTGCACATGATACCAATCCAATAATGCAGACATGTGGTTTACAGTATAATTATCTTTTTCTTTCTCAGCAATTTGTGATCCAGTTTGCGTTGAAGGAACTTGTATAGGACCCAACGCGTGTGCATGTTTCGAGGACTGGACAGGAGAAACATGTAGTACAGGTGTGTAATATTATATGGTTCTTCACTTTAAGATTCGAGAGCCAATAACTTTTGAAGAAGATCTATAAATATAAATATGTATTTTGAGAGCACTTTTGTTCGCACATGATACCAATCCAATAATGCAGACATGTGGTTTACAGTATAATTATCTTTTCTTTCTCAGCAATTTGTGATCCAGTTTGCGTTGAAGGACAAGAAACTTGTACAGCACCCAACGCGTGTACATGTATCTCGGGCTGGACAGGAGAAGCATGTAGTACAGGTGTGTAATATTATATGGTTCTTCACTTAAAAAATTCGAGAGCCAATAACTTTTGAAGAAGATCTATAAATATAAATATGTATTTTGAGAGCACTTTTGTTCGCCCCTGATACCAATCCAATAATGCAGACATGTGGTTTACTGTATAATTGATTGATTTATTGTAAATAAATTATGCATAATGCATAAATATTATTTACCTTGATTTGTTCAAAAATCGAGGTTTTGTATCTCTGGTGTTTCTTTCTTCTTCATCATCTTCTTTCCGTCAAACCCATATCTACAAAATGCTTCTTCTCATACAGTTCACATGTTACAATCACCAGACTTGATTAGTAGGACCCCATACCTGACCCTCATAAAACTTACTCACAGTTTGTGGTCAAAGGTAACAGGGAGGTCACTAGGGGTAAACACGTGATTTTCCCTTAAAACACCCTTGCAATTTAGTGAAATGACATAGGATCGCCAGAATCGGTCAACATATTCCTTATAACCATACGCATATAAAATTAGAAAATATTTGGGGTCGCTAGAGGTCAAAATATCAATTTTTACTCCTTTCACTCAAAATGCTTTTTGTCTCACAGGAAATGACTAGACTGATGACCGTAACAATTTGTCAAAAGGTTTCTTTGGTCCATGAACATAGAATCTTTGCAAATTCAATGCGATGCATTTAGACGTGGTTAGAGTCGTTTTCTTGGGTAGTATATTTGCACTTTCTGCAGCATTAAAGATGCAGTGTTTGCTATCAAAATAATATAAACTATCTCAATTTTCAAAATCTTCTGTCAAAACATGGTCCTAATCCTATCTTATGACTTTTTCCACTATACGACAAATAACGCCGCATCCCTATTTCCAACGATATGACTTTTTCCACTATACGACAAATAACGCCGCATCCCTATTTCCAACGATACGCACCTTTCATATTTGGGAATTTGTTGCTGTGTACATCCGCGTGTCTATTTTATCTTACCGTTTTCAAAATAGTATAAATTGTTGCTTATATATTGTTGACATATATCTCGAATATCGTGCAATTTCAAGTCTGTCTTCTTATTGAAATCGTGAATTTAACATTCGGACTTATATAATTTAGCCGAATTTCGTATTTACATAAAACGTGGAATGATTTGGTGGTGCACCCCATGGAGGGGTGCACCAACACTGGAAAAGTATCCAGACGCTCGACACGAATCTCAAAATATCACATTCCTAGGTACAGCTACATTAAATAATCTCAAAACTGTTAAAGAATCAAGTCTAATTAGTGTCCTTTTTTGACATATTTTCAAGTCAAAATCACAATTTAATTAATATTAGGTATTTATAAATTGTTTGTCACTGATAATAGCAGTTGCAACTATGGTGTAGCGGTTAAAGCACTATGACGTTAATCTACGGTGAGTGGGTTCTAATCTCCCCGGGTGGTTTTTTCCCTCTTTTATTTTTTCATAAATTACGTTGTTTTAATAATAATAATAATAATGGTAATTTATAAAGCGCCGGTATCCGCCGCAAGCGACGCTCATGGCGCTTCTCTGCATAACAACCAAAATAACATAAACACGCTAGCCATAAGAACAAAGATGAGGAGAGTAACATCAAGCAAATGCTTCAGAGTACAAATATGTCTTCAAGTTTTTCTTAAAAATATGTACAGAGTTTGACAGTTTCACATATTCAGGCAAGCTATTCCATAGTTTTGGTGCTGCGACTTGAAAACTTCGCTGTCCCCACTGATGCTTAGCCAATGTCTCCCGAAGAAGACCTTGTTTTGAAGAGCGTAGCCCGCGATGCCCTGGCACATATGGTTGAACAAGTTCTGTTAAATAAGAAGGAGCTGCGTCATGTAAGATCTTGAAAGTAATAAGGCATATCTTGTATTTCAGTCTCTTCATCACTTAAACGTTGACATTCTGGTTAATATTATACAAATACATTGTGTTCCTCTGATATATGAAATTTGAATTAAAAACAATAACACTTCAATACGGCAATTTAGTGAAATGACCTACAATCAAGGAAAATAACAGTTGGCACAGTTGGCACAATTTGATACAACTATCCCTGTGCTCGCAATAGAGAACATAATGGGACATAGCACTCTTTAATAGCAAGTAGAGGTCTCACCCTTTCTCTCATCCTTCCCCACCCCATCAATCAATGTTAGGGGAGCTGCCAGTGCTTCTGATGACATGTGGCTCGGATCACCATTGCCTCGGGGGAGAGGGGCACTTTTCCCCTTAATTGGGACAAAGTGCCCCAACCTGTTTTTCCTTGATTGTAGTAGGATCATCAGAATCAGTCAACATATTCCTTATGACCGAACGCATTATATAATAGTTCTGTTTTTAAAATCAAGAACTATTTGGGGTCACTTGGCGTCAAAACGTGATTTTCACTTTAAATGCTTTTGCTCCTTAGCGAAACGACCCAGGACTGCCAGATACGATTATCATAGTCATTATGAACATATAAATAAATCGTACTCCGGTTTGTAAAATATAAAATTATTTGGGGTCACTAGGGTCAAAATGTCAATTTTCACTCCTCTCACTCGAAATGCTTCTTGTCTCAGAGGAAATGACTGATAACCGTCAGAATTGGTCAATGGATTCATTTGGTTTATGCACATATAGGGTTTTCAGCAATTAAAATTGACATGTCATATGGGGTCCATCGGGGTCATTGATACATAACAAATCAAGGTGTCCTGGTCTTAGACCAGAGCTATATCTAGTTTTGTATGTGTCTGTTTTTCTTTAATACAATTTAGAACAAATTATATGTTTAAATTGAACCATCTGTCATGTGCATTATGACCATTACAACATCGTCTTCATGTTCATATAAATAAAAGTAATTGCAATACCAACATGACCAAGGAAGTATATAGTAGGCTTGCCCGGGATAGGCTTCACTCATGAATAAGTGATTGTGATTTTCTACAGCATTGATTATGTTCAATTTTATCTAAATTTGCTTATTATTTTAATTATCATTGAAATAAGGCCATCAAATAAAAAACCCGAAATTTAGGTGAAAACACCTAAAACCCGATTTCATTTCACAGGACCCCACGTGTAACAGTCGAAATGTGAAAATCGTGATTTTTTAAAACCGAAATAGACCCACTTCTGAAACCCATCTATTTATGCATCTAAATATATCCTTTTTATTTATCTAAATATATCCTTTTTATTTAATTATCTTTGAAATAAGACTACCGTATACATATGGAATTTATTTGAAAACTTGACTGAAACCGGATTCATTTGAAAGAGCTCACGTGTGACAAGATGAAAATTGTGCAATTTTACCAAAATAGACCCACTTTTAACAGATCTGGCTTTATGCATAGACATGTTTGGATACATCAAGTCTACATTTGCTTATTATATATATATCTTTTAAATGAGGTAATAAAACGGAATTTAGTTGAAAATTGAAGCCATCAAGTGATTATCTGAATTTGCTTAATGTTGGATAATTCTCTTTAACTCATATAAATTCACCTCAACAAAAACATTCAAAAATCCTATAATCGCCCTATACATTACTGTGTACATCCGGGACACTGGTATACTGAAAAACAAAATGGCGGGCACCAGAAGTCGCACACGAATTAAAAAATCGTATATTTTAATTCGATCTTACCGACTGTCATTAGTCTTATACTTAGTATTACCCCCAACTCCCCTAATCAAATGATTATATGACTTGACTGCGGCTTGCTTCGAACATCACCGATTTAATTAGCATATATTTACACAGTTTTTCAATAGGCGTACTTAGAGAACACATGGGTCAAATTAAGACAAAAATTGCATAGAAACAATGCAAATCTTGTTGAAAATACTTGTTTACAACATCGTCTCTTATAACATTCAAAACATCTGAGATATGGAGGCCTATCGAATGTAACGAGATAAGTATGCCTGTCAAACAAGACAAACTAATGATGACCTGCCTGGCACTGTGACATACGTGTCTAAGCTACTAGCACTCACAACATGAAGATGACTGGTTCACCTCGCACAGTGTCACACACTAATAGTTGATGATTGGTTTGCCTGGCACCGGTGCCACAGTGCCAGAAAGAAACAACAACAAAAAGAAGTTGAAACATACAGAAAGTAGTGAAACATAAGTATCTAAGCTAGTAGCACTCAATAAACGAAGATGACTGTTTAACCTGGCACAGTGTTACAAAGAAACAAAATGAAAGAAGCTGACACATACAAAAAGTAATAATAATAATAATAATAATAACACACATTTATAGAGCGCTTTACTTTAGTGAGATCTAAACTCAAAGCGCTGTACAACATATAAATAAAAGATTAAAAATACAACAATGATCTTAAACTACAAAAATAAACATACACAGAGTCAAATGCATATTTCAAAACAAAAAACATGAATGTGTATGGCATTCAAATGCATTATGAAATGAAAGATCATGAACAAATACACAGCAATTAGATTTCCAAGTTAAATAAGTAGGTCTTAAGTCGCGATTTGAACTCCTTAACTGAACCTGCCTGGCGTATGTCCAATGGGAGAGTGTTCCATAATTTAGGGCCTGCGATGGAGAAAGCTCTATCACCGAAAGACATCATTTTGCTTTTTGGAACAACAAGAAAGTCACGGGAGCCAGAGCGAAGGTTAGCCGTGGGAATATAAGGTTTCAGCAATTCAGACACATAACTTGGACCAGCATTGTTAAGTGATTTATACACGATGAGCAGGAGCTTGAACACGATTCTTTTCTTGATAGGAAGCCAGTGGAGATTTCTGAAGACGTGACTTATATGGTCACGTTTCTTTGTGCTTGTAACTAATCTTGCCGCCGAGATTTGAACACGTTGTAATATACAGATAAGTTTATCAGGAAGTCCGTACAAAAGGCAGTTACAGTAATCTAATCTGGATGAGACAAACGCGTGCACAAGTTTCTCCGTTGACGCTCGATCAAGGTACTTTCTGATCTGTCCAATGGCGCATAAGGCAAACGGGGCTGATTGACACAGTTTGTTCACATGTGCAGTCATTGACAGATGTTGGTTAAAGATGACTCCAAGGTTTCGTGCAACATCTGACGGAAATATGGGACTATTATCGATAGTTACAGGGTTGATTGGCACAGTTGGCGTGAAACGAGAGGTAATATGTATAACCTCAGTCTTACTGTCGTTCAGCATTACCTTATTTGCAGTCATCCATCCTTTGACATCAGCGATGCAGCGCTCCATACGAGAAATTGCTTCCTCTCTTTCATCAGGATGAAAAGTAACATACAATTGCGTGTCATCCGCGTATAGTACATCGATGTCATGGCTAGAAATTACGTCCTCAATTGGACCACTGTACATGGTGAATTTAAAGGGACCGATCACAGACCCTTGGGGTACACCATATATCAATTTATGCGTTCGTGAAAGATTGGATCCTACTGCAACAGACTGCACTCGATTAGAGAGATAGGATTTAAACCACTTTAACGCAGTACCACCGACACCATATCTAGTTTGCATTCGTTTAAGAAGCATTTTGTGGTCTAGCGTATCAAATGCAGCCGATAAATCCAACAGAACAAGAGCAGCGTCTTTCTTATTATCCATTGCGCAAAGCAGATCATTTTGAAGGCGCAGAAGAGCTGTTTCTGTGCAGTTGGGTCGGTAGGCAGACTGGTGGGGACCATACATTTTGTTCGCAGCAAGGTGTTCCTGTAGTTGGTTGCATAGTACGCGTTCATTCAGCTTTGAGATGAAACTAAGATTACATACAGGCCTGTAGTTGGATAGCACCTCAGGATCTAGACTAGCTTTCTTTATTAAAGGAGTTACATAGGCAATCTTCATACAGTCAGATTTTGGATCTGTGGTGTTCAGTCTTAGCACTTTCAAGCATACAGAAGTATTGTTTGCACTGTTCTTTGTATGCGAGCTTGTCTACATGAAGTCGAGATTTTAGCATCCAGCGTTCGAGTTGTCTCTTGACAGTCTTAGCATCACGTAAGGAATCGATGTACCAGGGCGCATGTGGTCTAAGGGAAATAGTTTTTGTCGTTTCTGGTGCGTGAAGGTCAACTAGTTTAGCAAGAGTGTCATTATACTGCTCTGCAAGTTCATCTATAGTGTCCGGAGGAGTTGTAGCAAGTGATGACGCTGTGATATCTTCACAGAAAGCATCAACATCCAAATTCTTAAATTTCCTGAAACACAGCGTTTTCTTGGTAGCAGCAGGTCGAGTGACTTTAAACTTGCATCTTATGGCTTTATGCTCATCAGATGGACCACGAAGAGCATTTTCAGGTCTCAAGTCATACACATGTTCACTTTCGGAGTTAGTTACAACGAGATCCGAAGTGTTTCCATGGCGGTGGGTGGGAAAATTAACATGGATGTTAAAGTCTCAAACTAGGACTACAGGAGTGGAGATCAGAACTATGGACTCACGCAGTGTGGAGAACTCTGTTAAGAACATTGATGTCGTCATCTTGTTTTGACGGGACGAGTACTGAGGTCGGTAGAAGGTAAAAGGCGCATTGCTGTAGCTCCTGAAACAATGGTCATGTCCAGCAGATCAAATGTCTTAAAGTCTGAACTTTCGTGCACAGAAACAGTGAATCCTTTTTTTATGATAACACAAACACCGAATCCACCTCTTGTTTTCCGTGGTTGATGATACAAATTATGATCTGGAAGCATGTTATTAACATCAGAAATTGTCCTTTTGTCTCTATCATCCCCACGTAACCACGATTCAGAAATTGCCATTATGTCAGCACGATTAGACATGATATGATCACATATCAAAGTTGTTTTATTATTCATGGACTTCGCATTCCATACACATGATACAACGAAGTTACATTTTAGATGAGAAATGCTTGTATTTGAGATGCATGGTGCTCGAAAAGTTTGATGTCGCAGAACGTTTATAATGCTTCTTGCTGCCAATATTTGAATATATTGGTGATCTTGAAAATGATGTGTGAAATGAAATGAGAGATGGTTCAACTGTAGGGTCCGGTGAATGTACGTGATTCCATGATGATTTGCGTCGGCCACCACGTTGAGTGCGGCGATTATGCAAGCAAGGCAATTAGCAGAGTCACAGGCAGGAAATCCATAGTGAAGGAAGATAAGCAATTGATCAATAATCAATAATCAATTTGCGATTACGGCAAAGCACATATCGCCCTGAAACTTAAATATTCTGAGCGCATTTGCAATAAATTAGTTGATAGTTAATGACACAGCTAGAAAATCAAAATTACAAAGTCTGTTGATGCAAATCCCCTCCCTCTTTCTCTCTTAAATGTAAGTAATAAAATATAAGTATGGTACAATAATCAAAAGATGAACAAATGAAGTAGTCCAGTAAAGGTAGGAATTGTTTTGTATGCATCATTCATTGTTAGTTTGTGATGGTGAAATTATGGTGCAGCTCGACCCTCAAAATGCTGTCCTTGTTTCAAGACGCATCGACGAGAGCATTCCCGCATGTGAAGCACTACTCGACGTGTCATCCGTGTGCGCCTTATTCCCTAAACAGCGTTGGTATTGCAGTTCCTAAGATCTTGAAGATTAGTTGGTGGTGTCTGGAAGATGTGAGACTTAACACAACCCCAAAGAAAAAGGCTAATGGTGTAAGGTCTAGAGAGCGAACAGGCCACTCCGTAGCATGTCCAAGACCAACAACTCCGTTTGAAGGACGAATGATGTAAATCGTGTTTTGGTCTACTTGTATCTTTAATATCTCAGCGAATTCATAATCGTTATATGGTTATCGCTCTAATTTGACTGTGATAGCCAAGAAGTAGTCCTAACATAATATTCTAACAGAATATCTAAGTTTAGGGCGATATGTGATTTGCTGTAACCCTACAGCTCTCGGCAAAAAAGTGTTGCGTTTTTGATACACCCTGTAGTATAAAAAGGAATGTAAATCTGACACAGCAATATTAACAAAAGCATCTGGACAAACAATGCTAACAATGATTATTTATGATTATTTATCGTCTACAGATATTGACGAATGTTCATTAGGCTCCGGGACAGAAGGCGCCCACAACTGCAACGCTGTCGCGACATGTGAAAATACTCCAGGTTCATTTACATGTACTTGCAACAACGGATATATCGGAGCTGGGGAAGTATGTGAAGGTATGATATATTATTTAAAACATAGGCAGGTAAAGATAACCGTTTAATATTGGATCTCATCCTTTGTGAAATTAACTAAGTTCCATCTAGAAGTTTCAGGTACGGAACCCCAGGCCGATCATCAACATTTGCGACACCTCACATAAATTACCCGACTGTTTTATTTGCGGCTATCAAGATCCCCTCTATCTTGTATAGTAAAGCCTGTAATCTCTTGTCATTCTTGTAATGATGGACATCAAGGAGGAGACCGGCCCTGGTAGCCTATTCATGTAGCATATAGAGTAGCTTGTAGTGTAGCATGTAGTGTGAGTGGACGACCGACTTGCGAGATAACGGGCAAACGTCCTGGTCTACCTTCTAGCCGGTGGGGGTTGTTAGCCTTCTGACTTGTTTAGTAGGTGACGGACAGACCAGGGTGGCTAGGAGAGATAAGTCTGAATCTCCTGGCTCAAAATGAGCCAAACTGGATTTAACAACATACATCCAGATAACAGTTGTTTTATGACAGTGCCATATGACAAATGAACTCGAGGTACATCCAAGTAATCCTGATGGGCGGGATAGCACTGAAGCAGAAGGCAACGGGGAAACCACTGTTTTAAGAGATTGTGCAGATCAGAAAGAATTTACGTTTATTCGAAGTGGGAGTTGAGCCCCTTAGGAAACCCACCGTAATGTTACTGGGGAAGAGGCTGCAGGGACTGGTGATGCTGCTAATGACGGTGGCATCTTAAAGTCTTCGGAACGGATATCATTTGACGGTGATGCCTCTCATCAGCCTTCTGTCAACCTATGTCACAAAAAAGGAGTGCTCCGTATTGGCACTTGGAACGTGAGTTGGAAAACTTGACCTATTGTTAGATGAACTAGAGAGACTACAACTAGATTTAACTGGTCTATGTGAGGTGGAAAGGAGAAGGCTTATTTAAACCGAATAAAACATCAACGTGGTCTACTCTGGAAAACAAAATGGAAAAAGAGAAAGTGGAGTGGCAATCATTCTGAGAGGTAAAGCACAAAAAGCATTGGACACCTACACAGCAATTTCTGACCGTATTGTTACAGTAAGGCTTAAAGCAAAGCCAAAATCAGTTACAGTAATCCAAGTCTACGCTCCTACATCAACACATGATGAAAGTATCAAGGACCTTTTCTATGATCAATAGCAAACAAACGTGGACAAAATAATCAAAGGTGATATTTGCATAGTGATGGGTGACTTAAATAAATGCCAAAGTTGGAGAAGGAGAAGACACCAAATGTGGAATTAGTAAATTCGGTCTAGGAGACAAAGCGGCGACAAAGTAGCAGAATTTCTTCATGCAAATGACTTTGTTATCACAAATATTTTGTTTGATCATCATAAAAGAAATCAACAAACATGGTTATCACCAGGAGATAGATGCAGAAATCAAATTGATTACATCATGGTTAAAAGAAGATGGAAGTGTAGCATCATTGATGGCAAAACCTATCCAGGTGCAGACTGTGAAACGGACCACATACTGCCGCTTGCAAAGATGCGAGTGAAACTGGCAAGAAATAAATAAAACAACGAAAAGTAGACCTCAAGAAACTTGAAGACCCAACCATCAGATCTACCTTCAGTAGTGAAACAGAAAGTTGTTTAAAGAAATATACAGACAAAAAGTATTTCAATTGATTGTTGCATAAACTAATGTCAAACAATCATTTTAAATGGTGTAGTTAGTTCACCCATTTCACCCTAATGTAAGACTAACACATATGCAGTCCGTATAAACGGGTCATTATTACGCATAAAATGACCACTCCCTAACAATGTAAATGTAATTTTTACTTGATTTTTATAATATAATTATAATGAATACCTATATATCTCAAAACACCCAAATTTGAAGATAATACAGTTTGAGAAAAATATAGATCGAACTCTTTTACCCAATAGAGCGGAAATTGTTATTGTCCACTGGAACTGGTGGTTGCATGTCTCTGATCATGTTGTCTGCGCCTGAGAGAGTGGTGTCTATCCACGGCTGTTGGTTCATTGGTGTGTTTTGGATGACTGCATTTGCGAGCTTGAAATGGCTTGCGTCACGGTATATATCTCGACCATCTGTGACTCTTCTAGCTGCAATAGATTCGGTGTATTATGTAGAATGCCGGTTCTTACGTTGTAGACCATTTGTTCTTTTTAGTCTGGTTTAACAGTACGTAGTCTCCTACGATGAATGTGTGCTGCTTGTTTTTTTTCAGCTTGGTGTTTCAGCTTCAGCTGCTTGTCTTTGTATTTCTGGTCTTTCTTGTTGATAATTTCTTGTGTTTTCTCAGGATCTACACTTGTTGTTATCATGTGGTCCAACTTTGTTCTCACTTTTCTGTTCATTAGCGCTCCATAAGGCGTAACACTGGTAGCGGGATGTGGAGTTGATTGGTATCCTGTCAGCATTTCTTGGATTGCTAAGGAATCGTTTCTGCCTTGCAAATGAGCGATTTGTTCAGTCTTATTCAACATGTTCATGAAGCTTTCCGCCTCGCCATTGGCTCTTGCATGGTCAGGAGTTACTGCGTGGTGGTAGAATCATTCTTCCTTGCTGACTTATGGGAATTCTCTGGAGTTGAACTGTGGTCCGTCACCTGTTTCTACCCGGCTCGGCGTTCCATGAGTTGCAAACATCTTGCGCAGTTTATTCTTTGTAGGCTTGAATGTTGTTGAGCACGTTGTCTCCACTTCTGGGTATCTTGTTCTTTTGTCAACGGCTACAAGATTGTACTGTCCATCAGGGGAAGGTCTTCCAAATTCTACGGAAATGACGTCCCATGGTTTCTCTGGATTTTTTTCTTCTTCATCTTGCTGGTTCTAGCTTGTGTTCTTTGTCGTTACTCTGCATTCATAACATTGTGCAATGATTTCTTCTGTCATTGCGTTCATGGTTGGAAATGGAGTGACCTGTTCGGGTGAACAGCCAACACATACCTTGAAATTGCGTGTGCAAAGGATTTGTAGTTAATTAAACCTCGGTTACTTTGTTTCGTTTCATATTGACGTTTTCATAGATGATAACGAATGTGTAGCAGAGACCGACGACTGTCATGCCGACGCGACTTGTACAAACACAGTAGGATCATTTACATGTGATTGCAACGAAGGGCATAGTGGAAATGGAGTGATCTGTTCGGGTGAGTATCCAAAACATACCTTGACATTGCGTGTGCAAAGGATATGTTGTTATTTAAACCTCAGTTACTGTCCAGGATGACGTTACTCTTAATTTCTTACGAAAACCTTGTTAATCATTTTCAACATATGTTCAATAATTGAACTTTGTTTCGTTTCATATTGACGTTTTCATAGATGTTGACGAATGTGTAGATAACAACGATAACTGCCATGCCGACGCGACATGTACAAATACAGTAGGATCATTTACATGTGATTGCAACGAAGGTCATAGTGGAAATGGATTGATCTGTTCGGGTAAGTATCCAACACATACCTTGAAATTGCGTGTGCAAAGGATATGTTGTTATTTAAACGGTTTAATATTTAAATTAAACCTCAGTTACTGTCCAGGATGACGTTACTCTTAATTTCTTCCGAAACCTTGTTAATGATTTTCAACATATTATGTTCAATAATTGAACTTTGTTTCGTTTCATATTGACGTTTTCATAGATGTTGACGAATGTGTAGATAACATCGATAACTGTCATGCCGACGCGACATGTAAAAACACAGTGGGATCATTTACATGTGCTTGCAACGGAGGTTATATTCGAAATGGAGTGATTTGTTCGGGTGAGTATCCAACACATACCTTGAAATTGCGTGTGCAAAGGATTTGTTGTAATTTAAACCTCAGTTACTGACCAGGATGACGTTGCATTTAATTTCTTCCGAAAACCTTGTTAATGATTTTTAACATATGTTCAATAATTGAACTTTTTTTCGTTTAATATTGATGTTTTCATAGATGTTGACGAATGTGTAGATAACACCGATAACTGTCATGCCGACGCGACATGTACAAACACAGTAGGATCATTTACATGTGCTTGTAACGAAGGTCATAGTGGAAATGGAGTGATCTGTTCGGGTAAGTATCCAACACATACCTTGAAATTGTGTGTGCATGGGATTGTTGTTATTTAAACGGTTTAATATTTAAATTAAACCTCAGTTACTGTCCAGGATGACGTTACTCTTAATTTCTTCCGAAAACCTTGTTAATGATTTTCAACATATATGTTCAATAATTGAATTTTGTTTTGTTTCATATTGACGTTTTCATAGATGCTGACGAATGTGTAGCTAACATCGACAACTGTCATGCCGACGCGACATGTACAAACACAGTAGGATCATTTACATGTGATTGTAACGAAGGTCATAGTGGAAATGGAGTGATCTGTTCGGGTGAGTATCCAACACATACCTTGACATGCTTGAAATTGCGTGTGTAAAGGATTTGTTGTAATTTAAGCCTCAGTTACTGTCCAGGATGACGTTGCACTTAATTTCTTCCGAAAACCTGTTAATGATTTTCAACATATTGTTAATAATTGAACTTTGTTTCGTTTCATATTGACGTTTTCATAGATGTTGACGAATGTGCAGAAAACACCGACAGTTGTCATGCCGACGCGACATGTACAAACACAGTGGGATCATTTACATGTGCTTGCAACGGAGGTTATATTCGAAATGGAGTGATCTGTTCGGGTGAGTATCCAAAACATACCTTGAAATTGCGTGTGCATGGGATTGTTGTTATTTAAACATCAGTTACTGTCCAGGATGATGCGGGGGGGGGGGGGGGGGGGGGGGCTGGTGTCTGGGGTCAAAAGTTTACAAGTTATAAGCCTAAACCCTTTCATCACTTACCTTCATGACCTTCCACCTGGATTCGTTGTTAACCCAGTCTTGCAAATACCCAAACAATGGTTTTCTAAAGAGATGAGGGTTAACTTGTGTGTGTTGTGCTCACTGGTGCAAATCTTTGTGTAAACCATTCATGGTTCTCAAGCATTACCGGTTTGATTATTGATCATTACCTATAGACTATTTAGCACATAACGATAATGTTGGCACATTTGATTTGTGACTTTGCCTCATACTCATTCATGTGGCCAAGTTCAGCAACATGTAATCATTGCAAATGTGTTATCATTTTAAAGAGGAACACTTCAGCTTTCCGATTGATATGTAACATATACAAAGAGGGTAATACATAATAAAAATATACTTGATTAAAAAAAGTTTCCTAACTTGTTGTGAGCAGTTTAGTATACAAATATTGACTGCAATGAGGGCATGGTACAAATTATAGGCCCAAGTTGATCTCGAAGCCAGACTATGCCCCGAGGCGCAGCCGGGTTTTGAGATCACCGCGGGCCTATAATTTGTACCGTGACCCGAATGAAGCAGTCAATATTTGATTTATATACCAAATATTGTCATTTGATTGGTTGAAAGAACACTGTTAATTTAATAGATAGGCATAGGGTAACATTGAATCGTAGGATAGCTCTCTGTCTGAGAGCTATGAAATGAAAGAATCTGTCAAATGATCTGAGTTGGCCTCAGTTTATAATGTTTTTAAACTTTTCTGAATAAACTTATGCTTCAGATATCATAGTTAGTGTTCAATGATTCTGTATAGCTTGGTTAAATAGCTCACAATATTTCAATTTCCAAGAAATACTGGCTTGAATTTGGACTGTCCTATTCCCGCTACAGACAAAAAATGTTGCTCCGAAGAGTTTGTCAACAAGCCAATTCAATATTACCGCAAACTTGAAACTGCAACTGCTAGGTGAAAATTTCAACAGCGCATTTTACTTGAATGACAACTTTGATGCCTACTTCAACAAACAAAGTCAAGGGAGGACAAACCGATGCGTATTTATCAGCCATTACTATAATTTTGTTCACGCTACGAGGACAGATCTGAAACTAACGTACGACAAAATGCTTGCGATAAATAAAAGTCAAAGGTCAGAGCTGTCAATCACGGCGTAAAGACGTACAGGGTGTTCAAAACGATATCGTTCGCCGTATTATTACGTCCGATCCCGTCAGATGAGGACCGGGCGATTCAAACCGGATCACGGACACGGATCGCTTGATTTATCAATCTTGGGGTGTGATGCCATCAAACATGACTATGCCCGGGCATAGCCGCGACTATGCCCGGACATAGTTGTTTTTATGACGTCATATTGAAATTGAAGGCATAGCTTGATTATCCCCTCACTTTTAACCAATCAAATGGCAGGAATCTATGTATGCGGTATATAATATTTTTTATTCCATTGGCATGGCAAATCGTTAAATATAGCAGGTTGAAAAAACAATAAAATACACAACAAGAAATACACAACAATTACGTAATATGAATCAAATTTCATAGTAAATGTAATTTCAATATTTAAGATACCATTCTTGACAATAAGATGTTTTAATAAACCTGCGATAATATTATTTCCAAAATTTAGTTAAATATCACTACTAGGAAATTATTACATAGTAATAGGAAACCGCCATTTTGATACAAGTTCGTCTTACCGATATAACTTTGTTCAAACACAACATTAAAACGAAATGTCCGATTATGTCAAATAAAAAGCATTTTCAAGCCACAATTTTACTGCATATGATGTTTGAAAATCTAATTTTGTATTACATAGCCAACAACACATATTTTCCATCCCAGACCCCCTTATTTTCTTTCGAAAAGCTTGTTAATGATTTTCGAAATATTATGTTCAATATTATTGGACTTGTTTCGTTTCATATTGACGTTTTCATAGATGTTGACGAATGTGCAGATAACACCGATAACTGTCATGCCGACGCGACATGTACAAACACAGTAGGATCAATTAATACATGTGATTGCAACGAAGGTTATAGTGGAAATGGAGTGATCTGTTCGGGTAAGTATCTAGACTTGAATTCAAGTCCATATTTCTTCTCCTCCACCAAAACCACATACCCTACCCACCCATGATCTCAGTACAACTGCCTCCCATGCCCAGTACCTGAGTACCACATCATCCACTAGTGTACACCCTCCCCGATGTTGTCGCCCGCACCCCGCTGTGAATCACACACGCCAAGTAAACCGCTAGAACCGGCCGAACAGCTTCGCGGCCCAGCCGCCGCTAGCGACTTTGTCGCTTGTGTGTAGCTATAAGTTACCTGTGTGTAGAGCTATCAGTCGCCGCACTGTGAATTAAAATTGCTCCTACCGGTGGTTATTGTTGGTAAGGTGTGGTGGGGTGGAATGGGGTGGGTGGGGGTGGAGGGGAGGATATGAGTCGCCTTGAACCAAGGCTAGTGAGTATCCAACACATACATTGACATTGCGTGTGCAAATGATTTGTTTTATTTAAACCTCGGTTACTGTCCAGGATCACGAAGTTGCATTTAATTTCTTCCGAAAAGCTTGTTACTGATTTTCAATATAACATATGTTCAATAATTGAAGTTTGTTTCGTGTCATATTGACGTTTTTATAGATGTTGACGAATGTGAAGATAACACAGACAACTGTCATGCCGACGCGACATGTACAAATACAGTAGGATCATTTACATGTGATTGTAACGAAGGTCATAGTGGAAATGGAGTGATCTGTTCGGGTGAGTATCCAACAAATACTAGAGGATACTATTGCTATATAGTTTGTATAAGAAATAAATTGCGTGTTAAAATGAATTTATTAAATGTAGAATAAAAATTCATGGGTATAAAATTGCTTGAGAACGCCGTTTCGTTGAATTTAACTAAGAATGTTCATAATTTAGGAATGAGCTATATCCTTATTTGTGGTAAAAGGTCAACCAGGGTCAGTTTTCGTATGCTTCGAACGCGAATTGTGGACTATAGGGAGTGTTCAGAAATACTTAGGTGGGGGGGGGGGGGGGGGGGGGGGGTGAGTTCTATGACGCTTACACTACAGTCAGAACTGTGTATAGCTGGCAATCAATTTGCAACATTTCAAATTCACTTGAAACATATCTTTCAAGCCTCCGAATTGTATTTTTCGGTGATTTGTATCTATCATGTTAGGCATAGTAAAAAAATTCCATGTTTCCCGTCCCCGCCCGCCTCGGTTTTAGCTGCCGCCTCCTTTTTTACTATTTACTATTATTTTAAAAAAGGAAGAAAAAAAAGTGTTTTTATTTTATTTTAAATTTTCAGAGCTTTAATTGGTCACCTAAACAGTATCGATCGACCCCTACCTGACTCCTCGATTGACCTTTATCATGCGCAAGTATAATATTATCTTGGTTTGTTGAAATAATTTCGAAATACTTTCATTAATTCGAAAGACATTTTCATTTTAAACAACGATCAAGACACATTATTTTAACATTTGAAAAATACCCAAATTCAGTAAATAATCATTAAATAGGGGAAGAGAAGTGTTGACTGTAACATAATACAACACTGATTTGTAAATGTTTGTGCATATTTATTTCATTTTTTGTTTATGTTTGAAATTGAGTTTTAAAAAAATATAACTGTTGTAATATGCATGTTATGTTGAATAGCATTCAAAACCTATTTATTATTTTATCTATCATTCATAAATGAAACATCTTTCTTTACCAGATCACAGGCAGGCATAAGCTACAAGCAGTACAAACAACAATTATAATTTTATTTGACCCAAATTGAAGAGAATATAAATAATTAAAAAAATGTACTGAATTTAGATGGGGTTTTTTGTTTCTCTGGCAAGTAGAGTGATCTGTTTAGGAGTGTCCCCGACACAGTTAGTTGGTCACTTTTGACTTGTCCGCCATCTTGAAATAAAATTGCAAACAATTTGAAAATAGTAAATAGTAAGACCCTCCCTCCTTTTTTTCTAAAAGTCCGGACGGGAAACATGTTATTTATTTTACTATGCCTTATAGCCTTTTTAAATACGGTTTCTTTTTCCAATTGTAGAAAGTTTCTCTTTGTATACAAGTCCTTCTACCTACACAATACTTTCACAAAGATTTGCGCGGAGCACGATAAATTTGATCAACTTGCTATACAAAATGTAAACAATTTAAAAAAAATTGTATCCTGTTGTTGATCACCCTTACCAACAGTTCTGAAGTACAAATTATGGACACTGGTTAGTCACATTTTGTATAACAAATCCTGCTGTCTGCACGTTGTTTAATTAATTGATTTATTGTTAATAGTGTGTATTTGGTGACAAATATCAGAATAATCATAGAAATCTCAATATTATGTCTACAACCAATCCAGATGAACTTATTCAAAGATATTCAAAGATATTCACAGTATGTTTTTGATTTATACATTAAAAAGCAGCATCATCAACAATTGCGGTTTCACTGACTTTCATCATCATTGACAACCAAAGAGCAGTGTTTACACCAACCCTATCTGATCAAAGCTCACAAGAATATAGGACATTAGTGAACAAACTCACACCAGTCGTAAGTATATTTATTTTTTATTGACTCAAGGGGTAAGCGACTCCACACCTCAAAAAAGTAACTGACCAGGTAATAAATATGCTCTTAACTCCAAGCTCCCACGTACAACTATGTAACCATATAATTTGGAGATCACTCAACTATCTGGTATTTTGAATAAAAGGCTGAATACATTAAATGCTTGACGGATTGGTGTAAAATTTTAATAAAATAAGTCAAATTTAGGAAATTCAAGTTGAAGGTATTATCTAAGAACAGTGGTGTCCGAATTAAGGAAAAAGACTGGTTGCCCGGCAGGAAATTTTGGTTGTCCGCATACTTTTTTGGTTGTCCGTATTGTATGTGTTTATTTGGTTTAAATTATGCCCAATGCGATAATATGCGCCGCGAGACATCACAGTTGTAATACTGTAACAAATTATGACAGTAATTTAAAACATGGATATGTAACCGTACGGTATAAATATGATACATTTACAAATAAAGGCCCAAATGAGATCATGGAAGTACAATGAATGTCGATGGTTAGATGGATATTTTCCGTATGCAACTTGAATTATTTAGTATTTAGCTGTTGCTTTGGTTTCATTCACAGTTCTTTGAAATATTTAAATTCATATGTAAACTTCTAGTAAGATTTTTGGTTGCCCGCCGGACAACTGCAAAAGTGAATTTTAGTTGTCCGTGGCTAATTTTGGTTCTCCCGGGCAACCGGGCAACCACTTATTGCGATCACTGTAGACTAAAAACGTTGGATTCTATCGTGATATATATATCATAATTAAATGATCAAAACTTATTAATAAGAATCAAATCACCATAATTATGCAATGGTTTAACGTTCAAAACAGAGTTTTTCAACATGCAATATTTAATTAGACAGTACGAACGAACCATCTTCAAGTTTTAGTCCTAGTTCAAGAAAAGAGAATAAATCGTTAGTTATATCATTCTAGAGACCACGAGACATAGAAACGAGACATGGTATTGGATGGTAGGCAAATTGGATTAGAGCAAAAGTTTCAATTCGAGGGCTAAACGGCTCAGCAGACTCCACAACGATCCAACGCTGAGCGCAAGCGTTGACCACCGTTGACCAATCAGGCTGCGTCATTTTGTTGTGGTGGAGCTACTGGGCATTAGTGAGAGCGCAAAGAGCTTAGCAATTGATAAAAAATAAATGTAACTCAGAGTAGCTATTGCAAATATGATATTTTTGTTCAATATTATTGTCGCAGGGTAGAAATGTCGAGGAGGTTATTGGATGTTTTAATAAAATCTTCGAATATCCAGCGATATGATCGTGGGGGTGAAGCTCGTAGATGTAAATGATTTAGTGCCCGATGAATACTTTTATTTTTAACACTTTCCACGCGACAAGCGTCAGCAGACGACATTCCAAAAGTTCACAACATTTTCAAAAATGCATAAATCATTGAATTTCATTTCCTTAACCCTTGAGATAAACCTTCAAAGTTGGGAAAGGTTTCTGAAACATCTGTTTTGTATAGAGTAAAACTGATAGCCGCGTGGAAAGTGTTAATACAAATGATCCAATGAATGAAGAATATGATGACCATAGTACCTCGTGCTCTTGAATTTCAATAAAGCTCTTAAAGGCGTAGTATGGGATCTTTGTCATGGAGCGCCCTATTTCTTTGATTTCTTCCTAGAAATGCATTTTGTTGGTATAATTTATAAACATGAAATTAAAATATCTTGTAAGTTACAGAGCAATTGATAAGCTTCCTAATTACTTCAAAATCATGGCTTGAAACGATTACAATAAATTGTCGGGGAGTGTCGGGGTTAACACCGACAACTTATTTTTTGAGTGTTTTTTATTCGTTAATATAATTCCATGGTTTTACAACGTGTTATTCCCGTTTACAGGTAACAGGATAGTGATTTATGAGTCCAGGAATGTCTTTCCTGATAGTCAGACTTCATTATAAGAGAGAAGAAAAAATATACGTAAAAGCTTGAAAAAGATAACATAATATTGCTTTAATCAAGGAATTAAAACTGAACATATTAATAGACTATTCTGTCCGCATCTGTATAATAAACTTTTAAATCAAAGGAATGTCGCAGATTAACACCATTGTGGCTATATAACAAGTATAACATTAGAAATAAAATAAAACTGTTTTGATGATCAACTTTCAATGATCAAAATGCCAAAATAAAACAATGTTCCGAAAATATCAAAGGTACAAAACTGGAATGAGGACTTGAATTAAAACACGATGTCTAGTATTACGATAGTATGAAACATTAAAAACACCATAACTGAACATAAATGGATAAAATATCATTAATTAACAATATTAAATATTCCGCTTACATGCGGGTAATTGAATTGCTCGCAAATTATAGCTAAATTAACAAAACACATGATCAAATTTACCATATGAGTGCCCCGGATTGCCCCTTCCTCTTATAATGCATCAAAGACAATCACATTTTATAAAACAAACATACTCTGCCACAACTATCTGGTGGTCCATATAATTCAGTTTAATACAATAGGGTTTCTTATTGGACCGATATGATATAATCGCGACATCATTTTAATGTATTCCGCTAGTCATAAGGACCGCTAGCCATAAGGTAGGGTTAGGGTCAGGTTTACAGTACGGGTTAGGGTTAGGTTTAGGTTTAGGATTAGAGTTAAGGTTAGGGTAAGGGTTAGGGCAGATTATTAATAATGAGCATTTATTCAACAACGTTATGGATAAACCTGTTCAAAAGTCCCGCCAACAGACACACTACTATATCCATGGCTATTCAGGAGTAGCATTTATCGCATTACGCTATATAAAGCTTGGATAATGCTCTCTAATAGGATTTAAATTACGATCAATGGTAAAGATGGGAGATTTAATCATGGACCGTTGTTATTCCTTCTGTATCAACTATTTCCATGGTTATACACTTCTGGTGCTATAAGGTGTATCCTTGTAAACATGCAACCTTACACATGGCAGTCATTGTAGATATAGGCTTGTAGCTTCAATCCAAACCCTCGAATTCATATTTGTTATTGGCATTTTAAGGAATCAAAAGGACTGCTATTTCACCTATGTCTTTTTTCGAACATAACCTATACGAATCATCATCGTTTTTTCTGTATCAACAGTTACAAATCTCTCTCTGCAATCCAGTACCCGGATGTAATGGAGTAGTCATAACCGGGTTTGAAACTGGAAGTATCGTTGTAAACTCAACGCTACAGCTTGCAGCTGGTTCAACTAGTACATGCGCTGACACTGTAGGTGATTTATCCAATGGAGTGGGTATCGCAGGCTATGTAATAGATCGAGCATCTACACAATGTACGAGTAAGTAACCTATATGAACCTTTCCCCAATCAATTACAAGTATGAGCTAGAAAGGTTTTATGATTTTACTTGGCCAGCTTTCGTCAGAAGTGGCCCTGACTTCATAGGAACTGAAGGCCTAATGATGACGGTCATGAGCTTATGCGCTGCTGAACACGCACCCTACTTCTACCCGGTTGACTGATTAATCTGTAATCTGATTGACTGACCAAAGCTGTGTTCTCATTGGCTGACTGAACTGTGTTTAGCCCGCCAATCACGGTGACCAGAATGGCAGAGCAGCTCAGAACCATTTATTGAGGGCTTTGAGCCACAAGGACCTATCTGTAATAGCTGCCAGTTATTATAGTTGGGGTTGGTTATATGCTGAGCAATTGGTATAAACTGAATGTAACTTGGAACAGCTATAGCAGATATGTTCTTTTTTTTGAGCTACCTAGTGATGTGAAAAGTAGAATTGATTGGCCCATCAGAGCTCTCTATAGAGAATTGCCAGTTTGATTTGTAATCACTCAGTTCATTAACTTTGTTATTGTCTGTTGAGTTATTGTTCACATTTGCTCTTTATATACGACAACAAAAGTTTTACACTTCTAGTGCTATAAGATGCACTCTTGTGAAAATACAATATTTATTATAATCTGACAGTGAAGTGACAACTGTTCATAAAACTGACCAATCTCCATCCAAGCAACTTGTATATCCATACTATACATGTGCAAATTACTGATTGCTGTCAACTCGTTGACTAATCTATGAATTAGCAGTGGAATTGTTTATAGCTTGCCACAGTCACCGGTTTTGCACTTCCAAATGCCTTTTTTATTATTTGATATACACAGAGAATATTAATTCGTCAAAAATGTGGTCTTATTTGACAAATTAAAAACTTGTCATACGAAATGGCAGGTATGTGATTCAGAATATTCTGCAATGGTGCACATTTATTTTTGATGCTAAAAGAACAATTTAGAGTGTTTCTAGTTAATTTTCATCGTAGCAAACATTTCTTTGACTGAAATATATCTATCTATAAATTAATGAATGACAATTGAAATTACAAAATTAAATAACTAATTATCAATGAAATGACAAATTAAAATAAGTAATTGAATTTCCATTTAATTTGTCATTCATATTTAATGACTAATTATTGATTAAAATCATTCTTTTAATTTGTCATTTAATTTGTCATTCATTCATTCATTTGTCATTGAAAGTCAAATATTTATGAGTCGTGACATTTTTTGCTATGTCGAAAAAGACTACTTATTGGTCATTTAACACAAAACAATAATTGTTTAATAGCATTACAAAATATGTTTAAACTGACGAACCTTCCAAAACAAATGTTTGATTTGTCAAATAAGACCTATTTTTATTATTAATTAATGTTCTCTGTGTAGAGATACCGGTGTAAGTTTGTGCATGACTACTTGAATCATAAATAAAATGACTAAGTTTATTATTTAAACTTCTCAACAGCTTGCAACCCAGGGTGTGAAAATGGAGGAGTATGCTACGCACCTAACACCTGCGACTGCACACGCACCGGATATAAGGGCGCTCTATGTCAAACTACAGGTTTGTGATGTTCTCTATAGTCATGATAGTACACTAGCAACCAAAAGTATTATGACACCTTGCAAGCTGCAAATTTAGAGAAAACACTGCACTTTGAACTACTGTTTTAGCTTTTTGGTATTCTAGGGTAATAACAGTAATGGAAAGTTCTTAAAAGTTTGTTTAAATGAATTTAGGATATTCCTGAGACATTATTATTTTAAAGGAAAACAATTATAACAATATTTCAGTGATTTAAGTTTTTTGCATTGATATATCTAGTTAATTTAGAGTCAAATTAGCTTCACCAAAAATCTAAGTTATGATGTAATAAATAAATAGAACTGTGTAGTGTGCCAGGTCATATGGGTGCTATGAGAAAGTACAGAGAATTTAGATGGTTTCCTTTTGAAATATGAAAGTAAAGGTGTCAAAATGAACTACTAAATTTCCCTCTCAAATATCTTATTCTTAAGATTAATTAAGAGATCAAGTGTCAATATCTGTGACTCCTAGAGATTAGAGACTAGTGACAATATTGGGATTAGTTTTACTTGAGTGAAACCATTGACAAACAATTGAGAAGGTTTTATTGAAAGGAAGTAACAAAATGTAAGACTACCCGCCATATGAGTACATTGGCTATTAATGAGGTTGATGAATTATTTATGAGCTATTTCCAGGGAAATTTGTATGGGATTTGAAGAAGACACACGTTTTCTTCAATTCCATGGAATTGAATAAGCAGATGTTGTTGGAAAAATGAATTTAATAATGAGAAGAGATTCAGCAACACATTTGTTCAACTCGTTGTGAAATATTACACTCCAAATTTAATAAATTAGATCATTTTGACACCATACCCAAGTGTTCTTATACTTTTGTTGGTTGCTAGTGTATATTATGTATTCCGTCAAAACCTTGATTCAGTGACTGGGACTTTAAGTACAATATGCCTGTTCATACAAAGAGTTGTTACGCCATTCCAAAACTGTTTGACCTTTACACAGGTTTGTATGGTAGGCCTATAGTTTCCATTAATAGGTCAGATGATTCTTAGACAATTCCAAAACATCGTGTATTACGTTGAAAGCTAGCAGTTTCTTTCAGACTTTCAAAACCTCTAAACTACCTCGAATAACGATAATTTCATTCTTTGTAACAAATGCAAAATGAACTAACTATTATCGACGTTTAGCAACCGACTTGCTTCCTTAGGAATGATGTTTTGGATCCAGCATCACTTCCGGTGTTTCTAGAATGTTTCTGGATCAGCTGAGCATACGTACATGACTAAGTTGATAATCCCCGTAATTGTTCATAGCTGTTTTACCTCTTCTTGTCCATATGGATTCCCGTATCCCGTATCCATGTACAGATGTAGTGTATCTCTCGTTTTCTCCGTGGAAAATGTTGGCCCCTCCAAGTCAACCACACGGTTTTTTATCTGCTACATGGTTTGTGATAGCGGATTTATATTGTTCTGAATGTCGACTAACCACGAATAACGTCGAATAACCTGGCTGAATAATCGCGAGTAACCTTAGTACGTACATAACGTCGTGGCGTGCCATAAATGTACATTGATATACCATGTTAATATTATGCAAATGTGGAAACACTGTTTAATCATTTTCAAAATTAGGTGCAAAGTTTGTATTTCAAAAGTAGGCCTACACAGTTATAACAAAATATCATAATCAATGGTAGTTCTTGATGTTCGTAATGCTCTTAATATCACATATCGCTGGTTAAAACAGCAAGATAGGCCTTTAAATATTATAGATACATAGATAATTGCGTCGAGTACTTAGCTTGAAATTGCGACAGATTTTAGAACTGTGGCATTGATTGTTATTAAACATCATGCATTTGAAATGTCAAATTTCCCTATAATTCTCCTTAATAATTAAAAAATGGTGTATACCTACTATTCTATTAATTAAATAAACAAATTGGATTATTGATGCGTAACTAATGGTTTGCTAAAGTATGATCATTCCAAAACTAGCGTAGCGAGATGCGACCCAAGGAAGCAGCACTAGCATACCCACTGAAGATAATTATGATTACCCCTGGCCCTTCAAATTACCAGTCAGTATCCCCACACTTGGTTGATACTAACGCCAAAGGGGTATAGATCGCGAGCGATCTGAAAAAGGGTACCTGGCTGCTGAAAATTAGTAACTCCCATAATACAGCACGGTCGATATCTCAAAAATATAAATAGATATGACACCTTGGAAATCATATTTAGATATTATGGTATGCCAAAACACTCAGGGGGTTGGTGGTCGGGGAGGTAAAAAGGGGGTTGGTGGTCGGGGAGGTAAAAAGGGGGTTGGTGGTCGGGGAGGTAAAAAGGGGGTTGGTGGTCGGGGAGGTAAAAACAAGGATGGCACAAGGATGACACAAGCTAAGCTAAAACTATAAATTGGATATCCTACAATCTTAAACTAGTAGTTAATGCGATTTATTCCGTTGAGCGCCCTCAAACGGAATAAATCGCAATAACTACTAGTTTAAGATTGTAGGATATCCAATTTAGGATGCGTGCTTTTTTTTCAGCAAGCTAGATGGTTCGCCGCCAAAAATATGCGATTTCTACCACCATCGCGATACTAACAATATATACATTTGAATTCTGACAGGCCACCCAAAACTGATCTGGATGGAGATTGGTCAGCTTTATCAACAGTTGTCACTTATATATATATCAACATATCAAGGGAAAATACCCACCAGGTTTCCTGAAGATGAATGACCTGGTCCGTTAATTGCCTGCGTTACAATCTCAATGCATAGTCAATGCAAGTGCCAGTACCTGTCTAACAACTTGGAACATACAGCGTATAACTTGGACAATGATCAGGCCCAAATCAGTATTTATGCACAAATCCAGTGCTAATAATCAAAGCTATGTGTTCTGTCCCTTTTTGCAGTGATTTGTGCTCAACCGTGCCTGAATGGAGGATCCTGTACTGGCGATGATACGTGTACTTGCGCTCCAGATTACGAGGGTTCTCAATGTGAAATAGGTGCGTATATGACGACTTTGCATGAAACCCCCACAATTGCCCTCCGTCATCTCCTACCCATCACCACACACACATAAACCTAACCTGACCAGGTGCTATGCCATTCTATTCAAAATCTGCTGCTATAAACGTCACATCAAAAAGCTTTAATGTACATAAATTTAGCTCATTTCTAATTCACTATATGAGAAACTGTGTGTAAGGCATGTGCATTTGATTAAGACATACAAACTAGGTAATAGACAAAATGTCAGATACGGATATATGCTAATTATGTATTATGTTATGTTGACGTTTGTAGTTTAGTTTTGTCCCAACAAAACATCAGTGACGTAGTTAGATATTTCATATTGGGGTAGGGGGGGGGGGGGGGGGGGGTGATTGCAAGAAATAAAAGGGAAATAAAAGGACTGTGAGAAATGGTGAGCGATTGGACTAACGAGTGGGCTCCAGGGCTTATCTTAGGTACTGGTAGGGGTTATGGGGAAAGAGACTTGTTGGGGTTGGGGTGGAGCCCGGGCCCCGAGCCCCTCATGATGATACGTCACTGACCTGGGGAAAAAATACAAGAGACAAAAAGTGAACCGACAAGACTTTGTGAAATAGCTAGCGGGTGGACTAACGAGTTGGCAGAGACATGTTGGAGTTGGGGAGTGTCCCGGGTCCCGAACACCTACATGATGATACAATACTGTACAATACAAATAATACCCCTGAAGTCATAGATGATTTAGCAGCACTTGCACCATGTCCATTCCGTGATTTCCAACCACGAGAGCGTAACAAATTCGAAAACATCCATTTTGTAGACATACGAGTGCGCTTCTCCATTCTTAATGACGGAGCGTGCCTTTTTACAAATATAATTGTTTGTATGATTTGGATTAGTGCATCCATGCACGCCAATTGAGGCACCAACAATACAAGCCACATTCCACATAATGAATAGCCATCAAAATCAAAATGAGTAACAGGTAGAAATGGATGTAGCCCCTTTTGCAACACAGATCTTCATTATTATAACGGTTGTTTTTACGTTATCAACACAGAATCTGGTTTGTCGGCAGATAATATGGCAGTCATTATTGCGGTGTTCGTCGTCGTCATCCTTATAATCACAATACTGGTCGGAGTTTTGGCCTACACTTATAGATCCAGACAACAAAGGACACAACAGGACTTGTTTGGTAATCAGTATAACATGGGCGGATACTTTATGCCCGGTGATTTCTAACAGATTAGGTTTTCACCTACTCTCAACGTAAGTATATGAAGAGATACTTTCTCATAACGTCCCATTCAAAGTCACTAGATATCTTGTATGAGGGTTTTCAACGGCGGTCAAATGCAAATTCAAAGATCCCGTATAACCGGCTAGATATTTATTCATTTTAAATATGAAGTTTTATCATGTTTATAGTGTACTGATAAATAAAACCACGTTTAGAACATAAATTATCCTTAAAGTCCAAGTCATGCATCAATTTACACGGTGCAATCAGGTGTTTCGTTATAAGTAAGATGTTCCTTATTCGATTAGGACCTAAAGTATACTTTTTCTTATTTCGAAACCAATTGAAAGAAATCCTAATCTCACAATACAAAGAAATATAATCTTTTAGGAAGCGGCATGTCTCTTGTGATGTCTGGGTTGGTGTCTTTGTGTGTTGAAACACCAGTCATGTCTGTTAATTGTCTATTGTTTTATTGTATTAAATGGAGTGAGCACTTTCGTGACTAAATATTTGTAATCTGCTCGCCCCGTCCCTATATCATTATTTCATGTTGTTATATGTATAGAGACTAGAAATATCCAGTTGGTTTGAATACATTTAAAGGATGGTTGGTCCACGCGAAACATTTGGGTACATATGTTTAAGAACGAATAAAGGTTGTATTCCCTAATTGTCGATGTTTTATTTTTATATTATCAGGAATACATGCGGACACGAGCTCAGGACTTCAATACAGCAGTTGGGTCGAATGGTGGATTTATCATGCCTTCATTCAATAATGGCACAAATTACTACTGGTAGCATGTGCACCGTACGAGTTCTGGAACATAAACACGTTCCAGTATCGCTCGATACTGAAATACAATTTCGACCGAATAGTTAAATTCGTACCGGTATCGAGCGATACTGGCATCTGTTATGGTCCAGTATTGAACGAGTCTGGTATACAAGTATCTGGGACCTTAAGTACCCTTTTCCCCATATAAATAGTGACAAATTGGTCCTTTCAATTTTGATCTTCATTTAGAAGGATTAAACTCTAAAAAAGTAATGATCAAATGTATGTCACTTTTTATTCAAGCATGGACGCAAAACCAAGCATCTAAAGTTCTAAACGATGCTGCAATCGTCGCGATTGGTCCATTATGGTTCTTTGATGTTAAATGTAATAGGTACACGTGGTCAATATTCACGAATTATGAAACTTTTTAATAATAATCACTTTGAGAGTAAATTGTCCATAAAGGGTGTTCATACAGGGTGAAACAAGCAAAAAAGTGCACGGATTGAAACGGCCATTTGACCTTGATGTGTGCATTGAACCATGAAAATGTTGTTGTTTGTATAAAGCGTAGTTAATCTAGTTTTTGGTTTTGGGATTTACTCAGTTAATGCATGAATATTACTGTAGCATGATGGAATGGAGTGAGAGTATACAAGCAAGGCATTGTTGTGCCTGTTACAGGTTCCTGGCATATTAAATTGGCAAAAGGTGGTTAAAACACTAAATGGTAATTGTTCACATACTAAAATAGTGTGAATTTCGGGACTTTTGATCGGTGAATCTGTGATTGACCCTTCCACCTCCATCAGAAATTTAGGAGTTACATTTGACACCTATCTTAAAATGGATCTGCTGGTCAGTTCCGTATGTCGTACGGTTAATTTTCACCTGCGGAACATTCGCCGTATCCTTCGTTTTATTGATCACGATACGTGTGCACATGCGGTGAGATCTTTAGTCCTCACTCGGCTGGATTATGGCAACTCAATTTTGGGTGTCATATCAGTTAATGTTCAGCGCCTTCACAAACTTAAGAATCGTGCTGCGCGTCTCGTCTTTTGTGTTAAGAAACGCACAAGTGCTGCACTGCTCTGTCCAGCAGAGAATCGACTTCAAGATCTTGCTGCATGTGTACAATGGTGTCAATAATCTATGGCCTACCTATTTATCTCAGATGCCGTATGTCTGTCCAAGAGCTGGTTTAAGATCTTCCAATGACACTTTTCGCCTTGTTGTACCTTTCACACTCTCCCACACTCCATACGCACCGCGTGCAGTGTCAAATATTTTAAAAAGATGTTAAAAACTCATCTATTTCCGCAGGTGTATTTTTGTTTGGTTAATTTCGGATGCAATGCACCCTTTTTAATAAAAATGAGTGTGTTTTAATCCAGGTTTTTTAATACTTAAATTGTATTTGTACATTATTACAATGTAGATTTAATAATCTTTTAACCTATTTTAATGTATTTTGATTGGTATTTTTATATGTTTATCTTGTATATGTATTTCCTTTAAAGCGCATTGATCGTGTTTTTGGAAATGCGCTTAATAAATCACGTTTTCATTCATTCATTCATTCATTCATTCATTCATTCATTTAGTCATTCAAAGTGGCCAACAAAAATTCATCTTGCCCAATAAGTTACAGTCAAAACACTTGAATTGAAATCAAACATTTTAAAGAATGTATTACAATTTTCATTTACTCTCCCTTTTTCAGATTTTTTTCTTCGACGTGGAAAATTGACCAAAATATCCCCCCGCTCGCGATTGGTCCATTATGGTTCTTTGATGTTAAATGGAATAGGTACACGCGGTCAATATTTATGAATTGTGAAACTATGCCTATAGCAATTGTCCATTTAGTGTGTTTATACAGGTTGAAAAAAGTGCACGGATTGAAACGGCCATTTGACCTTGATGTGTGCATTGAACCATGAAAATGTTTTAGTTTGTAAAAAGCGTATTTAATCTAGTTTTTGGTTTTGGGATTTACTCAGTTAAGACATGAATATTACTGTAGCGTAATGGAATGGAGTGAGAGTATACAAGCAAGGCATTGTTGTGTCTGTAATTTATTACAGGTTCTTGGCATATTAAATGGGCAAAAGCTGGTTAAAACACTGTAGATGATAATTGTTCACATACTAAAATATTGTGACTTTCGGGACTTTCGATCGCCGCTAATTTTAAAAATTGCATGTTGAGAGATGGCAGTTTTTATTCGTTTTTGGTCATAAGTATGATATTTTGTTCTATGTGATTACGCAATTTGGGTTCGATGATTTTAAAATTTTCTAACATAGAATGCACAATGTTGTGCTTGCGGGACACCTCCTTTAATATTTAAACGAAGCCTTTCTTCGACATGGCCACCATTTTGCTGAAGACGTGTGTGCCATGTCCAACATGTTGCGATCAACACGTCTGTAGAGGACCAATACATAACAAAAGCGTTACTTAGAAGAAAATGTGGCCAAACAAAGTTCATCTTGCCCAATATGCTACAATCAAAACACTTTAATTAAAATCAAACATATTTAAGAATGTATTACAATTTCCATACTCCCTTCTCTGTATTGATGGAATTAAAGAGCTTCTTGACGGTTTTTACTCATATCGTCAGCCTGCTTCGATAATTGCCTAACTCATTTTTCTAGTTCTTAGAAAACAACAAAAGTATGAAAAGTGAGTTAGGCAATTATCGAAGCAGGCTGACGATATGTTGAATAGCAACATGAATAGTGCATGTGAATTCCATCAGGAGCAGTAACTGTTGGATATAATTAGGTTGGGGATATACCTTTAAGTGAAATGTGGCTTGTTATATGCCTAATACGAGTTAATATGACCCATTATAAACAATTTTCACCATTAGTACAATCTGCCTAACTCACAATGCTGACTTAGGCAGAATTGCAATTGTGCATTTATCAACACTTTTGATTGGTCAATGACTTAGATATTATAACAGCATGTGCATAATGTAATGGAGTCATGATTTATGCAAAAAACTCAATTTCGCTGAAAAGTGAGTTAGGCAATTATCGAAGCAGGCTGACGATATGGGTTTGTTACGTAATGGGTTGATGAGTCACAATGTTGCCACATTTTGTTGTTACGTATTGGGCCATAAGTAAACTATAATTATATTGTTACGAACTAGACTCAAACAGATTTCAATTTGATTATGTATGTAATATGCAAGTCTTTAGTATATTATAATCACCTTGTTATCATGTTAAAACCCATTTTAAAGAATTTCCGGTTTGGGCGGGTACCATTTGGTTTGTATTATTTTAGTTATGACACGGTAGTCGGTGTTGTAGTTGTATTGGTTTTTGTTATTGCTTGACGGTGGGGTGAGGGGGTTTGGGATGGCGCAATCAAACTTAGTTGATACATGATACTGGCACGTTCGAACCAAAGGGGGGGGGGGGGGGGGGCATTGTGTGAAATATTAAAGCATACACACGGAATGAAACGATATGAAAAATAAAGCCGGGTATTAATTTTAAAAGAGGCCACGTGTGACTGAGTTGAAAGTTTAAAAAAATGTGATTTTCCAAATGAAGACCAATTTGAAACCCATCTGGATGTATGTAGCCATGTTTCGCACATCTAAATGTGCGTATTATTTAACTACCGTTAGAAATAAAACCACAACAACAAAATGTATTGTGATTTTCTGAAACCAAAATAGACCCACTTCGAAACCCCATCTGGCTGTATCAGATAGCCATGTTTGGATGCATCAAGTGACTTATCATTATCTAAATTTGCTTATTATTTAATTATCTTTGAAATAAGGTAATACAAACGAAATTCAGTTGAAACTGAGGAGTTCACGTGTGACCGAGTTGAAAGTTGGAGATTTTTTAAAACCATAGACCCTCTTTGAAACCCATCTGGCTGTATGTAACTAAATTTGCTTTTTGGATATGTCAGTATGTATGTATGTACACATTTGTATTTTTTCTTAATAAGAATCATACATGCTAGCGACATCATATTTCGGGCTGCACTTGCTTTGCTTTCCACGTGTCTCACTTTACCAACATTGCCACAAATTGGTACGATACTGGTAAAATCGTACCAGTATCGAGCGATACTGGCATCTTTTATGTTCCAGTATTGAACGATACTGGTATACCAGTATCTGGGACCTAAATACAGTATCCTTTTTCCCATAATAGTGACAAAGGGGTCTCACGTTGTCGTCCAAATTGTTATCCTTTCAATTTTGATCTTCATTTAGAAAGATTAAAACTCTAAGGAAAATAAGGCACGCGAAACCAAATATCTAAACGATACTCAGCGATTGGATAATTATGGTTCTTTAATGTTAAATGGAATAGGTACAGGCGGTCAATATTTATGAATTATGAAACTTGTTTGTAATAAAAATTCATTTAAAAGGAAAGGGGCGCTCACGTAAATAATAACAGTATAGCCTTGAAGGGTATACCGGGGGTATATATAATATGGCTGGTGCTTTTATAGCAGATGAGCAGTGATTAATAAATGGAAGGATGTTGGAGAGTGGGAAGTGTTTTGGTATACGAATTAAAAGAGGTAGGAGTAGGCCTACAAAGCAATTTATGGTATAGCCTCGACACGTGGAAGGAAAGCAAAGCAATACATGCAGGTAGGAATATGGCCGGCGTCGGTGGCATGAACGATTGTTATTAGAGAAGTCAAGTTTTGCTTTATGTACATACATATAAGCAAATATAGATAGACTCTTAATTGTTGATGTATTTAACATGGCTACATCTGAGCCAGATGACTTTCATAGTAGGTCTATTTGGGGAAATCAAAAATGTTCAACTTTGTCACACGTCAGATCCTTTAAAATGAAAATCTAGTTTCAGTTTTCATCTTAATTCTGTATTTATATGGTCTTTTCAGAATTACCAAATATTTTCCCCGACTTTTAAATCACTTCCAAAATGTCCTTATTTTAGTGTAATATGAATTCATTTTACAACCAAAGATTAGACGCCGTCATTTACATGTAAAACTTAAAACCAATTTCTAAAAAAAAAGAGTTACGCCAGTAAAACAGTTTTTTTGTGTGGTTTTTGCCTTGCTATTAAATTTTCAGTATGAGCTCAACTGCCTTCTAATATTTATCTTTTCATAATGAAATCAAAATATGAAATGAGCACGCGTCATGGTTACAAGAAATATGTCATGGGTGTAACAGTTGGTCAGAGTGACCGGGAACAGGTCAGGTTTTGGTGATTATAGTAATCACTTATAGTAAATTATCCATGAAGTGTGTTTATACAGGGTGAAACGGAAAAAAATGTGCACGGATTGAAACGGCCATTTGACCTTGATGTGTGTATTGAACCATGACAATGTTTTAGTTTGTAAAATGCGTATTTAATCTAGTTTTTGTTTTTTTGATTTACTCTGTTAAGACATGAATATTACTGTAGCGTAATGGAATGGAGTGAGAGTTCAGATCATGAACTTTAAATGATTGATAATCATGGAACAGTAATAAATAGATGGAGTACCATCATCTTAGATGCTAACTTCATATTGCAGTTGATATACTTATCAGTTATTACAAATGCGTAACATCACCGTTATCTTTCGAAATTAAGATGTTCAAGTCATTCCCTTCGCATTGAAACTGGTAGAAGACATGGAATAGATCCTAATGATCGGAAATATTTAGTGTGTGATGATACTAGTAATGTATACTCCCTGTCATAATGCCTTGGACATAATTTCATCAAATCATGCGTACGTGCGAGTTGCGTACGTATGTGCGTAGGTGCGCGTTGTAATGCGTACGTGCGTAAAACCGGAAGTGCGTACCGGTCAGAGGCTGCTCACGACGCTTAGAAATTGAAGCCAAGTAAGGCAATGTCGAACCATGACAACAACAAACACGCACTTCCCGAAAAAAATGTCGCTCTTCGCGCGTGTCTGAGTGCGTCACCTTGGCACGTAGCGTCCCTGCGTATTGCTCTAAAACATACGCATGCGTTTCACGAATGGCGCTAATGCGGCACAGGATAGTTCATGTTGCTGTTAATTAGGCTACAAGTAGAAGATATTCGTGTTTTGGGTTGTACATTTGGTTTTGTTATGCCATATTAAATATGCTCAAATAATCTATTTGGGGGACACTCGTGTATAAGAGTTGTTACGGTGTGAATCGTCTCTCAGAACGACCCTTAATAACGCGGATTATCATTCTCAAAAAAGAAAACTGTGACCCTAGGCGTAACAAGGATTTACCTCAACGAATCATTAGCAAAGGATAGATTATAAACAGAGGTTAGATAGACTATAAGGTAAGTTTATAAGACTAAAATGAATACCCTGATTCAATTTTGTTAATAATCTGCGGTATTGTAGTATACCGATTTGGGATAATTTGACAATGATGCCACGTGATTATTAGCCCAAGATATCCCTATAGCACACATTCAGGTTTGAAAATTTAAGTTATTCTTTAAAATTGGCGATTTTATTATACTACGGTATAGCACGGTCTATGTACCCATAGCTGACGAAAAAAAGAAACCCCGTTCCACGGGCCCGATCGACCCATTTTCTGTAAATGAATATACCTGATAAATAAGTTAACTTTCTAGTAAAGTCCTTCACTAGTAAAGTCGGTTCACTTTCATGATTCGCACCCCTCCCCCACAATTCCGATATGGACAACCTAGCTTACGCCACTACATTTTATACTTGGATGTGTATGTCTGTAGTCCTCACCAGACTATAAGCAAAACTACAATCCTAATATTGTTGGAACACTTTTATGCGTTTTATTAAAAAAAACCTCTCTCTCCCGAGGTTCAATGCTGAAACATGAATTTTGGGTTACGGGATACTGACCAGGGGCGGGGGGGGGGGGGGGGGGGGGGGGGGGGGGGGCACTCAACTTATTTTGTGTATGGTGTGCCATCCGGGGTATTAAAGGGGGCTACGCACTGAAAATCTAAACATGTCGCCTGACTAACTTAAGCTAGTCCAGATGTTGTCTGCACTGCTGGACTAGCTTTGAGCTTGATGTTAGTCCGTCCTAAGCTGGACTAGTTTAGGCTAGTCGCTCGACTAGCTTTAAGTTAGTCCAGATGGTGTATATTCTGACTAACGTAAGGTTAGTCAGCTTGACTAACGTAAGGTTAGTCCGGCTTGGCTCGACTAACGTAAGGTTAGTCCAGCTCAAACCATATAAAGTGCTCAACAAAAGAAAGTCACTTTACACTTTGTTTAGGTCATTTAAAGTAACTTTCGATTATGTTTTTACCAAACAGGCTAGATAAACATGTGGATGATGCCTGTAGGCACATTTTGATACCAAACATAACACCTAGCAACAAAGATAAACCATGATTAGTACCATTTAAAGAAAATTAGTCACTCTTCAAAAGTCACATTTTCAATACACTACGCGGGAGGAAAATGGGTGTGTGTGAGGTTCACTCCGTGTGTGACACTGTTATAACCAGGATTGACCGGCGGGCAATCGATCACACAGTGAAGCCGTTTCTTCATTCCATAACAATCCCTTTACATTCATATTCCTCACCCACCCATTGAATTTGAATTAGCCCGCTCATTGAGGGGAAATGCGCAGCGATCAACACGGGACTGATACGGCGTAGGCCTATGTGCTTGTTAACAATAGGTGTTTTCTTCCGCGTAGTGTATTGAAAATGTGACTTTTGAAAAGTGACTAATTTTCTATAAATGGTGATAATCATGGTTTATCTTTATTGTTAGGTGTTATGTTTGTTATCAAAATGTCTCGACAAGCTTCATTCAAATGTCTATCTAGCTTGTTTGGTAAAAAAAATAATTGAAAGTTACTTTAAATGACATAAACAAAGTGTACGACTTGCTTTTGTTGAGCACTTTAGTAGATCCCGCCTGACTCAAACTGTTCACGTTGCGTAGCAGTACTTGGTTTCGCCACGGTGATTGCTCTGCTGTCTGTTCAATAGCTATGGCTGACCCGTTAGCGATCGAGATGCCCGCGCTACCGTCGTTCTTTACAGTTAGTTTTTTCCTACTCCGAGTCGTCATTCCAAACAAAATGTAGCATAAAATAGTCTACAGATGTTGGCAAACACTATGACGTACACAATATGGCAACACAATGAAATAACTACGGCAAATTACGTCTGGATTGGCTAGCAAAACCGGACCGGCGATCGATGAAGTACGTCTTATCTGCATGCCGCCATTGATATTTTATCTCAGTGCCTTGACAAACCTAAAGCTATTCCAGCCAGCTTGACTAACCTAAAGCTAGTCAAGTCAGCTTGTCTAATAAGCTAGTCCAGCCACAGACTAGTCCAGCAGAACAAATCAAGCTAGTCAGGCTGAGCCGAACGAACCTTAAGCTAGTCAAGTCGGTCATAACCTATCCAGCAGGCTTGACTAACCTGCTTGACTAGTTTAAGCTAGTCCAGCAGGCTTGACTAACCTGCTCGACTAGTTTAAAGTTAGTCCAGCCTGTGTCTGACTAGTTTAAGTTTTCAGTGCGGAGTGGAACAGATTTTGAAAAAACGGTCCGAAGAACTGATTTGTTTCCCACATTTTCGAAAAATTGGCGTTCTATAGAACGCAAAATATTCATAAAATTGGGGGTTTGGAATGCAAATTTTCACGATTTGTTAATCCAGATTAAAATTAATTATTATCAGGGTGTTCGAAACTAACAGTCAGTAAGCTGTAATTTTCCCCTGCAATGCCTACCCAGTAGAAATTGAATGTACACACTTTGTGTTTGGATCTTATTCCTATGTATAAGAATTATTTGTTCAGTATAGGCATGTGAGACAACTGACGCCAAATAAATCACTGCTTCAGAATACTGAATGTTTGCCTTAAAATACTTAAAACCCAAGAGGTTTCAGGGGCGAAGTTAGAATTTGAATGTGCGCACTTTTTGTTTGGATTTTGTTTATATTTTAATATAACCTGCCTATGTAGGAATCATTGTTTTTAGTTTGTTAGACATGTGGGAAAATGCCAAAATTACTGCTTGAGAATGTTTCATTTTCCCCTTTAAAATGCCTAAAACCCAGAAGCTTCCATCCTACCCAATCTCCGCGCTAGATCAACTCGCTTCGCTCTAAACACACCTCCTACTGGATACGCCTTTGAGCACGCACGATCTCGTGCTTCTGTCGACTCGAAGAAGTGTGCGTGTTGATTGTAATACGCTCATCGCACAAGCTGCGCCAGAACAAAGACAAGTTGCGCAAGCAATTGACCGTCGTCATGACGATTTACCGTCGTCATACCGATATTGACCGTCGTCAGGGTACGGCGGCTTCAGCGGGCTGTGTGTATTGGAATGCGGAATGAGCAGTCTCTAAGCATAGTCTATGGTACCGGTCCCTTTGAAAAAAAAATCGCGCATCCTAATTGGTCAATCGTGAAACCGTCACACGTCTTGATTGACGGCACGCGATTTTAGTCACGATATTCATGAATATGCCTGTCGAGATAAATAGTTGTCCGCGCCTGTCAATCATTTTAACACCGCGCCCCGCAAACAACAACAAAATAAGCTCGCGTGAAATACCGCGAATTTATATCCAAGGAACTATGACAGGGAGTATAGAAGATAAATTTCATTTAGTTATTAGGCCAAACAAAAAATTGTTTGTTTCCAGTAGCAAGCCTGAAAAGTCAAATGCGAAATGCGTTTTTTTAATTTTAATTTGTTTTGCTCAAATTCATAGTGGAGATTCACTTGAAATGGTTTTATTTCGTCAAATCTGTGCATTTTTGTTACTCTTATGCTCGCTATAATACGTGATATTCGCCGCGGATTTTCAATTTCGTGTTTGTCGTTTTTTATGGGCGACCATAAGGGTCAAAATTGTATACAAGTACGAGGAAGGTGTAGATTTCAGAGAAAGGTGTATAGAAACTGGAGAAAGGTATCGTATTAAGAGAATGAACGGTATAAAATCTACAGAAAGGTTTAAAAACAAGAGAAAGGGGTCTAGAATAGCGAATGGTGTATAACTTAGAAAAAGGGGTCTAGAGTGGAGAAAGGTATGTAATTTAGAGAAAGGTATGTAAAGCAGAGAACGGTCTGTAATGTAGAGAAAGGTATGTAAAGCAGAGAACGGTCTGTAATTTAGAGAAAGGTATATCAAGCAGAGAAAGGTCTGTAATGTAGAGAAAGGTATGTAAAGCAGTTAAAGGTTTGTAATTTAGAGAAAGGTATGTAAAGCAGAGAAAGGTCTGTAATTTAGAGAAAGGAATGTAAAGCAGAGAACGGTCTGTAATTTAGAGAAAGGAATGTAAAGCAGAGAATGGTCTGTAATTTAGAGAAAGGAATGTAAAGCAGAGAATGGTCTGTAATTTAGAGAAAGGTGCATGTATGTAAATCAGAGAAAGGTTTATAATTTAGAGAAAGGAATGTAAAGCAGAGAAAGGTATGTCAAGCAGAGAACGGTCTGTAATGTAGAGAAAGGTATGTCAAGCAGAGAAAGGTCTGTAATGTAGAAAAAGGTATGTAAAGCAGAGAAAGGTTTGTAATTTAGAGAAAGGTATGTAAATGTACGTAATGTAATAATATTATGTTGTGTATGCTATTGTTTTTATCCGTACTTTTTAAGACTGTATACTTTGGTCAATTTGCTTGTGTTTTTATCATGGTGTAAAGCGCCTTGGGGTCAATTTATTGATGGTAGGCGCTATAAAATGCGTTTTTATTATTATTATTATTATTATTATTAAAGCAGAGAACGGTCTGTAATTTAGAGAAATGTATGTATGTATGGACCCCTATAATGTAAAGCCTGTAATCTCTTGTCATTCTTGTAATGATGGACATCAAGGAGGAGACCGTCCCTGGTAGCCTATTGCATGTAGCATGTAGTGAAAATTAGAGTAGCTCGTAGTGTAGCATGTAGTGTGAGGGGACAACCGACTTGTGAGATAACGGGTAAACGTCCTGGTCTACCTTCTAGCTAGGTGGGGGTTGTTAGCCTTCTGACTTGTTCAGTAGGTGACGGACAGACCAGGGTGGCCAGGAGAGGTAAGTCTCATTCTCCTGGCTCACAATGAGCAAAACTGGATTTAACATCATACATCCAGATAACAGTTGTTTTATGACAGTGCCATATAACAACTTAACTTGAGGTACATCCAAGTAATCCTGATGGGCGGGATAGTACTGAAGCAGAAGGCAACGGGAAACCACTGCCTTAAGAGATATTACACCTTTCCGAGAATACCATATGATGCGCAGATCAGAAAGAATTAAACGTTTAATCGAAGTGGGAGTTGAGCCCCTCAGGAAACCCACCCGTAATGTTACTGGGGAAGAGGCTGCAGGGACTGGTGATGCTGCTAATGACGGTGGTATCCTAAAGTCTTCGGAACGGATATCATTTGACGGTGATGCCTCTCATCAGTCTTCTGTCAACCGATGTCAGAAAAAAGGAGTGCTCCGTATTGGCACTTGGAACGTGAGAACAATGAATGAGCTTGGAAAGCTTGACCTATTGTTAAATGAACTAGAGAGACTACAACTAGATTTAACTGGTCTATGCGAAACAAGGTGGAAAGGAGAAGGCTTATTTAAACCGAATAAAACATCAACAGTGGTCTACTCAAAATGAAAGCAAAATGGAAAAAGAGAAAGTGGAGTGGCAATCATTCTGAGAGGTCAAGCACAAAAAGCACTGGACACCTACACAGCAATTCCTGACCGTATTGTTACAGTAAGACTTAAAGCAAAGCCAAAATCAGTTACAGTAATCCAAGTCTATGCTCCTACATCAACACATGATGAAAGTATCAAGGACCTTTTCTATGATCAATTGCAAACAACCGTGGACAAAATAAGCAAAGGTAATATTTGCATAGTGATGGGTGACTTAAATGCCAAAGTTGGAGAAGGAGAAGACACCAAATGTGGAATTGGTAAATTCGGTCTAGGAGAAAGAAACGCAAGCGGCGACAAACTAGCAGAATTTTGCCATGCCAATGACTTTGTTATCACAAATACTTTGTTTGATCATCATAAAAGAAATCGATACACATGGATATCACCAGGAGATAGATGCAGAAATCAAATTGATTACATCATGGTTAAAAGAAGATGGAAGTCTAGCATCACTGATTGGAAAACCTATCAAGGAGCAGACTGTGACACAGACCACATACTGCTGCTTGCAAAGATGCGAGTGAAACTGGCAAGAAATAAATTCAAGCAAAAACAACGAAAACTAGAACTCAAGAAACTTGAAGACCCTATCATCAGATCTACTTTCAGAAGTGAAACAGAAAGCTGTTTTGAAGCTCAACTTAAACAGATGGAAGATCAAGAAGGTGAAGAATCATCAGAAAGTCTATGGACTACCTATAGAACGATACTATCTGACACAAAACTCTTGGTGAATTGAAACGGTTCCCTAAGAAACCGTGGATCAGCAATGAAGTACTGATTCTCTCCGAGGAAAAAAGCAAGCTGAGAAAGCAAAGAAACTCTCCTGCTCAGGATGAAAGGTACAAAGCAGTAAGATCAGAGATACAAAGGAAGCTTAGGAGGGACAAGGCAGCTTGGCTCGAAGAACAGTGCCAGAAGATAGGAGATTTTGACACTTTTGGAAAATCCAAGAGAATGTTTGACATGATAAAATCTGTGAAAAATGACGGCAAAATACCATCACAGCAGGCATGCATAAACGATGAAGCTGGAAATATGTTAGACCATAAGGAAGACATCTTGAACAGATGGAAAGAGTATGGCGCTCAGCTGTTTGAAAGACCAGATGAGGAGGAACCATTGACCGAGGAACAAATCTCTCCAGAAGATCAAGAACCACCACCTCTCTTGTCAGAAGTTGAACATGCTATGAAAAAACTAAGCATCGGAAAAACACCTGGACTAGATAGCATACCTGCAGAGCTGATCAAAGCCACAGGGCCCAGCGGGTATCAAACTTCTACTCAAATTATGCACCAGCATCTGGAAAAGCTGCCGCTGGCCTCAAGACTGGAAGATACAGGAGTTTGTAGTCTTATTTAAAGCAGGAGATCGAAAACAGTGTTCAAACTACCGAACTATTGCACTGATTAGCCACACCAGCAAAATCCTCCTGTTGATAATTGTTGACCGCCTGAAGAGGAAGTTGGAATATGAGCAACCAGAAGAGCAAGCTGCGTACAAGAAAGGAAGAGGAACAAGAGACATGCTAGTATATTTACAAATTCTGATGGAGAAAGTAATTGCCATTGATCAAAAGGTATTCATTATGTTCATAGACTACTCCAAGGCTTTTGATTCAGTAAGCCACTGCAAAAATTTTGCGGCGTTTCTGGAAATGGGCTTCCCCAAGTCGCACTCTTGAAATCTCTATATGTGAACCATAGAGCAACAATAAGATGGAATGGTGAACAGACAAACGAATTTGAGATTGGAAAAGGAGCTAGACAAGGTTGCATATTATGTCCACACCTTTTTGTTACCTACAACGAGAAGGGCATGCGAGATGCATAGGTTTCAAATTATGGAATTAAAGTAGGGGGAACACATATTTCAAACTTACGATATGCTGACGACACCGCACTTATTGCCAATTCAAAGGAGGACATTTTCCACCTAATCAACAGTGTGAATGACGTAGGAAAGGAGCTGAATTTGAGGCTAAATGTCAAGAAGACTAAGTTACTTGTCGCAGGAGGTGATCCAGAAGAACAGTATAACATCATGATTGACGGTGAGAGAGTTGAACATGTAGACCACTTCAAGTATCTTGGACCTAGAAAGAGAGCTAATGCCAGCTGCTCAAATGACATCAAATCAAGGATTGCTATTGCCAAGAAAAGAATGATAGACCTGCAGTTGATCTGGAATGACAAAAACCTTACTAATCATCTCAAAATGAAACTGGTCAAGACCCTCGTTTGGAGTGCACTCATTTATGGCGCTGAAAGTTGGACATTGTGCAAAGCAGATGAAAACAGAATAATGGCAGCTGAAATGTGGATGTGGAGGAGAATGCTTAACATCAACTGGAAGCAGAAAAGAACAAATGTTAGCATTTTGCAAGAGCTGGAAACAGATAGACAACTGTTGGGAAAGGTTGTAAGCCTTGAACTAGGATACTTCGGCCATACGCTTAGGGGAAGTGGAAGCCCCCTAACTCTCAACCTCATTGAGGGAAAAGTAGAAGGAAAGAGAAAGCGTGGCAGACAGAAGAAAAACTGGTTTGATAACATTAGGGAATGGACTGGTCTCAACTACGTTCAAGCCAAACGTGCAGCACAAGATAGAACAAAGTGGAGAAAGAACACTAAGAAGAGTGCAAATATGGTCGCCAATCATCAGAAGTGATGGAGGCATCAAGGTATCAAGGTAAGGTATGTAAAGCAGAGAACGGTCTGTAATGTAGAGAAAGGTATGTAAAGCAGAGAAAGGTTTATAATTTAGAGAAAGGTATGTAAAGCAGAGAAAGGTCTGTAATTTAGAGAAAGGAATGTAAAGCAGAGAATGGTCTGTAATGTAGAGAAAGGTACATGTATGTAAAGTAGAGAACGGTCTGTAATGTAGAGAAAGGTATGTCAAGCAGAGAAAGGTCTGTAATGTAGAAAAAGGTATGTAAAACAGAGAAAGGTTTGTAATTTAGAGAAAGGTATGTAAAGCAGAGAACGGTCTGTAATTTAGAGAAATGTATGTAAAGCAGAGAACGGTCTGTAATGTAGAGAAAGGTATGTAAAGCAGAGAAAGGTCTGTAATGTAGAGGAAGGTATGTAAAGCAGAGAAAGGTCTGTAATTTAGAGAAAGGAATGTAAAGCAGAGAACGGTCTGTAATTTAGAGAAAGGAATGTAAAGCAGAGAACGGCCTGTAATGTAGAGAAAGGTATGTAAAGCAGAGAAAGTTTATAATTTAGAGAAAGGTATGTAAAGCAGAGAAAGGTCTGTAATTTAGAGAAAGGTATGTAAAGCAGAGAACGGACTGTAATGTAGACAAAGGTATGTAAAGCAGAGAATGGTCTGTAATTTAGAGAAAGGTATGTCAAGCAGAGAAAGGTCTGTAATGTAGAGAAAGGTATGTAAAGCAGAGAACGGTCTGTAATGTAGAGAAATGTATGTAAAGCAGAGAACGGTCTGTAATGTAGAGAAATGTATGTAAAGCAGAGAACGGTCTGTAATTTAGAAAAAGGTGTCTAGAATGGAGAAAAGTGTATAATTTAGAGAAAGGGGTCTAAAATGGAGAAAGGTCTCAGTAATTTAGAGAAAGGTGTCTAGAATGGAAAAAGGTGTAAATACACATTCGAAGAGAGGTCTATTTGTTTATAAATATAACTTATAATGCCTAATATATAAATAATAATGTTAATTTATAAAGCACCGGTATCCGCCGCCAGTATCGGAACAAGAGGGTGGTCGTCGTGCGTAAGTCATAGCCTGGGAAAGGTCAAATGTTGAGAACGGTCTGTATAAAATGTAGAGAAAGGTAAGTAAAGCAGAGAACGGTCTGTGTAATGTAGAGAAAGGTGTGTAATGCAGAGAAAGGTCTGAAAGTACGGTGCACCATGACCGCCAAAAAAAAAATGAAAACATTGAAAAAAAATAGTGCGTCATACAACTGAGATTCGTACTTTATTTTTAAGTCATTTTATTAAATAACCATGTAACTAAAATATGTGTAGAAACATGACGTTATACTTGACGGCTGTCATTTTCACAGGGTGATCTTATCCAATGTCGTGTTACGGTCTAGAATATCGGTTTCATTTGATACACAACATGATTCGTACTTTGTTTGTTGGTCATTTTATTAGTTAACCATGTAAATCAAATCTGTACTGAAACATGACGCTATAATTAACGAATACCATTTATACAGGATGATCCAATCCCATAGTGTAATAGTCTAGAATGTCGATTTCGTTTGATAGCATGATTCATATCTTAATATTGCATACTTCTTCTGACATTTCATAGTCCTAGCATTATAAATGCAAATCATTTAGACATTTATAATACACGTGTGGATAACCCCGGATTTAAAATAGCACGCTAACTCGAACGATGAGGTCGTGCTACACATTAAACTCTATGATTATTATAGATTGGCTATTAACTATAACAATGCCGTGGAAGATCCGGATCGCGACACAAAGCAGGTTGCCACTGCGACCTATTTTGGAAGTCAGCCGCATAGTGGGACAGTACAGACCCAAAGTGGGCCAAAAGTCCATTTCGGACAGTATTTCCTTTTTCTACTTTTAAATTATATTTTGATGGATAGAACCCTATTATAAGGAATAAATTAGTAAAACAATTTGCTCTCTAAAGACATTTAATATTTTTATTTATCTTCTGCAAACACCAGAATTATTACGGAGGCAGTAACTTTTGACAAAATGAATTTATAATAATATCAATAATACCACCATGCTTATAACGTACGTCCCTATGCGCTATACTAAATAAAACAGAAAAGCGGTAAACAGTACGGATATAATTGATAGTCTATTGCAGCAACTATACAATCTAATACTAGCTAACGGGATACATACAATTAGTTTGATAAATAAAAAGCAACGGTGAGTAAAAAAATAAACGGTTGGGTTAACCCGACAGTTTATTTTCACTCTAAAACCATGATTTTGAAGTAATTAGGAATCGTATCGCCCTGTAACTTGGTATTTACGATTAATGATCAGAAATGTAAATCTGCAAGAAAATCTGCTTCTATTTTTTTCTTCACGAGGATTGAGGGCGTTCCCTGGAAAATATCGCATAATATACCTTTAATGTAAGTCCATCTCCAAGGGTCCGAGTCCAAGTCCATCGGGCTGTCCAAAAGTCAGGTAGAAAGCAGTGGTGCTATGGTTTGTCTAAAGGGTGGAGGGTGGGTAGGGGAGCCGATCCCCCACCACCTTTGACTCATTCAGGGGGAATTACACCGATTCCGAGAAGTTTAAATATTTACTAACATCCCATTTCAAAACGTCAATCAGTGGGAATTGAAACCAAATGTAGCATACAATAGCAATCAGGTCAGGTCAGATCAGGTCAAGGAATATCATCTGAAGCACATTTCTGAAAATGGCCACAGTTTCATGTAAATAAAAAAAAGCAGAAAAGAATTTGCGTTACACGCGCATGTCTTTCAAGAACAGATAATCGTGCAAAAGTTGTGTGAAGTCTTTTGGGGGAATGGAGACCCCAGCCCCGATCACATGCCAGGTAAAGATGTGTGAGTCCTGACTCGCTCCAGATTATTCATCTCCTGCCCATGCACAAAATAGAATATTATGTACCGGTAGGGGAGGATGGGGCAACTGGACCGGTTAAGCATATTTCATGATATAAAAGCTTAAAGCTCGTGTAAATATTTATGGAATTGCTATGAAAATATCACCCATGTTACATATAACATATAATCAATGTTAAAAAACATCCAAACAAAAGGCCAATTACCACTAACTAAAAACTTTACTTGGCACGGTCCAGTTACCCCATCGTTGGGGCAACTGGTCCTATATGTTCCAACGGTTAGAATACACAGAAATCATTGATTGACAACACGGTAACTAAGCAGTATTTTCTTTACAAACTCATTTCCATATTATTTAACGTGTAAAAATGATACGGGCCTCATGAAACCCATGTTTTATACAGTTTTCGTGGTTAACGTGTAAAAAGCAGTAATACTAATGGTGTACAAAGCAAGCGCAATTTTCGACTGCACGTTTATTATAGATAAAACGGTATGAACCTAGTTAAATGGTTACATGGTTGTGATATTCAGACGCCCCATACATTTGTCTATATATATACCCTTTCATATAATCATTATTTAGTACTTATAATAAACCATCTTGATATTTAGCCAGCTTTTCATGTTACAGGGGAAGTTAGTCAATATGACAGTGACGACCGACCCAACGGTTGATATACACAAAAAGCAGTGGTTAAAATACATCAATCATGATATTTCGTCATAGCAAATACCTTTACAGACACCATTCAAAATATAATAAAGATGTAATTCATAATACCGAGGTTTTAAACCATTCTAAAGCAATTTCATGTCATATTGTAATCCTTCAATATCAGAAATAGTGGTATTAGACCCGAAATGCCCCAAAATGTCTAAGAACTTGAAAGAATGTGAATTATTTCATATTCTATTCACATTTCAATACCGAGTCATGTTTTATTGACACTAACAACTCATTTTAAAATGAATTTTACAATTTTGATTAAGTTTTTACAGGCGGTCCAGTTGCCCCACACCCCTACGGACCACTTACCCCAACAAATGACGTAGCACTTTGTCGAGATGAAACGTTATTAAAACACGCCTGTGACGTAATACATTTTACGCCAAAATGTTTTAAAACATACCACCATTTTTCATAATAATCAATAACTCCAATACATTTCAGAAAAAAAGGCAAAACTGCATTTTTGTTTTTAGCCATTACACAGATTTCTGTAGCCCGTGAGTTTCTTTGTATTCGCAAATATTACGGCGTTCGGGTCCTACAAGTAGACGAGTGTCTTTAGATAAGTAAGAAATGGTGTACTTTGTTATTTGCAAATTCATGAACTAATAACTCTACCAAATGAATACCCGTGATAATGATTTAAGTTGAAGCATTCTTTAAATGATAATATTGATCGGAAATCCAAACCACCAATGTCCCAAATTAGCAATACGCGCCATTTTACGGTCATTTCAACCACAACCTATGGTTTTAATCATATTTCGGAAAGTCCCTAAGCACACTACAATATAGCACCCATCAAATGCAATATGCACCTAGTATCTCAAGACGACTGTACTGCATGTATATATTTACTGTTGCATATCTGTCAATCATATAAAGTACATTAAACATGATCTAAACCCATCTTCATATATCGCCCATACTATCTGTGAATTTTCAATCAGTCACTCAAGGAGTTAGCTTCAAAGATATGGAGAAAAATCACATGTGTAAATACCCTAAAGTTCCAAATGTTTTGGATTGTAGAAGGTAAAGTTATATGTCAAGTATCAACAAAAGTCGTATTGTTCAAAAGAAAGCAGTATGCCCATACAATTACAAAATCCTTCATTTCGGTCCACTTGCCCCACGGTCCAGTTGCCCCATATTCCCCTATATATTTCTGATAAAATTGAGAATATGCTCTAGTAAATCACAGCAATAACGTTTTTTTGTAAAATGTTATAAATTTTATATTAACTATGTTTCTTGACCTTGACAACAGGTCAGAGACATTTTCAGTCAAAGTGACACTAAGAGATGTGTTGGAGGCTGCGCCCTCAATTATGATAAAAACTGGGATTGGTATTTTTTACAATTGTATTACACGTATGAACTTACACCTATAAGGATGAAGAAAAATCAGCCCTCTTTGTACAACAAAACGTCGATTCAAAAATGCTGATCTTGCCGCGATCATCATTTTACGTCACACAGTGTCCCCCTGCATCACGCGTGATAAATAACGCGAACCATATTTACATAGAGGGCGTTTTAAAAAAAAAGTTCAATAAATAGCGATGGTATTGTTTTAATCAAGTTTAGCTGTGTTTTTGTGAGTAGAAACAACAATAATGGTAATTTTTTAATGTTTATCTTGAATTCTGAAGTAAATTATTTATTAAAAAAATCTTCAACACTACTTTGTGTCCCTTTAGGGGGGGGGGGGGGGATAAAAAGTGTCGGGTCCAGTTATCAAGAAAAAAAGGGGGGGGGGGGTTAAACAAATTAGGCTTTGCGAGAGGGGGAGGGGTTCAAAAATGTGTTGATGTACCAACAATAATTTGTCCAGCCAACCCCCACCAAAGTATTTACGAACGCTCCCTAATGAACCATTTCTTTTGTGTACATTCCAATGTCAAACACGGACTGTATTAGCCCCATTATCCCATTGCACAGTGCGTTTCTACTGCATGCTGGGATTACATTGAAGCAACCTGTGATTGTCACCTAAATGAACCACATTGCCATCGCAACATTAGGTCGGCCTTTATCCACTATATTTCTACAGTGTAATTGTTACACACCTGGGACGTAAAGTACACTTTTTACATTTCTCGTTCGGTACCCAGCTCGGTATTTTCCTTTTTAACATTTTGCCACACAGTTATAGGAACTCTATAATGTCTATGGATTTGAATGATAATCATAGCTCATGATATGACTACTTGTCTTATCTCCGCTTTCTGTCTGATCCATAAAAAGACATTTTATCTATAAATGGATGTTATGAAGTTATTTCATGATAGGGTGAAAGGCTACATCGTCTTTTTGTGTTTTAGCGATCTTAGTCCGATATACACACAATCGCGGCCTTAAACGAAAATACCCACTTGTCATCCCTGTTTTGATTATCTATGGCGTGTGCTAGCAATTATCAGTCATGTTTATAAACACCTGAGTGCCCTACCCTACCCTAAAGAGGGTTGAAATTGACTTTTCTATAATGTATTTGAGGTGAAAAATTAGTATTATCAGGAATACAATTGACTTATATCTTGTATAGGTTGTGTTTGTGTGGTTTGTGATTCGTATTTTTCATTAGCAGAGGGCGCTAATGCTATTTCTGCTCGTTGCGTACTACATGGTGTTGGGCAATTCCTATGAATAAACGTAACCAGAGGGCGCAATTCTCAACTTTGTGCAGTACCAGACGACGGTAAACATGATTTGCTTACATTTGCCAATTCGTATTGGTTTAACACATAATACCAGATTCCAATTGAATAAAATTTCCCCAAAAGGGAGGGCTCACGTACCATTGTTCTTTCTTGCAATAATGTGTCCCGTTGATAAGTGCCCTAGTTATGATATTAGAATGGTGAACGGTTGATTTGGATTTGAACTGCTGGGAAAAGAGGTTGTGCTTTAGGTATTGGCACTTTTAAGGTGAAGAATAAAGATATTGATCAAATATTTGAAAAGTAATAATTGAATGTAAGGAAGGCAATACAACATGAGATGTTCGTATGTGACTGTTATTTTATTTATAAGAGATACATTAAGCACAAATTGTCTATAAAAGGAATTGATAAGAGTAGCATAGTTATAGTATGTTATAATACATGATGTTGTGACGGAGTGATGGCGATGGCGCACTGCAGCACCTCGACGGTTGGCTGCGGATAATTAACGCTGCATAATAATGTGAACAACAAACACGAATAATTACCATAATTAATGGCGGCAGACAAGAGTTTGAAGTTGTATGAAGTCAAGACATACAACTGTATAAAACAATTTAGCTTCAATGAAATACTTCGGCTAATGTTTTGAACATAGGGCCTATTTATATTAAACCATGGAAATAGTAAGAATGATGTGTCCATATATAAACACAGCCTGATAAAAACAAAGTAGAATAAAAAAAACCCCCATGTTTCACGTCCGGGAATTTGGAAAATAGGAGGAGGAGGGGCTTTTTATTTTGATTGGAAAACGAACCCACATTCCCCTATTTAACAACGTTTTAGCCCATATTTAGCATACAAAATGGTGTCGGCAAAAAGGAGGAGGCCCTTTTTATTTTGTTATTTTGAGAAATAGACCCCTCTATGTGATCGCAGGTTTTGTCTACAAATGCTTCGGTTCTAATTTGCGAAGCTTTAGGATAGGCTTACATTTCTGAACACTGAGAGGACCTCAGCAAAGTCATACAAATTAAATAATGATCACCTCACACTTATAATTCACAATACTCCATTATTTTTATAAAGGATTGAGTTAAAATAAGCACATTATTATTTGTACTGGTTTCGCGACTTTTTAAACTACATTAGAATTTCAAGTATATAATTATAAAAACACTGACAGATAAAGCGAAGCCGTGATCTGGAGAAGGACATTTATTTTTTTAGTCTTATTTACCCAACATTTAGCAAGTGTTTCACCCTTGATGTCAATGTACGTGGCAGCTTGACCAAGCCATAAAGCTTATAAGGGATGTTTGATCCGAAATGAAATGCCGGAATATATATAACATATATGATGTGCATGAATTACCACATGGCAACCGATCAGCTTTATGGCGCGAGATTACTCTTTATGTTGAAATTACAACATATTTATTATGTGTGTATGAATGACGAGTTGATTAATATGCGTGAGTATCTCTGTTTTATCAACACATTGAACAAACATAGTGTTGTTCTTTTGAGCACAAAATAGTTGTGAGGCAACGTATTATTGTTGGAAAGATAAATAAACACAATGCAGAGATGCAACGCACGGGCGGTTTATTGTTAAATTAGAAAAAACGGGTTCTGACCACGGTCTATTCAAAGATTTGTATTTCAGTAAGTTGCCATTCGATTGGTCTCACAAGTTTACCAATTGAGGTCAGGTGCATATACCTTTACCTCCTTTAATACGAAGCAGCTATACGTTTTCTACTTTTTAAGTTATAAGCTCGGCAGCTTTTGGACCCAGTTTTTTGGGTTTTGGGACACGCTGTATCTTGTTTTATATGACTTTTGATAAAATATAAGAATATCACACCTAAAATGCAATGTTTAGAAATAGAAGTTTCATTAATGAGTCAACAAAATGGTTTGTATGTATCGTACACAACACATTGTTCTGAAAGGCTTCCTTAGCATTTGTAGTATTGTTTCCCATTCAACCAATGACTTTGTTCTCGTTTTACACGAATATTTGTCTTTTTAGTTAGTTTTATAATAATCTCTTCAGTCACCTAACCCCTTCTGCATGTACATGTAATAATATAGGCGTAATACTATCATTAGTATCCACAAAGTATAAACATTTCTGGTATCTTTCTATTCACACAACATCAATATGTAAATATATTTTGTATTTATTTTACTATATAATGGGTGAAGATCGTCATCTTTAAATGTGTAAAAGTTGCATTTGACTCCACAAAGTATTATATCTATCATTATTACAAAAACATGCAATGTCATACCTGTATAATACAGGGACTTATGATGCAGGCTTATACAGTGATCCGAGGGTTTTAAGTTTATTTAGGCCTACAATATTTGTGTTATATTAAAAATATTATACACCAATATGGAATTAGTGATATTAGTATGGTAACACTACTATATAAAATTCTTTTTGGCAGACCTAAGAGAATCCCCATTCAATTACACAGGATATTTAGTCAAACTTTGGGATGTAATTATCCCTTTCATGTGCAACTTACGAACGTGGGATAAGTTGAATTTGTATTTAGGTTTTATTTGACATCTTTTTGGATAGCTACGAGAACAAACAAAATGGAACCGGGTTATCAATTAGAGTTGACGACAGCAGGGGCGTATCCAAGGAGGAGGAGGGGGGGGGGGGGGGGGGGGGGGGGGGGGGGGGGGGGAGGGGCGGTAGCCTCGTTGACAAAATAGTAAAATATGAAAAGAAAGCCAATGAGGAGGATAAGAAGAATATGGAGGAGGGGAGGAGGAAGGGTGACCAGTATGGCGAAAAGAAGACAATGAAAACATTACAGTAAAAATATGCTTAAATCTGAAGGTATATGGCTTAATAATAATAAACACATTCCAGCGAACAGTATCGATATAAAATTTGCAATCGGCCCAGTGAAGAAATTTGGGATGTACTTTGATCTTAATTTGGTCGAAGTTCAACATCTGAACTGGGAAAGTAAACTTGATAAGCTCAAAAAAGACTTCTATCTGTGTGGAGGAAAATAGATTTAACAATATATGGTCGTACTGTTATAGTAAAAGCTATTGTCCAACTTATATATACATGTACTATGAATGTGCTACTTATACCGGGATGCATTGTAATAAAAATAGAAACATTAACATATGATTTTTTATGGAATTAAATTTATTTATTATGAACATGTGTTTACTTCATGTCACCTGTTAAAGTGTTTTTGGACCGATATAGCCGAATTAATCTATAAAACGTTCAATCGAAACATTAATGTAAACGCATATCACATAACACATAACTCATAACCCATAACCCCTGATCCCTAACCTCTGACCCAAACCCGTTCAACACCAACCGGCACCCGTGTTCGATCTATAACGAGCTGTCTGTAACTTGTAGATTGGAATATTTTTTGTTGCAAAAATAGAAAACATTCTCGCATTATCTAATAAAATTGTATCAAAATCGAGCGATACTGGTAAATAGCATGTGCCAGTATCGTGTGATACTGGTTATACCAGTGTCTGCAACCTAAAGTACAGGTTTCCGGTCTTTCCAATGATGTTCTTACTGTAAGTGATGATTTACCCTTACTTTAAATATTGAAAAACGTGCATGGACCGCAATTAGAATCTACCTTGTACATGTATGTTATCATGTAAATATTTGTATATATTCTACATATTGTGTAGTATGTTTAAGGACACATCAGTCGAGAAGACTGATGCCACTGTTCCATAAGTGTATGTCCAAATAAATACATTGATTTCACCACTGGCTTACCCGTCACGAATGTCTATTATTTCTATGTATTTACCCTCTATAGCAGGAAGGAAGGCAATTATACACATGTATACGCACGAGCTACTATGGGTAATACTTGTGGCAAGGAGAATGGGATGCGTGATCGGAAGGTGTTGAATTTCAGGTGCTTTACCATGCTAGGTCTTATGGCCTATGGATAAGGCGCTTACCCAATAAGCAAGAGGTTCTGTGTTCGATTCCCGGGTGAGATCGTTTTCCCATTTTGTCTCTTTTTCTATTTGTAACGGCGAACCTATTTAAATATTTATAATATTTGTTTAATACGCGTGGTGAATGCCTATTATTTGTATGTACAGTCGACATAATAATAACTAATTGACAAGGTAATAAATGTGCTGATAACTCTATAAGTATAACTCCTGCATAAACATATTTAATTATAAAGTTGTTTGTTAATTGATTATTGAGACGAAAGTTATATTTCCAAATGTAAGGTCAAGTCTAATTTTCATTTTCACAATATTATCAACACGGGGAGAGTACGCAGGTAAAGAGTGTGTGTCGTATTGATGAACCATAACAATGCGGCCGGCCGAATATCCAACAACCTGGGCACCGACCGGCGAATTAGCACTACCACTACCAGTAATCAATAATGTGCCCGTCTGAGTTATTGAAAAAGACAATCGTACTTGACATTACATTTGGGATTGTAACTTCATCAATTATTTGGAGATGCTTTTTATACATCCTGGTGGTGTCTGCGCTTGTATTTGTCAATGACGTTCCCATACTACCTCTTATTTTTAGATTTGGCTAAGGTTACTATAGTCTCCTATGGTACCATATATCTGACACGTAGGCCTATGTTTAAACATAATATTGCACCAATTGGCCATTTAAGACTTTCCTGCGGATAGTTGTAGTCGATGGGCCGTAATCGAAATAATGCACCCATTCAGGGATTTTGCGAGACAACTTTTTGTTGAAACCATATCCACCATGGGGGTAATGAAATCAGGTTGTCTGCAGAAATCTCGTCGCTGGGTAAAACGGCGAGGGCGCTTTTTCAAAATGGCCTCCAAATTCGAACTAAATCGCCTATGGAGGGTTTAAACATGTGTTATGTGTGTATAAATCATGTAGTGGGCATGTGTGGCGCAGTGGCTAGAGCACTGGACTCATGATCTAAAGGTTGTGGGTTCGAGTCCCGCTGTGGCCAACATGTTGTGCTCTTGAGTAAGGCACTTTACCGCATTTGCTCCTCTCTACCAGGTGTATTTAAATGGGTACCGGCATTCTTCAGTGCTGGGAAGGTAGCAGACTCGCTGTGGAGGAGGTGTAGCAACATTCTAAAAAGGAGTGAGTCTGTGCCTATCGCTTTGAAAGGGAGATGGGCACTCCGCTCCTGGTATTACATGATCGACCGCCTTTACCTTTACTTATGTAATCATCCATAAAGGATAAACACACATCAATCCATATATGTAATTATCCATAAAGGATAAACAGTCGTCAATCAGGCCAGTTCAATTAACATGCTCTCACTTTCAATCATTTATACATCATGAAATGTAGTGACCTCCAAAACTTAATCATGTTCTGATTGGTTAATACTGGTCACTGCCTTTTTAGTCTGACAATTTCTCATGGGTTACATCCCATTTATTAGATCAGATTCGTCTAGGACTTCATTGAGGCAACAAGTCATCATCTTGCCTCGCGGTCTCCGGATCAATTTCCATTACAATTAAAAAATGGAGAAGTAGCAAATAAATATATTGTATATATTTGATGTTGGTAAAGTCAACGCTCAAGAATATGTTGAGATTCTTCTGGATGTTTAAAGCCATTTATCTTCATGGTATCATCGGTACAGAGGCATCCTTGCAGACTAGGTCTCATTATAGTCATTTACTCCAGGGAAATATGTTGATAGTTGGATTACTATCAATCTCTTCCTTACAACATGTTATCTATGAGATACAATGGGTTATTTTCTAGAGTATCTTGTCCGGGTCTTATCAATAAGGGTTCAAATACATTGTGTCTCTTTTGAATTTTCCAAAATGGTTCAATGAATATCACTAAAATGACCGCTAAAATACAGGGAATCAGCGTAAAAGACGTTTTTTCAATTATCTTAAGTAGAAGATAAGATCATTCTTTGTTGTAAGTTGATCTTTAAACAATGAGCGTACTTAGTTCAAAATGGCGGCATAAGTCTGGTCAGTAGTCTATGGACGCTTAAAGGTAATTTATTATTAAGACAATTGGATTTCATTTGGGCGAATCTTGGTGTCTAACATCATCTAAGGTGGCTGCCAAATGGCTGCCAACATATAAACAATTCTTTTTATCTTTATCTTAAGCTAATAAAGGAGACATTATTTTGTGATAGATGCTAAGTCTAGGAAATAAAAATTCAGATAAAAATGATAAATTCCAAGGTAGCTGCCACTTGGTTACAAATGGCAGTAAGATTTCATTTAGATGTGCAGAAGCAAAAAGTGGCCAAAAAGTACACTTCTTTAGGAATTCAAAATACATTTCAACATGTTCAACAAATAAAGTGTTAATGACGGCTTCTAATTAAAATTGCTAACCATATCATTAAACACGCGTTCTCCAAACCGTGACAGATACAAAATACATTTCAAGATTGGGATTTTTTAGGTAAAGTCCCCTTTTTCAATTTGACTAGTTAACTACGAAATATTGGTTTTTCCAATTACGCATGGTCAACGGTGTGTAGCCTAAATGTCCGCAACAAATGTGATAGATGCTATTAGTCTAGGAATAAATTCAGATCAAAATGACAAATTCCAAGGCTGCCACTTGGTTACAATTAGCAGTTATATTTCATTTAGCTGTGCAGAAGCAAAAGGTGGCCAAAAAAGTACACTTCATTAGGAATTCAAAATACATTTCAACATGTTCAACAGATAAAGTGTTTCTATGACGGCTTCTAATTAAAATTGCTAACCACATCATTAAAATCGCGTTTTCCAAACCATGACACATGGTCACGTTTCTTAAGTTGGGACCCTAAAAAGGGTGGATTTGTCACATTTTTTCGCTTATTTGCCATTCAAATGCTTATATTTTTCAAACCATACATCACAATTGAGTATATTTAGTCTCATTTGGAAGATAATTTATTGCTTTAATAGTATCTATAAGAAAAATGTATAAATCAAGTTGAGATTAATTACTATAACTCGTTAATTACAATTAGTCAGGGTGGAGGCGGGTGAGGATGCACGCGGGTGAGGATGCACACTATGTATTCCAATGGGATGGGCAACATTTTTTCGCTTATTTGCCATTCAAATGCTTATATTTTTCAAACCATACATCACAATTGAGTATGTTTAGTCTCATTTGGAAGATATTTTATTGCTTTAATAGTATCTATAAGAAAAATGTATAAATCAAGTTGAGATTAATTACTATAACTCGTTAATTACAATTAGTCAGGGTGGAGGCGGGTGAGGATGCATGCATGTGAGGATGCATGCTATGTATTTCCAATGGGATGTGCAAAATAAATGATTACACCTTGTGTATATTAGTTCATTGAATTATTATTTTGTGTGATTAGTATCATTATTGTCACTACCAAACCTTAATTAGTGTTAATTACATCCCCAATTAATTAATATTACTAATTAATTACATACAACAAATACCATCTGAAAATGTATCAACGGCAGATTATTACCAATTTCAAATGGTAACTGGGGTGAGGGTAATATCTCTGCAGTCTTTTAATGAAGTTGGACCTGATGTTGAATATTCCTTAATATTTTAGATACTCTTTGCTGATTATATTGATACTAATTACCTAGGAAGTGCTTATTTTATCCACCAAATCCGCACAGTAATATCACCTTTTAGTGTTTAGGATTAACATATCCATCGCCGTCACCCTACTAGTATATCATTTTCAAATTGTTCAATATCCAATGCTGATTTCTATAGATCAACAGTTTTAACTATATATGTTAGTAAGATATCAGTGCAATTGATGTCAGGCATAACATTGTAATCAATTCATAATACAGAAATGAGGTTGTAAGTAATCAGCCGAATTTGTTTTCTTCATTTTTGGACACCCTGTATAATAAAATTTGAATGAATTTTACCTGTCTACCAGAAAGGTATGTTCATAAACTTCATTTAAGTGTTTCTTTTGAACAAACAACATTTATATACATTTTTGTCATACAGAATATATAATTTGTTTATGTGAAAATTGACACATTTTGACCACCCTGTATTTTTGTTTGACAATTAATTAACCCCTACACATAATATATGACCGGAAGGGCCATGCCTTTGGCTTCTCAAATCTGGGGTTCAATATTTATTTCAATGCACTATGTTTAAATTAGGAAGCATACAGTAAATTACATTTCATAGTAACATTCCTTTTGTTACACCCTATATATTTCCTAAGTCACCCTGTATACTGGAACAAACACTAGATATTCACAATCCTAGATATCTCAGCTTTCTAACAATGTATAATTTTGCACACTTTGGATTTATAATTTTTGAGTTATTAGGCTTAGAGCATTATCACATGTAATTTTTGTCAAATGTATGCATGTGACGCAATAGGGTCCCAACTTAATAAATGTGACCACATACAAAATACATTTCAAGATTGTGGTATTTTTTAGGTAATGTCCCCTTTTTCTAGTTGACTAGTTATGAAATGTTGTTTTTACCAATTACGCATGGTCAACGGTGTGTAGCCTAAATGTCCGCAACAAATGTGATAGATGCTATTAGTCTAGGAAATAAATTCGGCTGCCACTTGGTTACAATTGGCAGTTAGATTTCATTTAGCTGTGCAGAAGCAAAAAATGGCCAATAAAGTACACTTCATTAGGAATTTAAAATACATTTCAACGTGTTCAACAAATAAATGTTAATGACAGCTTCTAATTAAAATTGCTGACCACCTCATTAAACACGCGTGTTCCAAACCGTGACAGATACAAAATACATTTCAAGATTGGGATTATTTAGGTAAAGTCCCCTTTTTCGAGTTGACTAGTTACCTATGCAATGTTTTTTCTTCTTTCCAATTACGCATGGTCAACGGTGTGTAACCTATGTCTGCCACAAATTCAACAGATGTGACGAAAATTGACGCTATGCAGCCCGTCTTTCGTCCTCATACATGTGAAGTATTTCAGCAATACCTGTGACATGATTTCGACGTCTGTTCAGTTGATCTGCGTTTTGCTGCGCTGTAACGGACACACCGCCCGCGCGAAACTAATGTACGTACTAAGCTGTGTTGATGTCTTTACTCAATGAAATTACTCAACAGCTGAATAAATCTCGTACTAATTAGATATGTGGGGGAGCATGACATTGTATTCAGTAACAGCGGAATTAATCTCGTACTCATCCGATGTACCTGAGAGCATGACATTGTATTCAGTATCAGAGATCATTAGGTTAATTAGTATTTGCATACTTGGGTCTTCTGCACTATCATACCTATTGTTAAATTTGGGACTAAAAAAAGTTATTTTAGTCCAAGGTTTAATTATGTATGGCTTGCTTTGCAACTTTTTAATATTAACTCTTGTAGGCTTGCAAATAGTATAATATCAGCTCGAATGTATTGCTACGCCTGTATTGCTACATATTTTGATCCATGTGTAATGTAATGATGGATGTAATAACGCATTTTGAATGCATCCAAATATCTTTAATGCACAGGTTTACCATTTTCCATTTATAAATCACATGCATATGAACTACAACAGTAACTTTTCTGACTTGAATTTCCAATTAAATTAAAATTCTATTTATTTTGTGATTATTCTAATGTTACATTTTTGTGACAGGCAACACTTCTCTTGTCATATTAAGTTTACTGAATTTAGGTATTGTTGGTAAACCAAGATAGAGGTTACATGTACATGGTGTGGGGTCACATGAGGGGTCACGTAGGGGTCAATTGAAGTCATTTTGTGATATATTTTAAATATGTCATTTTCGTTTTCAATTTATGTTAACGGTCGGTCGGGAAAGTGAAATCCACATATTTAGGCCTGATTTAGTAAGCATTGACCGTTTTCTTTCGGACCACGACGGACGCCTTTAATTTTCGGTGTCAGTTTAATTGATCGCTTAACACTAGAACGGTGAGTGTATTTCAGCATACAACGAGTATGGAACAGGGGTTCAATTGGATAAAAAAGTAGACAGACAACAACAAGAAGAGAGAAGTAGAGTGTAACAAAGACAGACAAGATATATTACACCGGAGTAAAAGAGAATCTCATGTTAAAATGGACTTTTGAAAGTCCAATTTCCATTAATTTCCAGTAAATATAAGAAATTATAAACAAGATGTTTTGAGAGGTGCTAGAAAGAAAAACCAAGAAATGGGACAGTGAGGACCACCCCTGCTAACCCGGCTAAATGAATCATTTGGCTAGCGCCCTCTCTACAATATAGATGGCGGCGGATGATTCCCTGTGTTATGTAATAACGCAATTCGGCTAAAAAATCCTACTTGAAAATCATGATTGACTTCATGATAGGATTGAATTGAAATATCATACATTTTTAGATAATTTATCCAAATTTGAACGAAATGGTGTCGATCTGAGTGAACAGTGCATCAAAATTAACTTTCATCAGAAGACGTACAGTTATTCAAAGTTGTTAAAATCTTCTTAATTATCATTATTTGCAACACGGGCAAGTTTCATAATACTACCAGGTTATATTTTACAGTGCAAACATTCGCATTGTTATCGCTGCCGATTTAGGGATATATATATATATCGAAACAATTTGTCGGCAGTTGAAAATCACAGAATGAAATAGTTCCATATTATTTGTTTATATATATATATATATATATATATATATATATATATATATAAGGGTATATATATATATATATAAGGGTATATATGGGTATATATATATATATATATATATATATATATCTAAAGTACATTACTTCAAAAAGTGCTACTGTATATCTTAAATAACGTAATCATTCAAACAATCCAACCAAACTATCTAATAAATTGCAATCGGATGCTAGTCAAAGATGTGTTAATTAAATTATTATTTATATGGCAACAACTTAAATAGAACACTCAGTAACCAGAAAGTATCCGTAAAACAGATAACGCCTCAGATGTATCAACAAGAAGTTGTTTAAATATGACGCTATGTATGGACTGGGAACAATAACATGTCTGTTAAAATTCAGAAAATAAAGGTTGGACAAATATGCCTATGTTGGCGCTACTGCGTAAAGCAACAGGACATTCTAGACTAGGTACTAGATTTTCAATGGTTGCGGGTATTTATTAAATGCCCCTCGTATATTGCTTAAGTAGTGTTGTTACGCTTTACTCCGTCGTGGACTTGATGAAAGTGTAACATCGTTTCCATGAATGTATGTTGGATTCAACAGTCGCCCTATTTTCACTATTATATTACAGTGGTATGTAGCCCGACGTGCGTGAATGGAGGAGAGTGCACGTCACCTGACACATGCGACTGTGTAACTGGATATGCCGGCGATATTTGCCAAATGGGTATGTTACGTATTGACACGTCACCGATTGCTATTGAAGGGATGCCCTACGAAGTGTTAGCTCAAGTTTGGATGTAACGTCAGCGCGCAGCGATTAATTTAGTGAGTGGTGCAGCGGAATCCGCACCACATCCAATTTGTCTCTGATCGCGCGGAAGCAAACGTCGTCGCGTCGATGTTCTCGCGCGGTGCCACGATGCCGTCGCTTGACGACGCGCTGTTGCCATTCCTTAACTTTGGGTGACATTAAAGGTCTTAGCATACGCCACAACGCACGGACGCTGAAAAAAAGCGTTGAACACCAATCACTACGCATGTGTGAGTGCCTAAAGAGTTCGAGCGTAGTGGAGTATGCTGAGCCTTTAAGATTCAATAGTGATCATGTTGTTGGTCTAAGTTATATATATTTCGCTCTGCATTGCATTTAGCACTCTGCAAAGAGATTGCGTCTCTACCAGTATTTATTTGATTAATTAATATATTTAGTGTATCTGTTTATTAAGGAGTTATCGGTTCGATTACCTACATATTCTAAACACCTTTTCGAACGCTAGACGCATGCATTAACATATCCAAAATGTGTGCAAAGTTTAACTTAAACCCGTCGACCATTTTTGGTACTGTAATGTTGGAATATATAACTTAAGGTCATGTTTTTTATACTGGGTACAATTTGTGTTACATGGCCCTTTTTCCATAAATTAGGTTCCTTTTTCAGTTAATGCATTATATCTGAAAAAGTTTACATTTTAAGTTGGTAAAAGTATACATATTCTGAAAGCATATACTGTAACGGATGCAAATAGCATACAACCAAGTTGATTATACAGGGTGGCCCGAAATTGTACAGGGTGTAACAAGCAAAATCTTCTAAAAAAGAAGGGTTTCAATAATTACTTCCACTATGCATATGAAGTGATGAGAGAAAAGTTCAGTACAGATTTAAAGTAGTTTAATAAAATACCCATCCAGACATATGCAAATTAAATTTCATTATGAATCTGAAATTCTACATACAGGGTGTCTAAAAATGTGTTTATTTAGTTCTGGAAAAATGCTTCTATTACTACATACATACAAAGACTAGTATTTTAACAACATTCAAGTAGATTTCAAATACAAATGCATCAATTACATGTACACAAAGATTGATTGATTTTAATTTTAAACATATAGGGTGTTTAAAACATTAATTTAGGTATACATGATTATCCACAAATCATTAAATTGAATGAATTTAAATTTGCATCAGAAACATGATTTTACATTCCAATTTGAAGTGGCAAATGCTTAAAGTGTTCAATAAAAAGGGGCCCTTTAACTACAGGGTGACTCAAATTTTCCCAATGGCACATGTTTAGTGGCATACAATCAATTGCATTCATCCTTCTTGCACCTTCATGATGTGCAAAGCACATTCAAATGAACAAATTAGGTTAGTTTCCATAATGTTTGAACCCAGTATTCAAATTTCAAGAGTCTGATTTAAGATTGAATTATAAAATGTTATCGTTTTAAGTTGTATTCAACATATAGGGTGATCCAATGTTGATTGGCAAACTAGTAGTCACTAGTATCGTATCAACTTACTTTTCAGTTGCATTCCTAAGAATTTAATAATTCTCCTGAGTTTACAAGCTTGATGAAAACCAGCAGTTTTTTACTTATTTGGTAACACAGTTAAAAACAAGGAATAACACCACACAAACGCATTTAACAAAATGTGGTAATTAACATCCAGACAATACAGAATACATGAGGTTAATTACATATCTTCTTTTAATTTTTAATTCAATAGTTAAATTTATTTATTCAAAAGGGTACCTCAACCTTTCTATACTTTTAAAATGGACAGTTTGGTGCAGGCAAATGTTTGCATACATTTGCAGACTGCGACCAACTTACGTTTCTTAACACTTTTTTGAGCTTCTTAATGCTAATTAATGATTCCTTAAAAGAGCACCACACCAAATCAATGCGCAATTCGTGTAATCCTGCAGTAGTTCCGGAAAAGCACGAAGACTAGATTTGTTAATGTGTGGTTTTCGGGCAATTTGTTTCTCCGGGGATGGTATGTTTGTATTTAAATGAACAAGTGGGACCTATCCGTTGGACCTACAATGATAAAATACGATATTTTTTAATTTATCGACCTAAATAGTGCCCAGGGCATAAGCACCTGCCTAAATAGTGAACAGGCATGCAAGAAAACGTGAAAAAGTGAGGGCGCTGTGTGCAGGTCCGTAGCGGAAAATTTAGCTTAACAACCGCTCATGAAACAAGGCTTAAATTAAAGTTGAGATGTTACTGAAAATGGTCATAGGTGACAAGTATGCAATAAATGTAACCGGAGGGTAGAAAAGGTGTCTTGAAATATGGCACTTTTACACGTATTTCAATGAGAAAGATATTTGGTGTGGTGCGCCCTTAATTAACTAATTATATTTTTAATTCAAATATGCTTCAATAATGTTATGTTTTCAATATAGAATTGTACCAAGAGTGAAACAAGTGCATTTTATGTTTGCCCAATGTATATTGCACCATACTTGTTCAACTATGCACTCCTCCTCCTCCGCATACTCCTCCTCCACATACTCTTCCACCCCTGACTAATGAGGTTTAACGAAGTATTGTAATTAACAGAACCATGTTAGTTTATATTTTTCTTTTTAAAATAAAGGCAAAATACTTTCTCATCAAAATAAGACCAAATTTGAGTATGTGTGATAAAGAATAGCCAAAATATATGCATGCAAAGTAATAATATGTAGTGCAAATGTAACAGATCCACCTTTTGTGGGTACCCAGTATAAAAAACATGACCTTAAACAAACTACACAAACTACTGCAACCAGAATGTCATACAGAGTGAAGAATTGTGTTAAATGGTGTGTTCAAAAAGTGGCACATTTTACGTGATCCATTACATTTTAAGTGAATTTGTTGTCGATGTAAATCGATATAATTAATATTGAATTGCGTATGATCCCATTTGTATATGATATTTTTCTTTTAACTTCAGGGGTGTGCAGTTCTACGTGCATGAATGGAGGAACTTGCGTTGGACCCAATACATGCCAGTGTGTATATGGTTTTATAGGCCTTCAATGTGAAACAGGTATGATCAATCTACCATCGCACTTTAAGCTAGCCTGAGCCTTATTTTGGGGCGTGTCCAAAGTTCATCAAACATACCTTAAGATTGAAATAAGCAAGTTCAAACAAATGAATTGTATTTAAATGGCAAATGAAATATTTTTCAGACAATATAAGGATTAATGTCAAATGCTGAATATTTAAATGAGATCAATGGTACTCCTAGTAAATCTGGTTGAATTTGGACTTTTATCATGATCGTGTTTGTCTATAATGTTGACTATTCGTTTAACTTCGTTAATGCAGAAATTGTTTGCAGTTCTCCGTGCTTGAATGGGGCCACCTGCTCGGCTCCCGATACATGTCGTTGCGCCCAAGGTTTTACAGGAGCCCAGTGCCAGACAGGTAAATGCTAAACTGGGGTTAAGGTGATGATACCAAGTAAAATGCGTTATATTAACCCTAACCCCCATGAGTGCTAACAAATACTAATCCTAAGTCCATCTCCAAACGCCTGTGCCGCCGGTTTATGATGACGTAACCAACCGAGTCTATATAGTTAGGGCGGTATATTGCGCAAACGAGTATCTGAGGGCCGTGGCATAGTGGGTGGTACATAGGGCCGGATTCCAGCGGGTCCCCGGATTGATTCCCGGCAGGTTCCCTGCGATTTATTTGGTGTTTTTATCTTCGAAAATTGTGATCCTGGTTATCAAAAAAAGACATGTTAAGTTTTAAATCACCTGCGGTACGAATCGGCACACCAATCCTGCGTGAACAACGAATTAAAACAAATCGCGTGATGCGTGAATGTATGGTGCGAATGCGGATGTAATTAGACACTTTCAATGGACTCCGCATATTTAGTTTCCTGCTATGAGATTGGTTTGTAACTTTCCTGCTCTGTGATGTACAAAACAAGAACAGTTTTTTGGGTTTTTTCGTCCACATAGTGATTATTTGTTATCAGTTGTTATCATAATATTAAATAATATTATAAATAAACATGTTGTTAAACATCTTAATTACAGCATTATGCGATCCACAGTGCTTAAATGGAGGAACATGCACATCACGTGATACGTGCGCATGCGTCACTGGTTATTCAGGCGCCATTTGTCAAAACACGGGTGATATACCAGGTATGTCTATTGTGAACATCACTATGATCCCTGTGCATGCTGTGTGACTTCATACATAGTACTGAAACTAAGACTTAGCAATTAAAACCCTAATCTGTTCCCCCATGTTGGCCATTTACAGTTATTTAGCTTCCGTTCTCATTTTCTGTCATGTATCACCATTATGGCTTTATCCGTATAAGGCATATCATACATCATCATACATATGAATGGTCAAGCTTTGATTTGATAATTTAATGTATACAACAAATTGAATATCATGGTAATTAGGCTCATGAATATTTATGCATTTTGGTGGGGAAATGTGTTGCGCTATCAGAGTAAAATTCAAACAACCAATATGCTTCATTTGTGAAAAGAAGTTTAATTAGTGGTATTTTGGCCTTATTTAGCAGGTGATTTGAAGTCACGTTACCTCCATTTAACACCTTTGTTAATCCACTACCATGCCCCTTTCCTCATTTCTTCCACATAAATCTGTTGCAAGAAACCCCTACGTCAGTACTGTAAGCAAAAACCTGCACGCTTATCAAATACTAAATATAGAGCCATCTGTTGGGCTAATATGCTTTTTTTTGTGGATAAAAAAATAGAATAGAGTTAAGACTTAAAAAGGATCTAACATGTTTGTTCAAACGAGCATAAAGTAGTAAAAACGCAAAAGTATTTCATTTTATTCATGGAGACATGAATTTAGTTGAATGTGTACCCTTTGTGTTACAATATGTAATCATATTTTTCGACAACGGTTGATGTTACTGAGCAACCGATTCATTAGTGCAAGTCCCATGAACAGTTGGCCACACAAATCGTAAGGACTTTGACTGTGACGATGCTCTGTTCGCCCTCTTTTCTCCCTCTCTTCGATGCCCTCAGCTGTTGGTTCCGCATTCCGTGAAAATATGATGTTGACTGTCCTCAGACACTGCGTTTGACCATGACAACTTCTCCTTTTTTAAAGCGTTTGGAAATCCAGCATATTGTTGCTTATAGTTATTTTCTTTCTAATTATACTTATAATCCATTGTTACTGAACTTTTACAGCAATATGCAATCGACAGTGCTTGAATGGAGGAATATGCACAGCACCTAATACATGCACATGCGTCACTAGTTATTCAGGCGCCTATTGTCAAACCATGAATAACCAAACAAGTAAGTGGAATGAGAACTGTATTACGCAATTTTACACACAGTTTTAGTATTAAGGCTAAGCAATTAAATCATGCTGGTACCTGAAGGAAACACCTTCCGTATTTTTAGAATATAATATATACCAGCTGGACAGAAAATTACAATTAAACATATAGACAGACTTATGAATCCTCATCTTGTTTATCGGCACCTTGATCTGAATGAGACAATGGCATGAATGGTCATGATGGTTTGGGCCAAAAACGGATAATATAGTTGTAGTTATCTGTTTGAACAACAGCAGCTTGGACTGAACAAGTTCCCGGAGCAGTTGGACACAAAAACGCCCCATTAGGTCTCCCTCTTTTCCCTTGTAAATAGTATACGAGCACGTTGACTGTAGCCTCCGACACTGCGGTGTTGTTGTTGTTGTTGTTGTTGTTGTTGTTGTTGTTGGTGTGTCGTTTTTATGGGGGGGGGGGGGGGAGTCAGATATAATGTTGTAATATTTCGCGGCGTGATCGAAAAATAATAATGATGCGATTGTTCGCAGGCCCATGCTAAGGGTATCAAAATCGCCAATTTCAGAGAATAAGGGACTATTTTCAATCTAAAATCCGCGGCGGTAACCTGGGCCATATAGCCATGTGTCATCATTTAAGAAATAGCCCACAATTGTAGGCCTGTAAGACAAATGTATTACCAAAATCTAATTACACAATTACTTCATACGGTTATTTTAATTCTAACCTCCGTCCTGAACATTTAAGGACATATATGTGTATCCTAAGAGAATGATTCGTCGAGCTAAATCCTTTTAAAGGGTAACCTTTTCCTTTTTTGAGAATCCGCGTTAATGGTAGATTTTAAGAGTGTATTCACAACGGACAGAACTCCTCCCACACCCACCCACACCGGGTATGTCTGATTATTGCTCCTTTCCAAGGGACCCATAGTGTTGCTTATAATTATTTAATATTTAGCATAAATATTCTATTATTCTATAATATGATTATACCTTGTGTACACTATTACTGAACTATTACAGCAACATGCAATCCGCAGTGCTTGAATGGAGGAATATGCACAGCACCTAATACGTGCACATGCGTCACTGGTTATTCAGGTGATTATTGTCAAACCATGGATGACCAAACAGGTATGTTGAATGTGATCTTGAAATACCTAACCTTCTTATATCCGCATTTACAATTACCATCACTTTCAAGAAGCATGGACACATATCTTCGAAATTGTAATTGTACACGACGAATAATTTGCTGACAATGATGTCACCTTGCTAGTTAGTCAGATTAGTACCTATGATTCATATGTGACGACTTATAAAGTAGTCGCCAAAGTAAATTTACACTTACCCAATTAAATAATATTTCCATAATAATCCCGGGATAATAATATAGAACTATTTACATTGGTCTTAGTTGTCAGTAATGTGTAACACTTTCCATGCGGCAGGGGTCTAGTCGAGTGCAGACGACGTTCCAAAGTGTCACCATATGTTTCAAAAATGTTAAAATAATTGAATTTCATTACCATATTTAAAATGACTTTGAGAAATGCATTAGCATAGGTGCACGCATTCCTAGTATAGTAAAAGATAGGAAAGTTTTGTGTTGTAAAATGGTAAAACTAATAGCCGCGTGGAATTTGAAAGTGTTATGGTGTAATTGAACTATTAATATGTAAATTGTCCAGTGATTAACAGTCGTTTCATGTTATTCACACAGAGTCTGGTTTGTCAGCACTATCTATCGGAATCATTATGTCGGTGGTTGTCGTCTTCATCCTTATAATTACATTACTGCTGGGTTGTGTGGCTCTAGTAAGTTACAGGTATAGACAACAACACCAGCAATTATACATGTTTGATACGAACAACATGGGGGATTACTTTATACCTGGTGACATCCGGCAGCTTAGGTATTCACCAACTCTTAATGTAAGTGCCAAACATAGACGTTTAACAAGACAAAGTTGGTTACATTTGAGTTTTTTTCGATAGCCTACTCTAGAGGTAGATGTTCCGATTGCTGACCCAATTTTAAAATTGATGTTTTCTATTCTACATGAAGGATCATCCTTAATATAGTCGTATTCCATAGTTTGAGTTGCATAACTCCAATGTTTCTTATTTTAGAAGTGTTTGGTGGCATGAAATGTGCCCATTGAGTAGTACACAATCTGACCGGGTAGTTAACCAGTAATTCGCTGCATGTTGACCTATCATATCTAAATGGAACATATCTGGAGCCAAACATTTTACAGAAATAATGAGATGGCGTTTCTTCTGATATCAAAATATGTTGATTGGAAAAGAAGCTAAAGTGATCGGAGCATACACCTTTAAGATTCCAAAATGTAAATACGTGGTTCAAGCAGTTTTCGCAGGGAGTAAATAAAAAAGAAGTACGTTTTGTAGCTTGTACTAACTATGTCACTATATAACATATGTAAGGTTAAAAAGGTTAATGAATTGCATACGGTTGCTCATGCTAGGTATTTTCTGCCCAAGAAACATAGTTTGTAGTCTACTCCATATACCCTCAAATCAATAGAACGAAGTTAAAATGAGCCACTGAACGCTGAGAACGACAATAAAATATATCATTATATTATACAAAATGTTTCACCCGTATCAAAATAGGTCTAGGTCTAATTTGTATGCTACTGTTCTCTTATGTTATGAAAAGCGGATTCCTTTAGAGGACTAGCCACATCTATCGCATTGCATTATGGGTATACTTCCAGTTCAGGAAATCGGCACGGACTGACTATTTCTTACTATATATGATCTCACCACACGGAACAAACCGATACCTCGCACATTAAGCTTAGCAACGCTGATACAAAATGTTGATGAGAATCTATTACCCATCCCCCATCAAATGTTGCTCGGAATATATAATATCAGCATTCGTTTGGACTCTTAGCGCTAGCATTGATTGTTGAAACTGGGTAGGTGAGGGATATGAGCTTAGTAAAAGCTGTACTGAGAATCCTTTGAACTTCATGGACATTAAGCCCCGTAATAATGTTTGAAATAGTCATGTTTGGCAAGCACAAGCAAAGCTAATAATGATCTTGTAATAATATAATATTAAAAGCTAGATAATTATGAACACTCTGATTATTAAAATGCTTGAATTGATGCTTTAGTTTTAAGTCAGTATGTGAAGCGTAGAAAATTTTCAATTCGGCCCGTTCAAGCCGTGTGTGTACAGATACGACCTAGCTACGCCGATTGTGATGCGTCGCAAGCATATGTGATACGTCGCAAGCAAATGTGATGTGTCGCAATCGTATGTGATGCGTCGCATTCGTATGTGATGCGTCGCAAGCGTGTGTGATGCGTCGAAATAAAGAACGCTATATATACGTTACTGACTTTGTGTCACATAACGACGTATATATAACGTTCGTCGTTTGCGACACATCGTATACCGATGTATCTATGTCGTTTCTACAGAAAATGAGATATTGTGCTGTTCACAAAGTTTCACATAGTGACTTATCTATCTCGTATCCCCCGAGAATTATGTCACTTTTCATGTACAGACGTATGCTAGATGCGTAAGTATACATTTGTGAAACAGTGGCTGATAGTTTTCTATGCATTCGACGTTATGAGCTAATTTCCCACTAGGATCATTCAAGTTTGTATGGAGGATATGTAGTGAATAAAAAGAGATACGAAGCCGATTTGTGATGCGCCTAACGAAATGTGGCATACATGTATAATAACGGAAACAATGTTCCAATATCAACTTTCCTGATTCATAACCATACTAACGATGAGAATGGTATTTCTATTTTATATTAGGAACACATGCAGGCACGAGCTCGCTCGCAGCAAAGATACGATACGGCAGGGTCACTTGATGGATTCATCATACCTTATATGGCAAATGGATATAATCCTTAGATGAAATGTTCACATGTTGCGACTTGATTACTATACATTGCCAATATTGACGGAAAGTGACTAAAACCAACAAAAATATAATTGTAGCTGGCAAGTCTGTCATAACTACGTTGAGTGGGATCTAAGCACCCGATCTGATTTTGATATTTCTGATCTTAACACTTTCCACGCGGCAGTCGGCTGCATACGACATTCCAAAATTTCACAAAATGTTTCAAAAATGTCACTTTTTAAAATGTCATCACCAGAATTTGGAATTACCATGAAAAGTGCATTACAATAAGGACAAACATTCGTAGTATTGGCTCAGTAATTCTTGAGAAAGACTTTGAAAGTTGGGAAAGGTTTCTAAAATTAATCTGTTTTGTGTATGGTAACAATAATAGCCGCGTGGCAAGTGTTAACCTACTAGGAATCAGATCGAATGCACACAAGTCTCCTGAATACAAACACAAATAGACTCAGTAAAGCTTAAATGTATATACTATACATGTACTACAATTTAGGAAATTGGCCTAATTTTAAATAAGTGTGCATCTGATTGTAACCATGTACCTCTGAGCTGTTTGCTGTCACTGTATGTCGTCGCAGAGCTTCGCAGGCTGATAATGGGACCTGGAGTATAGGCGATATCACAACCGCACTCGGGTTCAGTTCATAAATTCCACACGGAAATCTTCAGAGGGCTTACTGGAATCCTGGAATACTTAGTTTCGACGGGAAATGTCAGAATACGAGCACTTAGCATTGTTTATAACCACAGTAGTGAGATGGCATTCTCCAGGTGCAACATTCGTAGACCATCGCTGCTACCGTGATGATTCGTGTATCCTAGTGGTTCTTTAAACTTTTAACGAATCGAAACTCGGAATTAATCCACATAGACAGTTTCTTTTGATTATGTTTTCATTATATTACAACAAACAACGTTGAATCTTGATTTGTAAGAAGTCATTTTACGTGCGACTAGCTCTCACGGAGTTTAACATTAACTGAATTAAAAAAAACACCATAGATGATTAAAACAGGAATGTACAAGTGGATTTTTTTAAGCTATGTGTGTATCGGCTCAACACAAAAATGATATGTAACCTTTCACCCTGTCATTAAATAACCTCTCAACCTTCATAAATAAACACCCAATATAACGTCACTTTCCGTTCGGTCGGTATCGATTTTAAAAAGACGTGCTATTGTCAGTCGAGCTCATGGGTTCCAGTTTAGGGTTAATAGAAGCCTGGGTGACATACGCTTCACAAATAGCATTACAGCTATCGCATCGGTTAATGTGTGTCTTAAATAATATGTTTCAAATATTAGAAGTTTTTTTAACTTTCAACAATGCTTTTTTATCAAACTAATCTTATGTATCCCGTTAGCTAGTATTATATTATATAGTTGCTGCAATAGACTATCAATAGCCATACTGTTTATCATTTTTCTTTTTTCTTTTGTATAGCGCATAATGTAAGGACGTAACAAGCATGGTTTTATTATTAATACTATTTTAAATTGCAATTTGTCACAAGTTACTACCTCTATTTTTCGATAATAATTATAACTGTAATAATTCTGGTGTTTGCAGAAGATAAATAAACATATTAAATGTCTTTAAAGTGCAAATTGTTTTGACAATGTATTCCTTATAATAGGGTTCTATCCATCAAAATAAAATAAAAATATAGGAAAGGAAAGAGTGTCCGATTTGGACTTTTGGCCCACTTTGAAGGACGCAGTCGGAAGCCAACTTGCGAAAGGCGAACAACAATCCACAGATCACCATCAATGCTCTCCTGGGCAATTCTTGGACCAATATATCATGGCAGACAATCCAGCAGACAATGCTCATGAGAGGTTTCCATGGAGGCCGACCAAGAAAGACTCTACTGCGGAATGTCTGCCTTAATATATTGGTCCAAGACTCACCAATGTTGTTCAGGAGAGCATTGACGGTGATCTGTGGATTGTTGTTGGCCTTTCACCATACTTTTCTTGTCATACAGGGGGACACCGTTGGCTTCCGACCGTGTCCTTTAAGGTTTTTGACTGAGTTGATTGTCTTGTTCTTCCTACCCTTATCGTAATACACAGCCTTCAAACACTCTTCATTATAATATTCGAAACATAGCATTCGAATACTATTTGAATGCTATTTACAAATAGTCTTCGACTTATTTTGCATTGGTTGAATGCTGTAGATATAGTCTTCGAATACTATATACACCCTTCGAAGACTGTATAGTCTTCGAATACCCTTCGAATACCCTTCCTCTGAGCCGAAATATTTAAATGAGATATGAAGACTATTATTGAATGGTATGCAATACCATTGGAAGACTATTCAATACCATTCGAAGACTATATAATACCATTCGAATGGTATTGTATAGTCTTCGAATGGTATATATGAATACCATTCGAAGACTATACGATACCATTCGAAGACTATACGATACCATTCGAATGCTATAATGGGTTATACGATACCATTTAGCAACTCTGAAATCAAATTGTTGCCATACTATGCATTGGCTATACGTACCGCTCTTATACACAGCAGGGCTATCTCAGGATACATGCACCTTTGGCACTCCTCCACAGCCACTAACAATTGACAATCCTTAATTACTCACCTAATATCAATGCACCCCAAATCATGTTAGTTAAATCATCATGCATGTGCATTGGCAATTACCTGAAGTAGACTGCAGAATTCAGCAATGTAGCATTCATTCCACTGGTAAGTTAGCTAGCTTAAGCTTACTAATTTTACACATTTTAGCCATTTTACTACCATCAGCATCACAGTGCAACAATTCACTACTCTAGATAATAATATGATCATCTACATCCAAATAAAATGATAATGCCTTGAATAGAAGGAAATATACATGATTCCATGCAGCCTGCATCCATGCAACACCCAACTGCCATGTTCCTCAGCAAATTTGAAATGACAGTCTTGGTCATGTGACCACATAGCCTTCGCATCTAATTATAATTGAAGGGTATATACAATACCATTCGAATGGTATAATACCATTCGAAGGGTATACCAGTGTTATACCATTCGAACACCATTCAGGTCCACTAAAATTGAAGACTATGATTGACCGAATGCTATTGAATGGTATAAAACCAGTATAATACCCTTCGAATGTTGTTTGAAGAGTATTCGAAGACTATAATACCATTCATGTTGGGTAAGGGTAATTATGCTTTGTATGGTGAAATCTGGCACTTGGGATGGCTTCGAAATAGCTTTTTAGCCTTTCCCCTATTTGTGAGCATTCACAATATACACATACAAAGGTCCTCACTGAGTTCTTTGGTATTCTTCGCCATGCTGCCAAAGAGCTAGAGTGTTGTCCTATAATATCCCTCACTGTACTTTCAATAGGACACCTGGTAATGCATCCACATTGTATGCACACATCATGGAATTTAAAGAACGTTTGGAATGTCAACAACATGTGTATTATCACCAAAAATGGCCTCAATCCTGAGTGGGGTATGAATAATTTGGACAGGCATAAACCACAATTCTTGTTCAACTCTATTGTCATGAAAACAATGTTGAGCCCAAATATTGATTTGCACTTGCAAACTAACTGTACATAAACTGTACCTTTATGATGAGCGTAAAGTTTGATAAAATTCAAATATAGTATATAACCATCTTAGGGAGCGTTCACAAAGACTTTGGTGGGGAGGGGGATGGACATTTGATTACGTGCTTACCTATACACATTATTTATTCATAGTTCATTCAAATTTAACAATTCAAACAATGTCGTGTCGGCATGCACATAGAAAGAGATTCCCCATCTGTACGGGTGGGGGCCGGGGCAGGTCCGACAGCCAGTAGCCCTATCTGTCTAAAGTGTTGGGACAAGTCTGAACTAACGGACATGTGCGTAGGGATTCTCTACTATTGATGTAAGTCCATCTCCAAATGCAGGCCCACAAGGACTGAGTCTAAGTCCATCGGGCTGTCCGAGTCATGATTTCCAATTCAGAGTCCAGATAAAAAGCAGTGGCTGTTCCAGCGATACCTCATTTGTAGAAATCACGTGTGTCAGTGCTTAGCCACCTGCTTGTGAATGTGGAGGGTCTCATTCAAAATGTACCACTATTTCGTGCCCAGAAAAACAACTGTGCCATCTGTTCAATGAAGAGTTACATAGTGCAAAACGTTGTTTAAAGCTTTTAAACAACTGCTGTTGTTCGAATACCCTACTCAAACGAACGTTTTTAAACGTATTTTACGCAAAATGTGTTTTAAGCCCGGTACTTGAAGAACTATCGTTGTTTAAAACTGTTAAAGAAAGTGTCCAGCAAGCACAACATTGTGCATTATATGTTAGTTAAATAATTATCAAGCCCAAATCACGAAGTTATATAGAACAAAACATCATACTTATCTGCTTATCATAAAAATGAATAAAAAACTGCCATCTCTCAACATGCCATTTTTAAAATTCGCGGTGATCGAAAGTCCCGGGATCAATGACGTCATGGTTATTGGTGCTCAAATTTACGCAAGTGCATTGTATAACTATGACTTCATTGATGCCGGGACTTTCGATTGCCGCGAATTTTAAAAATGGCATGTTAAGAGATGGCAGTGTTTATTCGGTTTTTAAGATAAGTATGATGTTTTGTTCTATATTACTACGTGATTTGGGCGCGATAATTCTTTTTCAAACATATAATGCACAATGTTTTGCTTGCCGGACACCTTCTTTAAACAACATTTTGGCTGTGTTGTAGATGTTTTGTTTTTGTTTTTTAACTTCTGAGGACAAAATAGTGATGCTTTTGGCACATTCAGATTGGGATCTCCCCACATTCTCAAGTACTAGTATTGTGTTGCATACCAATTAATAGCTGATGTGTTCATCTTTCCAGTGATACCAACTTTATAGCAATTACTAGTTTCAGAGCTCAGCCAAGGGCTTGGGAATAATAGGGAGGTCTCAATCTGAAAATTATCCAAAATAATCACGATTTTGTCCTTAATAGATTATCTCTCTACAGCATATCAAAAATGAACAACAGTGGTTCTTTATTTAAGTACCCTGCTTAAATAAGTTTTTTAACTTCTGAGGACAAAATAGTGATGCTTTTGGCACATTCAGATTGGGATCTCCCCACATTCTCAAGTACTAGTATTGTGTTGCATACCAATTAATAGCTGATGTGTTCATCTTTCCAGTGATACCAACTTTATAGCAATTACTAGTTTCAGAGCTCAGCCAAGGGCTTGGGAATAATAGGGAGGTCTCAATCTGAAAATTATCCAAAATAATCACGATTTCGTCCTCATTAGATTATCTCTCTACAGCATATCAAAAATGAACAACAGTGGTTCTTTATTTAAGTACCTTGCTTAAATAAGTTTTTTAACTTCTGAGGACAAAATAGTGATGCTTTTGGCACATTCAGATTGGGATCTCCCCACATTCTCAAGTACTAGTATTGTGTTGCATACCAATTAATAGCTGATGTGTTCATCTTTCCAGTGATACCAACTTTATAGCAATTACTAGTTTCAGAGCTCAGCCAAGGGCTTGGGAATAATATGGAGGTCTCAATCTGAAAATTATCCAAAATAATCACGATTTCGTCCTCAATAGATTATCTCTCTACAGCATATCAAAAATGAACAACAGTGGTTCTTTATTTAAGTACCCTGCTTAAATAAGTGTTTTAACTTCTGAGGACAAAATAGTGATGCTTTTGGCACATTCAGATTGGGATCTCCCCACATTCTCAAGTACTAGTATTGTGTTGCATACCAATTAATAGCTGATGTGTTCATCTTTCCAGTGATACCAACTTTATAGCAATTACTAGTTTCAGAGCTCAGCCAAGGGCTTGAGAATAATAGGGAGGTCTCAATCTGAACATTATCCAAAATAATCACGATTTCGTCCTCAATAGATTATCTCTCTACAGCATAGCAAAAATGAACAACAGTGGTTCTTTATTTAAGTACCCTACTTAAATAAGTTTGGCGTTTCTAAACATTGTTTAAAGGTTTTAAACAGTGTTTTACAGTGCAGCTCTCAATGAAACACTCATTGAAGAGTTGTTCTTTTGAGCACGAAATAGTGGTGAATTTGTCAAATTAAGAATGAGACCTTCCCACATTCACAAGCAGATGGCCAAGCACTGAAACAAGCAATTGCTACGGATGAGATGAGGTGCCGTTGGTAAGAGGAACACATCAGCTTGTCATCGATGTTAAACACAATGGCTGGAATTCTCGAAAGTGGACTAACTTTAGTCCTGGTCTAAACCTGGACTAAGTCTAGGTTTAGTCCAGGTTTAGTCCAAGCTGGGTTTCACAACAGTGGACTAAGTAAGCTTAGTCCTGGACTAAATTGTGCTAATCCAGCCCTAAATTTAGTCCACTGAAAGGGTAGGTTTAAAGTGTGGACTAACTTTTTTAACTATGGCTGACAGGCAGTTTTGAGGAGATTGCATTATTTGAGGCAATTGTTTCACGCTAGGCCAGAACGAGTTGTGGTTGATCGTAAAAATCCATTTGAATTATATACCCAGGATTGTTTTAGACAAAGATATAAATTGTCATAGCAAACTTTTTGTTGTTGTGGGGTTTTAGAGCCATCAACTATCAACTGTTGAGTTACACTCTCTGATGGGGAGAACATGGTGATGAGACTGCATGTGTATAGAAATTTAAAGGCAGATTTCAAGTAGTAAGCTTATAATAAGCTAGGCCTAGCTAGGCTAAGTTGTTGTTATGTTAGGTACAGCAAAGCTTTGACCATTTCAGTCAAGACCCCTACATGCACAAACCTGAATGTATAATTGTTAATACTAGCATGATGCTTGGTGTGTTCATCATCTCAATAATCAGATTAGAGTCGTTGGAATACACCGACAGTAAGTAGGCCTAGGCCCTACTCAATTTATTAACCCACCCATTATTTATTATCAATAGGCAAAAAATGTCCACTTTAAATACTTTTATTTTAGGGACAAGATCATTTATGGTCTGATCATCCCATCCTTTAATTAAATTAAATCTGATTTAGTTCTATCAGACATTTGCAGTTGGGTTGGAAGTAAGCTTAAAACGTGAAACTGGCCAATTATTTACAAGAAGTAGGCTCAGCTTTCTCTTCTCTTTCTAAGGCCGCTAAATGCACTAACCTGAAATTTATAAACCTACCCCTTCTAACAACTGTTCACAGTGCTTCTGCTTATTGAAAATTTGTCATTAACACTTTAAAATAACATTAATGTCCTACAAGATTTGAGAGGCCTCACTCTCTATTCAGACTGAATAAATTATGAAGTAAACAATGCAAGCCAAGTCGTCCAAGTGCAAACTCGTCCATCTGAGAGTCGTCTAATTGTAAAGGTTGTCCTACTGCAAACTCGACCAAATGTCACAATAATCCTTGGCAAATTCAACCAATACAATTTGTTGTCTCATGACATTGACAAATTGTACAATTTAATTATTGGGAGTAATTATAGAATACCCTACTATATACATAAACACAAAAATAGGTTACCGTTGGGCTGTATGGGTTTCGGTTAGGCTTCGTGCATAGGGTTCAGGGTGAACTCCCTCCACAGTTTTAGGGTTTAAAATTTGCCCAGGTTTGAAATGCATGCCAAGGGGGGGGGGGGGGGGGGGGGGGGGGGGGGGGGGGGGGGGGAGTACTATTTTTAAATTTGATCCATTAGCACAAACTCGTCCTTGCAAGAGTCGTCTAATTGCAAAGTAGTCCTAATGCAAACTCGACCAAATAAAAAAGTCATCCATGGCAAATTCAATTCAACACTAGGCTACATCAACATAAAAATAGGTTACCTTTTTAAGGTTTGGGCTATAATTGGTTTATAGGCTTTGTGCATAGGGGTCAGGGTCGTGAGTTCCCGTCACATTTGAGGGTGGGGTTCGGAATGCATGCCCGGGAGGGGGCGGTACTGAAATAGTTTTTAATGGTTGTTTAATGCTGAATGACCGGTGGCGGGCACCGAGCACGGCTATTTGATTGTCCATTTCATTGTTTATGTGCATAGTTTTAATTCATTTTTCCGTGCGATTTCAACGCGGACATTTGTGTCGGGGGGGGGGGGGGGGGGGGGGGGGGGGGGTACGGTATACAGGGTTGTGCTGCTTGAATGGGTCGCTTTTTTGCAAAAAAAACCCCTAAATATGGGGGATAATTTTGTGCTGGAAAAAATGGGGTCACTTTTTACAAATGGGTCTATTTTCGCGAACATTTTTGAAAATTGGGCCAATTTCACCGATATAATGAAACAAAATCCTTAGAAATGAGTACCGTTTTTCCCCAAAATAAACCTTAGAAATGGGTAGGGTTTTTAAATCTACATCCCGCTGCGGCACCTTCCCCCCCCCCCCCCCCCCCCCCTGGGGGTGGGGTGGGGGGTGGGGGGGGGGGCTAGAATGTTGTGTGAAAAGGTCGAAATGAACCGTAATCATGCCGTATACCTATGACAAAATCAAACACAAAATTGCCAAATAATCTCAGATCCCACACTACATGACCTAGTCAAAATCCTCAGTGCTCGGCCTTGGTCTGTGCCTGTGGGCCTATACCTTTATAAATGATAATAGGCCTACCCCGGGATATAATGCCATTCACATTTCAATGTTCACACTTTGGTCATTTGTATTATAAAATCAAAAACCTTTCTTATCATTTAAGATTCTATATCTGTTCGTGCTACACTTTCTGCACTTTGTGATAGATTTGCAGGCAGCCATTTTGAAAGTACTGTAAACAACTTCTGTGCATGAGCAGATCAATTAAACCAATCTTCCCTAGCAATTAAACCATGGACTAAACCTGGACTAACCTTTGACCCTTGAGGTCACAGTTAGTCCAGCTCTAGTCCAGATTTAGTCCAGAACTAGTTAGTCCAGGTTTTGAGAAACAGAAATGGAGTTAGTCCACAACAGTGGACTAAACCTGGACTAACTAGTCCAGGATTAAAGTTAGTCCAGGTTTAAGTTAGTCCGCTTTCGAGAATCCCAGCCAATATGACTATATTAAGAAATATTTCAAAATTTGGCGATTGTAAGAGGAACACATCAGCTTGTCATCGATGTTAAACACAATATGACTATATTAAGAAATATTTCAAAATTTGGCGATTGAAATCAAATTTCCGAACTTTTTTTGAACAGTTTATATAATACAAAAATCAATGTAATATTACAGACACTATTTTTTTACAAAAAGTGATTGATTTTTAACCTCATCAATCTAATTGTTGACATTTTTGGTCAAGCATTTAAAAGCTAAAACAATTATTGATTTTGTTGCGTTGTGACTTTGTTGATCAAAAAGTTAAAAACAAGCATTTTTAGTGAAATGGAAAAATGGATTCTCTGACTCCAAAAACGTATAATTGTATATACACCTAACACAAAAATTCCCAGAACAGGTCCTTTGATGTTCGCAAACTAAAATCAATATTCGGTATGAGATAAGAATTGTGATAACACATTTGTTTCTCCATAGTTTGATACCTCATTCATAAAAATCAAGTGAATGTATAAATGACAGCCGTCTAGTAGTGTTCAACAAAAGAAAGTCATACACTTTGTTTAGGTCCTTTAGAGTAACTTCCGATTATTTTTTGACCAATCAGACTAGATAAACTTTTGGATGAATCTTTCAGGCACAATTTGATACCAAAGTTCAATTCAATTCAATTCAATTTATTATAAAATAACATCGTGGCCAAAGGCCAAATTGCGTATTTTTTACAATATAAAAACATTAAAGTTTTCCGACGGACTACTAGGAGAACCAAGTTGGTGACAGGAAGTTGAATTTCACCTTTGCTCCCTGGTCATGTCAGAGGGCAGCGTTTCCCGGCAATGATTTGTGCTGACGCCACATTGTGCTCATTATATCATTTGACTACAACCAGATCGGTCACCCTTATCAGTTGGAGAAGAAACAAAACAGACATCATTATTTAGCAGCTTGGTTTCCTTTGCTGTGGTTTGAACTATAATTTCTCCATGTTTACGGTCTGAGTTATTAGCTACTACAGTACTAGCTACACCGTGTCTTTGGTTTTACATTTATAATTATATCGTTTCGAACGTTTTTCATCAAAGAAGTATACTGTATTTACATTTTGCTGGTTTGTCGTTGTATTTTTGGTAAGCAAAGAATTATTAAAGAAGTACGTTTACGGTGTGCCCCTCTCATAACCAACTCTCATTAATATGGCAAGGGGCCGTGGCAAGAAACGGAAGGCACCGGAAAACCCCAGCGGCAGCATCCGCTGCTCGCCAAACTCGGGCGCAAGACCGTCATTTATCTGTCGCCCTTGCAGTCGGACAATAACAAGGCCGTCAACAGGCAGCGACGGGGCTCAAAACAAGCACAAGTTCACAAGGACCAAGCGCTGGATCGTCGAATGCGTTGCAGTGCGGGTAATGAATCACAAGATGGTATGCAGAGTGCGGGGCCACTTATATTTATCCCAGGTGTTGTGCCACTTCCGGTACCTCGTGTGACATTGTACCTCGTGTGGCCGTGTGCGGGTGTAGAACAATAACAATGGCGACTCGCAGTCGAGACGAACTACGAGTGTGTGTGAAGAAATGCCAGCCCCGATATACCGCCGGGTTATCCGCAATTTGTTGGTAATGGAAGATTGCACAATGTGAGGAGAAGTACGCAGCAAGCTGGTGAGCTAAATATGAATGTTAATCAGGCCTCCTTGGGCTTCAACAGCCCTGTCGTTGAGGATGTTGTAAATCTACATTTACAACAACTTCAATAGCATGAATAGCAACAGTCAACAAGCATGACAAGACGTTCAAAACCGGCTGAACGTCCCTTTCTCATAACAATAGATTCTATACAGACCAACAATCATTTGTTGTCACCTTTGTCTGGCGTCTCTGAAATCGTTATAATCTCAATCACTTGTGCTACTGGCACACGCAATGTTTCAATAGTGATCACGGGATATTGTTATATTGATGCTAGCGTGATCGATAAATCATCACCGTTTATATCAGGCATGGCAGGATCCGATTAAGGGTCAAAGTCCTCTACCTAATTTTTTTATTTTAAATAAAGCTATTTATCAACAGTAATAATATAATCTGGTTTAAAAAAGGTATACAGCGTCCAGGCATGACAATATCGCAAGGGAAAACACGGGAGTTTGTAGATAATATAAGGCCTACAAGCATGACAAGCGCAGCAACCATTTCAAAACCTCCCTAATTTGAGTCCTATATCATCTCTCTCTTCTGTATATGTAGCCCCTCAGACCCTCGCGCAGCGTATAAAAGAGAACATTTGTGCGGGGATTATGTCGACTTTGCGTCACTATTGGATAGGGGAGGTGAGGTGCAATAGTCGGTGAGGATAGAAATTTGGGCTTGGTCAGGTGGTCTAAAAATAAAAAAATAAATACAAAATCAACCTTGTGAGTCAGTCGATTTTGTTCATCCATCCATAAATGGTACCACGAGTCTGGCTGTCCACCATCTTTTGAGGATGATAACACGGAGGTCTATGTGGCATATATAACATGCCGGTTAAAAATATTTAAAAAATAATAATAATAATAGGAAAAATTAAAAATAAATAAATAAATAAATAAATTTAATAAAACATTTAAAAATGTCTTGTTGGGGCAAGTCTCCTGGATGGTTTCCTTGTTGGGGTGTTTAGGCCTCAAGATGTCAACATTTCAGATTAAAATTGTGAAAATTAATAGTAATTGTCAGGAAAGATGAAAAGGATAATATTATTGGACGGTTATGTGATAACTGTATGGGAAAAATTGTCCGAAGTAGAAAGGTCATTATAGTGGGAAAATTGGCCGTAGGACAAACTAAAGTCGTAATGACATGTTAAAAAGTAAAATTGGATAGCTTAAAACTTCAACAGCAGATTTCACGGGATATTTAACATATTACACCGTACATGAAGTCCATCGTCATTTACATGGCGAGGGCACAAATAACTTTTACAGGTAAAACATTTCAAGTCAATGCTACTTGGCATCATGATATGTATAATTGCTGTTGATGTGGATAACTATTGCCAATGTGGGTGATCAAACAAAGGTCACGAAATAAATAATCTGGTTGTAGTCAAATGCTACCACTACCTTAACCTCTTATGCGTTAACTGTCTATTCACTTATCTGGCAACAATAAAGTTTTCCGACGGACTACTAGGAGAACCAAGTTGGTGACAGGAAGTTGAATATCACCTTTGCTCCCTGGTCATGTCAGAGGGCAGCGTTTCCCGGCAATGATTTGTGCTGACGCCACATTGTGCTCATTATATCATTTGACTACAACCAGATCGGTCACCCTTATCAGTTGGAGAAGAAAACCCACCCTCCACTCCCTTGTATCAAATGCTGATTCGCAAGCAGGGCAATCAGTAGTGCGTCTGCCTACCATCATGCATTGTCGGTGTCCAGGCGTGGTAGTTCGGATTTGTGTACCAGGCGTGGTATCGGGGTTGTGTACCAGGCATGGTAATCGGGGTGTGTACCAGGCATGGTAATATGGAGTTGTGTCCAGGTACATGTATGGTAATATGGAGTTGTGTACCAGGCGTGGTAATATGGAGTGTGTACCAGGCATGGTAATATGGTGTTGTGTACCAGGCGTGGTATATTGGGTTGGGACCAGGCGTGGTCATGGCACCAGGCTTGGTGCAGGGGCGGTTTTGCTCATGGGGGTGTTTAGGCCTCAAGATGTCAACATTTCAGATTAAAATTGTGAAAATTAATAGTAATTGTCAGGAAAGATGAAAAGGATAATATTATTGGACGGTTATGTGATAACTGTATGGGAAAAATTGTCCGAAGTAGAAAGGTCATTATAGTGGGAAAATTGGCCGTAGGACAAACTTAAGTCGTAATGACATGTTAAAAAGTAAAATTGGATAGCCTAAAACTTCAACAGCAGATTTCACGGGATATTTAACATATTACACCGTACATGAAGTCCATCGTCATTTACATGGCGAGGGCACAAATAACTTTTACAGGTAAAACATTTCAAGTCAATGCTACTTGGCATCATGATATGTATAATTGCTGTTGATGTGGATAACTATTGCCAATGTGGGTGATCAAACAAAGGTCACGAAATAAATAATCTGGTTGTAGTCAAATGCTACCACTACCTTAACCTCTTATGCGTTAACTGTCTATTCACTTATCTGGCAACAAATAATATTATCATCAAAAATACATATAAATACATGATAAAATAGCGATAACATATAAAATACATAATTATGATTGCAAATCCCCACACCACAAGTGTACACTCACCCCTCCACACATAAACCCCCTATACCACACAATTCGACAACACATGTATCCACAGCATGCACTCATACACATACTCACAAGCCCACCCACCAAACAACATTGCACATGAAAAGTACTATTAGACCCCCCCCCATAAAGACCTAAAAAATTGCACATTATCAAATAATCACAACATGTAAATGTTAACAGTACATCAAAACTCAATACATGTATACTGGGCAGTAAAAATGAATTGAACAAAAGATTGACAACCAAAAAAAGAAAAAGGCACACATAAACCCCCTTTACCACACAATATGAAAACACATGTATCCACTATTAAGCATGCACTCATACACAAACTCACAAGCCCCCCTTCCAAACAAAAATTACACATGAAAAGAACTATTAGCCCCCCCCCCCCCTCACCCCCCCCCCCCCCACCCCCCCCCCCCCCCCCCCCACCCCCAATAATGATATTGACCTAATGTTGCACATTATCAAATAATAACAACATGTAAATGTAAACAGTACATAAAATCACAATACATGTATACTGGGCAGTCACCTAAAATGATTGGCAAAATAAGGCACAGGGCTGTTCTGAAAGCGGGACATTCTAAATGATAATTGTGAAACTGAATCGGCATTTCGTAGTCTTCTGCCATGAACTTAAAATCTGGTGTTGGGAAGGATATGTTTTGTTCTGATATTGTCGGCCAGGCCTGATGCAAATTTAAGACACTGTTTTGTTCTTCTACAAGCAAGGGATTCAAGTTGACAAGCAGACAAAGCATCATCATAAGATGAGTATTCACGGCCAAGGATGGTTTTACATGCCCTTTTCTGAATTCTTTCAATTTCACACCTTTGTTTTGCTGTAATACTTGAGTGCCAAATAGGGGCAGCATATTCAAGTACCGGTCTGAGATAACTTTTGAAGACAACATTTAATTCGCTCTTATCAAAACCAAACTTTTTCAGTGAACGAAGCATAAACAGGCGCTGGTTAGCTTTCACAAGCATGTTGCTAACCTGTGTGTCCCATTTTAAATCATTCTGAAGCCAAAGGCCAAGCACTTTTGCATTATCAACAAAAGGGAGGGACTCACTGCCAATTTTCAGCTCAGAAGTAGGCTTAGATTTGCCAAAATTAATTTGCAGAGCCTGACACTTGGTGGGATTAAGTTTCAAACAGTTTGTTTCAGACCAGTCCTTGAAATTATTCAAGTCATCTTGAAGGTTACCAATGACTTTCACATTGTGATTTTCAGCAAATGTTAAGTCCTCAACATATTTCCAATACTCTGTACTTGCATCAGAAGCTGCATCATTAATTAAAATTTGAAAACCAAGGGGCCCAAGTTTAGTGCCTTGGGGAACGCCCCCATTGATATAAACATAATCTGAAAGTGTGTCATTGTATTTTACACATTGTTGTCTATTGTTCAAAAAATCACAAATCCAAAGAACTATGGTTTTACGCACGCCAATACCGATGATCTTTTCAATAAGCAAGGTGTGACTAATAAGATCGAAAGCTTTTGAAAAGTCAGTTAGGACCACTGTGCCCACATTGTGAATTTTATCAGCACCCTGATGTAAATAATGAACAAGATTAAGTAAATAGTGGTTTGTGGACACCCCAGACACATTGCCAAATTGTCTCACATCTATCAAGCTCTCAATATCTTCCAAAATCCATTTACATATAAAACCTTCAGCAACTTTGGAGAAGATGGATGTTAAAGACACAGGCCTAAGTTTACCAATGTTTGCGGGGCTTGTTTTTGGTATCGGTACAACAATAGCCTTTTTCCACTGATGGGGCACAACACCTTCACTAAAAGAACTGTTTAAAATATCCGTGAGTGGGATGCTCAGTTCATATGCAAATTCTTTAACCAGCTGTGGCGTTATGCCATCTGGGCCACTAGCTTTTGAAGGATTGATCTTTTTGAGTTCAGAGTAGACCTCATAAGAATATAAATGAGGTGCAGCTGCTGCAGGCAAAAATGCAGGGAGCTTCTTTCTGTCCAAAGGTTCAATGTGTGCAGAGACCTCTGCAAACATGGCATTAATAGCATTGGCCTTGCCTGTGCAATCACCCTCATTAATTCCTGGGACATCTAATCTGAGTTCAGACTTCTTTTCATTTGTCACAACTCTTATCTGCTGGTGCCACTTACGGGGGTCGGTTTGTTGCAGAACTCTTATTCTATCAGCATGATAATATTTTTTGGCTTTCACAATTTCCCTTTTGACAACATTACGTAACCTACGCCATACTTGTTGATCAGATTCAAATGCTCTTTGTCGAGCAGCAATTAAGTTCTTAATATGAGATGTTAACCAAGGTTTGTCATTACAATGCACTTTTTTCACTTTTATGGGGAAACAAACATTGGTGGCAGATTCGAGCATTTCATAGAAAACATCAATTTTGTTCTGTGTTCCTTGACAAAGTAAAATGTCATGCTACCTAACAACAAATATAAACCATGATTAGAACCATTTAAAGAAAATGTGTCACTTTTCAAAACTCACATCTTCAATACACTACGCGGGAGGAAAAGACCACATTTTACCTGTTCATAATCAAATAGCCCGGTCGCTCAGGCACGACCTAACGCAATTGCACTGTGTGATCAATATCCATTTTATTCCGGGCAATTTAAGTGCCACGCACAGCATTTTATCGCGGCTTGCTTGCGTTGAAAATGTGATTGTTGAAAAGTGACTAGTTTTCTTTAAATGGTGCAAATCATGGTTTATCTTTGTTGTTCTGGTGGCAACCTTGGTATCAAATTGTGCCGGAAAGATTCATCCAAATGTCTATCTAGTCTGTTTGGTCAAAACATAATCGGAAAATACTCTAAAGGACCTAATCAAAGTGTATGACTTTCTTTTGTTGAGCACTTTATTTGATATACATAGTTAACTAATACAATGAGTAATAAAAGTACGAATCATGTTGTATAAATAAAACCGATATTTTAGACCGTAACACGAGTTTGGATTGGATCACCCTGTTTAATAAGAGCCGCCCAGTATAGCGTCATCTTTCTATACAGATTTGATTTACATGGTTAAATAATAAAATGAATCCGATATCCTAGACCGTAACATGAGATTGGATTGGATCACCCTGTATAAATGACAGCCGTCAAGGTGCCATGTTTCTATACAGATTTGAGTTACTTGGGTAACTAATAAAATGACCAATAAACAAAGTACGAACCATGCTGAATATCAAATAAAACCGATATTTTAGACCGCAACACGAGTTTGGATTGTATTACCGTGTACAAATGAGAGCCGCCAAGTATAGCGTCATGTTTCTATACAGATTTGATTTACATGGTTTAACTAATAAAATGGCTAATAAACAATGTGAAATTCATATAAATGAAACCGACAATCTAGACCGCACAACACGAGATTAGATTTGATCACCCTGTATAATTGACAGCCGTCACGTATACAGAGCAACAGGCCATAAACATCCCGAAAAGACAAGTCAAGTGATTAGGCCATAGTTTATATTAGTCATATAGCACAAGTCTCATAATTCTAATGTATATGAAGTTAAGGTCCGGCAATATGAAAACTTTAAAATTAGACAAAATATAAATAAAGCATAAACAGTCGCTGGTTAGCTTTCACAAGCATGTTGCTAACCTGTGTGTCCCATTTTAAATCATTCTGAAGTCAAAGGCCAAGCACTTTTGCATAATCCACAAAAGGGAGGGACTCACTGCCAATTTTCAGCTCAGTTTCAAACAGTTTGTTTCAGACCAATCCTTGAAATTATTCAAGTCATCTTGAAGGTTACCAATGACTTTCACATTGTGATTTTCTGCAAATGTTATGTCGTCAACATATTTCCAATACTCTGTACTTGCATCAGAAGCTGCATCATTAATTAAAATTAAAAAACCAAGGGGCCCAAGTTTACGACCAACAATAACAAGTCCCCAAATCCCATGTAAACAGGCCATGTGATGTTTCCGTTTATACCGTTGTCGCAATAATGACAGAACATGAGATAAAAAAACAAGTGGACATCATGCCATCCCAGGCACACACAAACCGGTCTTCCTTATAGTCTGGCTTTCCGACTTAGAAGAAGACCCAATTACATGACAGAGGTTATCCATCCAACCTTGTCAACAAAGAGATCAACAAGGCTTTAGCCATCCCTCGCCACGAGGCTCTTCAGCCGAAAGCCAGTCTGGGGCAACAAAATGACAGAAACCCACTTGTTCTTACATTCCACCCAGCATTCAAGGATGTCAGTAACACTCTCTTCAAATTCTTACCGATCCTTCACCACGGAACAAGCCAATCCCTTCACCAGCCATACAAACAAGAAAGTGTTCAATATCAGCATGTCCCTACACTGCCTTTCTTACAATGTGGTGTACCTCATAACCTGTCGAGCATGTAAGGTTAGAATTCTTGAACATTGTGCAGATACGCGTCATCAGAGGGATAAACCGGTTGCCAATTATTTCAACCTTCCTGGTCATTCCTCTAGTGATATTTCTGTAAGAGCTATCGATAAACCGCGTATCAACAACCCAAACCTTCGCAAAACACTTAAAAATCACTGGATCCACGCTATCCAAACTGTTACCCCTCAAGTATAAATGTGAAGACAGAGTAATTAATTTCCAAACATCTATTTACACTTGTCTCTTGCTTACTTCATATTCCTTTATATTAGACCAAGTCAGCAGGCTGAATGCTTTCCCATCTGCATCATTCATCATCTATTTTATCCAAATGATAGACCTCCAGTGTCATACCATTCACACCGTTCCACTTTCTGGGGACAGGGCGAACAAAACAACAGATTGATCGCTCTGTGTGGCTGTCCCACCTACAATCCTGGAAAAAAGTCTTGGAACACTTGCGTGTGATTAACGGAAAAGTGTTACCCCAACATTGATCGATGGGGTGGGGAGGAAAAATCTCATTTGAACAATTTTCGTTTATAACAGAAGACACTTAATATCAATACATGCACACAATTCCCAACACGTGTGCTCAGCGTTCGCGTTCCAAGGACTTTTTTCCAAGATTGTATACGCAGATTGCAAAATATTTCATCTAAATTTGGTTTTTCTACCATATCTCAAAAACGAAATGTCACAAGTATCTCAAATTGCACAGTATTTGGCAGTGGACCATAGGCTTGGCAACCCCAGTATTTTTATAAAGCCATTCATTTAATACGGGAACGTTCAGTGAAAACAATTCCCTATACTAACTAATGCATTTCGAAGATGTATAATAATTACCCATTATTGCAATGCATAATGTAGCGTTTTCAGATACCCCTACGAGATTTCGTGTATTGTCAGATATGCAAAAGAGTATCTAAAAGTAACGGAATCTATATATGGGGTTGAAAGTAACACAAATAATTGTAAAACAACTTAGGCCTACTTGAAAATAACTATCTTCAGTAGATAGCAGTAACTTCTGTTTGACAGATTCGACAGCTATCTTTCGTATTGCATTAACGCGTTGTAATATAATAATATATGCTCATTATTCATATGCCCATCTGTTATTATGTTTGTTTTGATTTGCGGTCGTTGTTTTGCATCACTTGTGTTGCAAAGAGACGATGAATCCCTCGGCCCAATAATCACCAAGAAAAAATGCAAGAAAAACACCTCTTTTTTTCAAAACATTTTTTTTCCTCGAATGTTCAAAACGTACACTTTTTTGGCTGTTTTATTAAAAATAATTTTTGAAAAACTACATTTGGATTTAGTTCTACATTTCCACATAGTATTATTCACCAACATTTTTGGCTCAAATTGTCAAAGGGCGTTTTCGCCTACAATGATTTGAATTTATTTTGAACATTTTATAATTGTTGGTATTTTTCCCGCCACGTTATTCATAAACCCTTATTTTTTGGATTTTTTCAAATATTACTTTTCTCTTACACTTTTTTTTGAAAAACTGTTGGCATTTATTTTTTGGAAATATTTGAAAATGTTTGGAAAAACAATAGTTGGACATGGTTGGATGATGAGTAAATGTTTCTTTATACTCCACAAAATATAAATGATAGTCAGTAAAAGAAATGGCACATCCAGGATTTGATGATTAGACCAGCGATCTATCAACTGAGCTAATGAGTCAGATGAGGAAGAACGGCGATAATATTATCTATAGGCCTTCAGTTCAATCCCATCCTCAAAAACAACCCAAACAACTTAATACGTGAATACATAAACCATTTAAGTAATATAATATACGTGAATACATAAACCATTTAAGTAATATAATATACGTGAATACATAAATAAACCATTTAAGTAATACAGTGTATATATTTTATTTTATTTATTGATTAAAATAGCGCTGCGATAAATGAATTTAGCTTTTTTCACAAAGTAATCATCAGACGAGTTGAGACGGTAATGTTTAAGATCTCTAAAAAGAGTCTGATGTCTTCTTTTTTCATTTTCCAATCAAGAAACGAACGGGATTGGAACGTTACCAATTGTATATAGTGCTTTTTGTAACACCTTGCCTGGTGGTCAGTATAGGCCCCAGTTGTCTTGGTTTTTAATGTTCTCTTCTTTATTTTTTATGTGGTTATTTGACTGAATAAAGATGATTTAATAATAAGGTAAAGTGTTGCCTTGACACACGTGTTCATTGGACACTTTACCGTTGTTTCTGTAGTATAATATTGTTACACATATTTGGTTTTCATTTCAAAAAAGGGTAAACTATTATCAAAATGCGTAGATGTGACCCATGCGATTTATATTTCGGAGTTACAACATGCATGATTGGTATAGGTAATACATATGCATATCTTGATAACTCAAATGCAGTATGAACAAAAAACGTTAAATAGCGTATTTTAAGCAAAATGTCCCAATGGTAAAGTAATGGTAAAGTGATGGTAAAGTGTTGGTAAAGTATGTACAGTATTTTCAGTATTGAACTTATTTATATTTTATACCCAGTGACCTGCTTCCAAACATCATGGGACTCTTTATACGGACCAGTTACATTCCCTACTTCAATTGCGGGAGATATGGTTAACTCGCACGAGACTTGTCCATTGTATACTCGAAACGGTAAGTCTCATAGTAGGATTACACGATAGGTCACGGCCGTTTACTAATGTTGCACTGTTTAATAGTGCACTCCGTGATAGACACTTGAATACATTTAAAGTGAAATGAGATTCCAACGTATCCAGCGCTTTATAAGCTGTATTCTCGATAAGCACAAAGGTCTTATAGAGGAGAGTATCGCAAACAAGGAATATATTCTACACCCAACGCTGTGAGAGTATCGCAAACAAGGAATATATTCTACACCCAACGCTGTGAGAGTATCGCAAACAAGGAATATATTCTATACCCAACGCTGCAAAATGATGCCTAAAGAAAATATCTTTCTTGATAAGCATGTTCAAGCAAGTCATTGTCAAAGACTTGATCGCACAAATGTAAGGTGTCTGGTCCCAAAGTGAGAAGAACTGAACTGAATACGAATAAAACTCAGATGCACAGATATAGATTATATACTGTATGAAATCATTTTTATAGTCATTTGGTCAGAAATCATAAGTGATGGAGAGCATCGGTAAAATACGTCTTGTCCGAGTGAGAAACAAGGTCGAAAGAGATCTCCATATTTGTGTGGGTTTTTGGCCTTCAAAACGGATCTTGCCTACCTTCTCACTGTAGAGTCAATGGGACGGCTTGTTTGCGATGTGTTTTTAGTAGGTGTGTTTTTGGTCCGCGAGGGAGAGAGAAGGGGAGAGAGCGTTTGGGTTCTCTTTGGCTACCGGTTCGTTCAGTTTATTATGCAACTTCTTCAGCACCACGCCTAAACATGATATTTCCCTGTTTATGTAACAATTACTATTACCTTTACCAGACGAACTTACTAGAGAGTGTATATCTTAGGATCTGCGTTTTCATTTGAATAAATCCTTGTTTTTTTAAAGAAAACTATGATCCCTGGAAGATTTTGTCTCTCATATTTTGGGCAGTTTTGTTTTTATAAATTTTATACTATCCCCTTATAGCACATCATTTAACAATATCGATAAATGTCTTTAAAGATGGCGAACCAGTCGCCAAAGCACAATGCCAGGCAGTTAATCTATCAACCGCAGTTCTAATGCCATTCAATAATTGCGGAGGAAATCTCACGAATACCGAACAATTGGCTATCTTGAACACGGTAAGGTTTTAAATAGGTAAGGTAAGGTATTGGATTTCGCTCGAAATTCTAAACTTATCTATGAAAATGGGTACATATATATATATATATATTTGAACTGTGAAATGGTCACTGATTATCATTATCTTACTATGCATTGAACGTAGCTACAATGCGTTGAAATGCTTGGATATTTGGAACAACGTGTTTCCGATACATGGCCATGAAACAACAAAGCAGGCATTTGGTACCGTTTATAATAATAATGATAATGATCATTTTAATCATTTTTTGCCCATTAAGACGAAATTTCGCTTGAACGACATTTTAAACAATAAAACGAATAAAAGACGGAATAAAATGCATTGTTCTCTGTCGCCTTAAGGATAGTTGTGTGCTACTACTACTACTACTAATAATAATAATACACTTGAATATACTAAGAGGTCCACATGTCCTGGCAACCGGTAAATTACATAGCTATTTATTCAATTTTCAAAATAGTTGTAACACATGAAAAAGCTCTTTAACATTACGTTGATTGGTTTTACATATGAATGTCTATATTTCAATAGCTACTGTGTGGCTTAAACATGTTCCGTTGAAACAATCATATTCTACTCTTTAGGAATCAAGCGGCCGAGTGCACCAACTTAATAGGGAGGTAAGCTACCTCCCTAGTAGTTATGCTATAAACTGTAGTATAACTTAGTAACGATGTAATTCTTAGAGCATAACTGGCGAGTAACACCAAAATAGTAACTAGCGAGGTAAATATCCACATCAATCAGCATCGTCCTCTTACAACATTAATTGGCGCATATGCCAAGTGTAACCTATAGTTTACTGTAAAATTCTGACGTGAATGGTCCTCTGTAATATTTAAAATGTGTCGTCACTCGCTAGGTCATAGGTGAGTGTACATAACTAATCACGTTGAGTCGAGTCATCCCCTCCAATGTTCATAACAAATTTACGCTACTGCTAGAATCGACTGACTTGTGGCATAAAATGTTATGCCCCAACTTACTCTCGGGTCCGGTCAGGTATAACATTTAGCGTAAATTACCCGCCAGTTAATAGCATAGTAGCTTACCCCGATTTGGTACTTTCCAAATGTTGGGTTACGCCTCAGCTACTAGCGAGGTAGCGCCATTCTTCAGCTACCCGTCATTGGTGCACTCGGTCGTATGTGTCATTACCTTGCACCAATTTTAATATCGAAACCTTGACTTTAAACATCCTTGAACCGATTTCTCCAATATCCAATGATTGACAGCATTGAATTCATTTGTAGAATAATAACAATGTATTTTCTATGTTTATACCTTGCATGTATAATAGAGAGATATTGGAGAAGACAATATCGAACAAGTATCCACGGGTCTAGTACAGTTTACAGAAAATACAGCCGACCTAAAGGTAGAGGGCGTAATGACTGCAGTTCAAATTATGGAGGACATAGTCAATCTCAATTCGTCCAATCCTGAGGTATACATGTAATTGTAATGCCCATATATCCATTTTATTGTGTATGTATAATATGGTGTAGCGTATTTTCTGATTTTTCCGTCGGTTGTATCATCAGTAGACCATCTAAAGGCAATAAAAATGTGCTTTTAAAAAATGTATCACGGCATTTTTAGTTACAGCTCTTCATCTATGCTAAATTATTAGTGGTTATAGATAGTAAGGTTTCCAATGAAGGGGTTGACTAAAATAGAAATCGATTTTTAGGCCATTTTCAGCATAAAAAGACATTTTTGGGGGCAAAAATCTATTATTTGTGTTTTTTGGTGCAATTCATATAATTATTTGAACAATGTACTATCCACTAGTAATCAGTTTAACCTGATTAAATGATTGCTTGGTGTCATTAACCTATCACCTAGGGTCAGCAAATGATCACCTGGGGGTAATGAAACGATCAATCAGGATCATTAAACAATACCTTTGTGTCAATGGTCACTTAGGTTTATTACATTATCACTTGGATCGAGTCAATAAATGGTCATGTAGGGTGTGTGTTAGATGACGGCTCGGCTGAGTTAGGGTCAATAAATGATCACCCAGGGATAGTCAATCATTATCTTTTTCGGCGACCATCTTGGACAGTTTAAAATATTTAAAATATTTAAATTATTAAAATATCATAGAAATATAATGAATGCTGTTTCAATAGCTTTTGCGGTATTGGTGATACATAGTATTTTTATAATGCAAAACACCTTTTTTAGGTCTTTGAACATCAATTCTAACCATCTGGCGGCCATTTTACAATGCGATAAATATTCAAAACTTTCCCAGAGGTGAGTCGTTTATCTAAAAGCATTAGTTTAGTAGTTTATAAGTTTTAGAACATGGTATATATGATGCAATATACGCTGTTATAAGTTATTTTTATAATTAGGACGGCCATCTTGATTTAATATATGTTAACAAAGCAAAAGTACTGGATATGAGTTACTAGTGATCTAATACATACATACCATTGTTAAAAAATATACTTTATCATACATTTTGTTTGATATTAATTTATTATGTCCTTTATGAAATTTGACCCCTTTGGCGGCCTTTATGAACGCCATTTTGAATAACCTCATTAAAACGACCATTAAAATGAATTTCAAAATGTTGGTTTGTGGAGTCTTTGGAGTGCACGGAAGACCCCAAGTAGATACTACGCCTCTAATTTACTATACAATTATATAAATATATACCATTGTCAATTAACCCTTGAATGCCCCTTTAATGTTAAATTTCACCCTGTTTGTCATCATAAACTATCTATAAAGGTCATAGACCATGTCAAACTAGTTTGCTGATTTATTTAAGCATCGCATGACAGATTTTAAGCAACTAGCGAGTATAAGTGGCAACTAAAACTACACAACTGAGAAAAGTGCCCTTTTATTCTCCCGTGTGTCTTTATTTTCTCTATATTTGAGCAGCTATAAATACGGATTATTCCTTAAACAAACATTGAATCAGGTCTACTGGTAGATAGTACATTGTTCAAAGATATGAATTGCACCAAAAAACACAAAAATTAGATTGTTGCCCAAAAACGGTCTTTTTATGCTGAAAATGGCCTAAAAATGTATTTCTATTTTTGTCACCACCCTTCATTGGAAACCTTACTATCTAAGCACTTTATTTAGCCTAGATGTAGAGCTGTAACAAAAAATGCCGTGATTCATTTTTTTAAATCACATGTATTGCCTTTGGATGGTCTACTGCATTGTTTATGTGTATGTAACAGAGACGATTTTTTCTATCTGAATTTGTTCTTTGCGTATAAAGCATATCGACTAGCGATCGTTATATTTTTGATTGAAGGGATTTGTATTTAAAAGAATATTGATAATTAAGGAAAACTATGTCAAAATGACCGATCCTGATAGGTATCTCATTCCTTAGAACAGACATGGAGAGCCGAAATCAGTGTCATTGTCCTTAACTTAACATGTTATCAACACTCAATCATGTTATTTACATAATTCGATGCAAACTATTGCATAAGGTCACGTTTTTTATAACCTCGGCACCACAAAAAAGTGGTTTTGTTACATTTTAGATGGTTTTTGTAATACATGGGTTAAAAATGGTTAAAACTCAAAATGTCCTAACAGACAAATGGCAACGGTGTAGTATAGAAGTCTTCGATGGTATAGAATGATTCCATTGCATACAATGTCATGCTCTACCACACACAGTAATCAACAACTTACTAAATCTTATTGTCCTATTTGCATGAATGGATGGTTTCTCTTGACCTTCATTTGAAAGTATTACTGGACTCCTGCCTCAGGAATGTCTTTAAGACCTATGACCACAACTGGTACTACATGTACTAGCCAAAGTAATTAATTGTCATTACTTTATATGCAACACATATCATTATGATACTTTAAAATGTCCACTGTTGCAGGTTGAGTTATGTTATCAATAAATTACTGTAATAGTGGATAACATGACAACATAATACTCACGTACTGTACATGGTAGTTTAAACACCCTGTATATTAAATTGCTGTGCGAAACACTATTTATAATCACATAGTGATGGTTAAACTTAACGATATTCACTCAAACTTGTTCTGAATTATCATATATTTCATAACTTGTTTAAATTGGTGTTTTTTATCAGTATTTAATATTGGGTATTTTGATCAACCCGTATATATATACTTCCTAATAAGCTGACTAATTAATATTGTATTCGCTGGATGGGTAATTTTAATACTCAAATACAACAAAAACATGTATATCCTTCACAAAGGTCCTGCATTTAGACTGTGGAAGAAAAAAAGTAAATCATAATTTTGTATAACATTTTACTGTATAATGTTTAGGTCACCCTGTATATTTGATTGCTAGTTTAAAAATTTACAATCCTTATATTATGAGCTTTCCAAATATATACGGTTTCATACCCTTTTAGATGTAAATATTTTGATATATTCTACCAAAACAGAAAAATGATGTATATTTCATGAAAATGACCAATGTAACACAAATGTAGTGAAGGTTAAAAAATGTGACCATAAACAACGCAAATGCGCACAGTTATTGCAATTTTAGAAATGCGTAAAGGTTACTTTCGAGTAGAGGCAAAATGGGTGTGACACGTATTCTGTTTTAATGGGTGGTTAAAACGATCAATATTAAATAATTGAATTTTCTTAACAAAATACACATCATCATCATTTTGCAGGTGACGACTTCCGTTATCGAAACAATAGATAATTTATTGAATGCGAATGATGACATTCTGGAAATGGCACAGGACGAAGGCGGCTCAATAAATAGAATTGTAAAATCCCTGGAACGTCAACTACAAAATGTTGAGTTGCCTGTCAATGAATCTTACCGTCAAGTGAACGAGAATATCATGGTCGAAGTGTTGGAAGTTGTAACAGAACAATTTGGTTCATCTATCGCATTCGGGTCGTTTGGCAGTGACGATGAAGATGGAAACGATATGGCGATGTTTTTTGCCGATATGAATGGATTGGATGATGCGACACGCGATCGGGCCGTCGCTCTTATTACACTACCTACCAGTTTAATGAATATATTAGGTATATCATTTACTTTCTTTTCCAGTGAACAACATGTTTTTATGGTGCGGGTTGATCGCTTTTTTTTAAAATCTTACCTGAAGCTAATGACAACTTAACACTTAACACGCGGCAGCTGCTGCAGACGGCACTAGTTCCAAAATTGCACAAAATGATTAAAAAATATCAACATTTTTGAATTTCATCAAAATATTATTTGGGATCACCAAGGGAAATGCATCTAGATACACACATGCCTAGTATGGATTCAGTAATCTGTTTCGTAGTTAAAACGTGGAAAGTGTTAAGCAACATACGGGACATAATATTATGTGGACACTAGAAAACAGCTAACACTTGTGATGAATTTGCCGCCGAATCTCATTTATCTTCATTTGTACATTGCCTACTGTCTGATCACAACTAACTGGTTATCATGCACATCCAACCCTATGGGCTGGGGCAGGCATGTGCCACTATTGATAGACTTGTCATTGCCGAGATAGAGGCCTCTAGCGTGCTAGTGCCCCCTATTTTGTCCCGGTATTTTGTGAGTCATATCGCGCTTCTCAATTACCTTGCGTGCTGTCAATCTTAGCCGCATACATGTAGGTGCTGTCAACATAGCGCCTTCATTTCATTCCTGACTTCGCTCGTCGTAAAGATATATTCACGCCAATATGCCCATATATAGGAGGCTCTGGTTTTGAAATTCGAATTTCTGCTATCATAATACTCCCCAGCTAGGGTGTGCACCAGCGTGATTGGAAATGTATTGTCGACTGTCGTGCGATGCCTTGGTTTAATCGGTCGATCCCGGGAATACGTAACAATCATACTAATAACATCATTGCACACATGAACATGATGTGTTGTTTTGGTTACTCTGAAGAAACCGAGAATCCAATTTGGATCCTGCAGTTTCGTGAAAGTGAATGTCGATAAGCATGATAAGGCGCGTGTCCCCGTGAGCCTTCAGACCCTAAACAATGTGTAAATCTTTTCCAATGTATTATTTCTTATCGTGCAGGAACGCGTGAATTAGATCATGATTAGATCCGAAATACGGTATTTTCCTCCAATCGTATAAACAGTGATACATAAATCAAAGTCAGAGATCTAATTTAATTTCCTCATTTATTACGCAACTTCAGGAAACATGGACAAGGTTCGCCTAACATTTGTGGTATATTCCCATAGCGCCCTCTTCAGATCACGTCGTATCACTGACTTCAATTCGCAACAAGAGTATCAAAATAGAACCGTCAATACCCGCGTGTTATCGTGTAGTATAGGAAATGAAGTCATAACCAACTTGGCGGATCCCGTTGAAACACATTTCAGAACAATTACGCAGGTACGTATAGTGATAATTGCTCAGATAACACACCTGATCATCCCAGTGTCTCTATCATAGTATCCAAATCACATATTCCTGATATAGTTAGCAAAGTGTAAGTAGTTTTTAATTACGCTAGTAATCTACGCTGTAGTTAGGGCATAAGTACTAGCGAGGAAGCTTACCACTCTAGTAAGTTACGCCAATTTGGTGCACTCAGCCCATCAATAGTGTGTGCTACCCAGTGGCAATGTCTGTGTTATACCAAGCATGATTGAACGAATTCGATAGCAACAGTACGAATCAATGACATATACGAATCAATGACATCCGGAAAATGAACATTTGTTTTGGGGGTATAAAAAGGTGTTGGTACTTAAGACATAACTTTTTAGTATCCAATCAGTTTGTATGAATTGGGGTCAAAATACGGGACTGAAATTTGCTCGATTTTTTCATGCTTCACAATGTTGGTACCAATATAAAAAATAAAAAAGCTAATATAAGAGCACTTGGTCAGGAGCTTAAGTTAGATGCACACCAGTTAAACATTTTACCCGAGAAAAGGCGTACTGTTATTGAACATAAATGGAATTATTGCCGAATAGTTGTATTCCTTTTTCATATTCAAAATTACATTCACGATCACGTATGATTTTTGTGTGATCTTCTGAATAACCTTATGCCTTTCTATTTTGTATATCCCTATGTAGAATGGAACGAATGAATCATGCGTATTCTGGGATTTCACAGCTGATAATGGTAGGGGTGATTGGTCGACTGAAGGCTGCTTTAACGTCACCAGTATCTCACCTGATGAATTGGTCTGTCAATGCAATCATCTGACAAACTTTGCTGTGTTAATGGTACAGTTTAATATTAGTTTGATTCAGTCAGTGTTTATGTTAAAACAATTCGCACAATAACATATAAATTATCATTTTCTGTTAAACGGTTGAACATGACATTTGATAATTAGGCCTATGTCTCAACCACATATAAGTGGGTTTTGATACTTGTTGTTTACTGAAGTTGCAACTAGGCCTCTTGAGGGAAATATCACGGCGGAGGTTGCACCTAGGCCTCTTGAGGGAAATATCACGGCGGAGGTTGCACCTAGGCCTCTTGAGGGAAATATCACTTCGGAAGTTGCACCTAGGCCTCTTGAGGGAAATATCACGGCGGAGGTTGCACCTAGGCCTCTTGAGGGAAATATCACGGCGGAGGTTGCACCTACATGCAGGCATCTTGATGGAAGTGTACACCTAACACAACAACTCCTGGACTAGGCGCTTTGATGTTGGCTAATTCAAAATCAATAATCGGTACCAAAAATCTAAGATTTACAATAAATGAGAATTGTTTTCTCCGTAGTTTGATACCTCATTCATAGAATGGGTATGATCAAAGTTACAACGAGTTCAATAACCATGACTAACGACAACAAGTTGCACTAGAATTGGTTTCCTATGTGATATCATTGACTTGTATTGTTTACTGTGTGCTATCTGATCCAGTCAGATATCTTGATGATTACGTCACAGGCATCGACTGGGATTTTATACACTCACTGTTTTGTAAATCACACACTAATTAAGCAATGACATCCCATAGAAACCCAATTGTTAGTGCAATTATTTGTTTGGTAGTTGTGGTCAATGAAACAATCATAACTTTAAAACTATTCACTCGAATTTTATTAATGAGGTATCGAACTACGGAAAAGATATTTTCTCATTAAATTAGATTTTTCGATTATTGATTTTAGATAAGCCAACATCAAAGCACCTGGTCCGGGACTTTTTGTGTTAGGTGTATACCTAATCACATCACTATTAAGGAATACGCTTGCTTTTCAAAAGTTATGACCTTATTACACAAACGATTGGTTGAATGCATCGTAGCATATACCGTGTAACCTTGATTGTGTTTTGGTCTAATTACTATTTATCTATATTTATCGATCAATTTATTAGGATATTTACAGTCAAAGTGGATTAACAGATACACAGGACATGATTCTTGAGATACTTAGTTACATTGGTTGTGGACTATCCATATTAGGACTGATTGTAACTTTCTATTCATACGCATCAAATAAGTAAGTAAATCGGACTTATTGAGATTTATCTATATACACAATATTTGGAATAAGCCTAACCGTACATTGCTTTCTTTAAATTCGTCTGTGGCGAGAATTCTGAGCAGATAACCGAAATAGATTAAACATTACATTAAATATTCATCCTTCATCCTTATAGCCATAGATGCCCAATACTGTATGTCATAAACATGTTATTCTGTAAAACGTGTCTTGAAACGGACTTTCTATATAGGTATTTCAATGGGGTCATTTGAAAAAGTAGTTGCACATCTTTGCGTGGTTTGCTTCATGAGAGCCACGTGATACCGTTTATATCACAAAATCACTTTTACAATCATTATTTAAATCAAATCTAATCATATTCGGGCAAGCGTGGTCCAACGGATACATTCTCGCTCCACAATACAAAGGTTGTGGGTTCGAGTCCCGTTGCCGCCAGCGTGTTGTGTCCTTGAGTAAGGCACTTTACCGCAATTGCTCCTTACTACCCAGGTGTATTAATGGGTACCAGCATTAATTCATGTTGGGAAGGGAAAACAGACTCGTTGTGCGGGAGCAACAATTACAAAAAGAGGAGTCTGGCCTAAAAACGCCAAAGAAAGAGGGATAGATAGGCCATTCACTTTACCTCTTTTTACTCACTTTACCTCTTTTTAATCATATTCAATTTAGATTTTAGAGACGTCGGTCCACCATTTTAATATGGTGTTTGTTTTGTATTTTTATGTACCATCATTTAATGTTGTCATTGCACACCTTTTAATTATTTCCGCATGTTATGGGTAAACTCAGATTAAGCAACAAATTCAAATTTGAGCCCTTCTTTCTCAGTGCATCATGCCTTTCCTAGTTTACATTTCTCGCTTTAATTTTGTTGATGCATACAAATTAGCTCGTTTGATTAACCACGTTTTCCCATTGCTTTTGTTTACAGACAACTGCGCGCCAAACAACCAAACAAGATACTATTGAATCTCTGTGGCGCATTACTTGGTCTGTATGTATCGTTCGTCGTTATGATATCAGTAGATACTACAAGAGGCAAAGCTGAATTGGATCAGGTCTCCTGCAGCATTCTGGCGGCATGTGTTCACTACTTCACGTTAGCGTCTCTATTCTGGATGGGCGTTGAGGGCGTTAATATGTATCTCCTTTTTGTGAAAATAGTGAACAGCCATGTGGAAAGATTTATGTTGAAGGCATCGTTGATGGCATGGGGTATGTATTTCACAAAATCCTGAACTCAGACTAATAGTAATATCAAGGCTAATCGATAATATTTGCTAATAGAATGTGTACTGAATAACGATCCGTACATTGAAGCAGCTAATGCAACAATGTTAAACACTTTCCACGCGGCTATAATACGTCATATTTTAACCATATGAAAAGAAAGATTTTTCAGAAACCTTTGCCAACTTTCAAAGTCTTATCTCATGAATTACTGAACCAATACGAGGCATGTCTGTAACTATTTTAATGCATTTCTCATAGTGATTCGAAATATGGCGATGAAATTCAATAATGTTGACATGTTTTGAAATATCGTGTGAAATGTTGGAACTGTCGTATTCAGACGACTGCCGTGTGTTAAAACAACCTACCTCGAATCAACGTGTTTTATTTGCATTGTCTAGAATTTGCACCGCGACAGAAGTTGTGAGCCGGCGTTGCCAGTTACAGGTCAAATGAAACCAAAAAGCTTGTACTTCGTATGTGGAGACTCTCAAAAACCAATAACTGTCATTTTTTGGGCTATGGCTTTAACATTCTAAATTTCACGTTGAAGAAGTATTTGGACACGTTTATATATTATATATTTTAATAATAATAATTAATGCGCTTAAAACATTTCCTTTTTAATGGGGTGGTGTGTAACATTCCAATCAACGGAATTATATCAATCACACTCTTTTTCCTCTACAGGCATTCCACTTATAGCAGTTATTGTCACAGGTGCTGCCACGATGGAAGAATATGTGGTTGAAGGCTTGGACTTGTGAGTTGCATTATTTTGTTTGTGTTTTGTAACATTTCACTGTTATATATATGACCTTTTCGACTATTTAACAATCATCCCCATGCCATTAACTCTTGTGGGTGTCGTTTATCTTCTGTACAAAATGGCGTGTGGTTCAAACCATGTAATCAGTATTGAGATTATTTTGTTATGAATGGCAGCGCACAAATAGAACGTCCTCAATGCTCGATCGATGATCGATAGCGCTTGCCACCACTACGCGTGTCATATCAGCTCCTACTCATATTACCTATGTGTTTCTTTGACGTAATAATAACAGGATACCAGCGTATTATATCATGAACACGAATATGTGTGGGAACGTGAACGAGTGTTAGCGTTGTGGAATATATGCGTGCGCAGGAACACCACTCACTTGACTTACATGTATTTTTAGGATACATAGCGACATTATAAAACAGTATTATTAGTTTCAATGCCTAAACCCGTATTCAAAGCAAAACTCCACTACGTATTTCAATTTAGATATCTTAGTGTTGAACCAAATTGTATTTGCTTTTTTATTATACAGTTGCTTTTTACGACGACTACCTTTGATTGGTGGACTGATGGCTCCAATTGCGTGTATTCTGATTTGTAACGTGATTATATTTGTATTGGTAATTCGTCGTATCACAGCTAAAGTCACGGGCAAGCAGAAAACACAATCTGAAAGAGCGCAATTCGTGACGAGATTGGTCAACGCTATAGTGATATTTGTGTTGATGGGGTTAACGTGGGGATTCGGATACTTGAGCATCATTCCATCTGCAGATTTCGTCATTCACATGTTATTTTGCGTGATAAATTCAATGCAAGGCTACGTTATTTTCATGCTATACGTTATACGACAGCCCAAAATACGCAAAATGTGGGCTAATTCGTTCCGTACTCGTTCCTTCACACGTGGATTTACGTCGAATTCTTCACCGCAGAGTTCTCCAGTATCGCGCCGGCGATTTTCCCAAAGACGTCCAACAGAACCTGGACAATTTACGGCAACGATTCCTCCTAATACTGGAAATAATAATCGATTTACTGGCCAGACATCACATGTGAGGAACAGTCCATGGCTTGAGCTGACATAGAATCCTAGTAAAGTAAACAGTAGACCTGTTAAGACATTTATAGATGAATGGATAATCTGTGAACACAATTTATGGAAGGAAAGAAAGGATTGCCCTCTGGCATGAGAATATGCTCACATAGAGATATCTACACTAACTAGGTGAACAGCCAATCAGTTAAGAGATACAAAAATTGGTGACTGCCTGGATGCCTGGATCTATCACAAACAGTGACTCCATTATGAGATGCATAGTGCAAATATGGCAGTGTTAGAGACTAATTCCTTTTAGTCTCCTTTTAACTGTTATTGTATTGTTGTAAAGACTGCAATGTACAGAAGCATATCCCTCATGTTTGTTTAACACGATTGAATGCACCTCATCAAAAGAAAGGTATTGGGTGTCATTGGATTTCCCCTAAGTGATCTATGAATATTACCACGTCCTTTCTGCATATGTTTGTTGTTACCTATCAAACTTGCAAGCTGTACAATCTTAAACAACATTATCATTTACCCCCATCTTTCCATCTATTAATGTTTGTCTCATTAAACATGTTGAGTAATGGAAAACACTTTTCCCGACACGTTAGGCTTAAAATTTAAACCAGGACATGTGCAATTTTTAAGAAAAGTGAGGCGAGTCGGTATTTTTAAGATGTTTAAAATATCGATGTTTAGAGAGTAAAAAAGTGAGCCAGGTAAAACACCTAAAATAACTTGTTGTTCATTTAAGACATAAAATTCAATGTGTTTTCAGAAATTCATGGGGCCTAAGTGTACTGCAAAAAACCATAGTATACAGGACATGTTTCGAAAAGCTTATACATTATTTTGTCAAGCTCATCAGCTATGATTTCTGTGTGGGTCGATATTGACAGTTTTAAACGCCTTTGATATTTGCAAAAAAACACAGAAATATCTTAAAGATAAATAATATCAGTAAGTTGAAGGCGATACGTTTTTTCCCAGCAACATACTGTACTATAAAATGTAGGTATACAATGTTTGAATAATATGAACATGGTGCTTATTGTCTAGCTATGTTTTGTAGCACTGTTTACATATTCAATCTAGCTAACAAGTTATAAGACAAGTTGACAGGCGAAATTGTGTAAATATGTTGAAACAATGAAAAGATAGTAGCAAGACCGTTATTTTGGCATGCTAAATAGAAACTATACACGCGTGGCTTATGTATAACACAAAGATAACAATTAAGCGAGCTATGCATAAAACGTAGGGTTTGATGAAGCATATCATATAATGTTTACTCCCAAGGAGTTTGAGGGTGAACCATTGTTAAGATAATTGACCGGCATGCATGTATATATATTTACTTATAAAGTAGGTTTTAATGAGAAATGTGCAGTGCCGGATGAAATGATATGATTTCATATAAATACGAAGTTCAATACGAAACCAATGTGCGAGCGTAATTAGATGTTTTCATTTTCTTCTAAAAGTTCTATCAATGTTTTTAGTGTAGGTGACATAGGACAATTTCCGATTTGATGAGCAGCTTCCTCTATTGTTTCGTTCAAAGTCAAATGTTCATTTTTAGTTACGTTATTGTCATTGTGTACATTTGCTTTGATAAGACATTCACCTAAGTTTTTGGTGCGTCTAAGAGACAAAATTGGAGGACTAGGAAAGATTTTACACAGATTTTGATTCGAAGATATTAGATGCCAATGTAACAAGAGATTTTGCTTGATTTTTGAATTACTTCTGTGAGGAAAGTAATCTGTGAAGAAAACCAGAGGTATTTCATTTTTGCTTTTCGAAACATCCGCAAGGTATTTATTTCGTTGTTTATAAGAAATATCTGCTAAGCAAAAGTCCACATCAGTTTCTTCATAACCCCGTTCAATAAGTTTAGATTTGAAGAAATCAAGTTTGTGGGTAAAATCCATTTCACTGCTGGAATTTCGGATATAACGGATCGCCTCACCCTTGACCATGCCATTAAAGCAAACTTTTAGGTGAGATGAATCTCTTAATAGATATTGGAATGTATAGTCACAAGGTTTGGTGAAGCATTTTATATCTAGAATCTGTGAGTTTCTATTGTCAAAGTGATGCTTTATTTACCAATCTCTTTCCATTGTCTAATGTAAACATTTAATGTTAGCACAGGTTATTAAGTGTGTGGCCTGATTGCTGAATAGACTGGTAATGCCATGAACGCACCATATACTCAGGGGAGGGGGGGGGGGGGGGGGGCATGGAAGTTTTCTGAAGAAAAACAAACTTTGCTTACTATCCATGAAAAACAAAAAATGCCCATCAGCCAGGAAGAAGAAAAAAGTTGACCACTGCTGAGTTTTAAAAAAGATCTGACTCACCCAATTCAATAAAGAAAATCATTAAAAACCTAAAAATAAAATCTTTTGCCGCCTTCGCCTAAATACAACAACTTGTCACCTTTGGCGGCGAAAAATATTGTCCACCCAATGTTCATGCCCCCCTACCCCCACCCATCCCCCTGAAAATCGAATGGTGCATCGTGCGTCCCTATGACAGAATGTTAGGGGGAAGAACTACTGTTAGACATTAATAAATATTAAAATATTTATAATACGACGCAGTTTACCAAACAGCACTGTTACAAATAACACAAATTTTAACTTCACCGTTGAATGTTATGTTAGAATATGCGAATGTAGGTTACAAAATCGCTTACCAAGTTAGGCCAACTTGGTACGTATGCGTATGCCAGAATGGTTTAGTTTTACCCATACATCTAAGGCGGTCCTCCTGGTTTTAAACAAGCTTTTACCCCCAACATATTCAATTTATGGGAAACAGCTCGCTAAAATGTGTCCGTTCTGTGTACTTTTAACCAACATTTTTATATTAACACTTTCCACGCGGCTATTTATATTTTTAGGATACCCATTTTTTACTATATATACACAAAACAGATTTGTCAGAATCTTTCACAATTTTCGAAGTCTACCTCAATCATTACTGGCCCAATACTAGGCATGTTTGTACTTTTTTCCATGCATTTATCATGGTGATTCCAAATAATATGGTACTGAAATTAAATAATTTTGACATTTTTGAAACATTTTGTGACATTTTGGGATGTTGTCCGTACGCTGCCTGCCTAGCCGTTGGAAAGTGTTAAGTTTGGTTGTGCTATAGGCCTATTTGATAGTAATTTTTAAAAATAACATAAAAGAATATTTACTCCAGGAGGTAAACAAATCGATAAATACCCACTAGCTTGTGGCAATATGAGTATTCTAAAGAAACGGAGGAGGAAGCAAAGGACTGAGATTTTTAGGCAAATATAGAGTATAATAGATTAACACTTTCCACGCCGCGCGGTTATGCACACGCAATTATTCACAACATGTTTCACAAAATGCATTTAATTTATTGGCTTTTGTCATCATATATTTCAAATCACCATGAGAAATTAATTAACAAACACGCCTAGTACTATTAGGTCAGTTATTCTTGATGTAAGACTTTGAAAGTTTAGAAAAGGTTTCTGAAAAATCTGTTTTATATGGTCAAACTAGCTGCGTGGAAAATGTTAAGGGAACACTAGAAAATTGTTAACTTTATATCCATCTAATAGTGAATACATGATTAAGAATTCCTATTTATTATTTGTCCACACTTTATTAAAATACAAGTATCACTCAATTTGAGTATTGCTATCGAGCTTGGAGCAAATCAAACTGATGAATAAGAGTTTTTCAAAATCATCAAATTTCCAAATATGTAATGCAGTCCTCATCCTTAAAAAAGGAACCCAATTTAGGTAATAAGCTCTTAAAATAGGGAGGGGGGCTCAAGGAAGTAACTTTATGAATGTTGTGAGTGCTGTTATAATTGAACTATTGACTCAAATGTCCATAAAATTATACATTTTTAGAATGGAAATGGATCAGAAAATCCAAATTTGGCTTCGATTTTGACCAAAAATGTTGATATTTTTTGAGAAAAATTTTGTAGGTGATTTTCTAAAAAAAAAATCAACATTGTGCTCAAAATTGACGCCAAATTTGACTTATGATCAATTTCCTTTCCAGAAATGTACACTTTTACATGGATTTGATTAATAATTCAATAAGTTTAATATAGCACTCACAACATTCAAAACATCAAGACGAATATCTTTCTTCCTGCCTGGTACTCATGCACTACTACTAATACTATAGACATTATTGTATGTTATTCAACTAAAGCCGTTAGCCGTTACAAACTATTGTACTATTTAATTCACTATTAGCAAATAAACCTCTGAGAATCTATGTTGATTTTCACAACTCTTTATACACAATAGAGCCACGATGCAGAGGGTGGTTCTAAAATGTTTGCTATCTTGTTTGCTAAAGCTGGAAATGTGTTCATAACTGGACAAACAAATCATACGGGTAGTTAATTTCCATTCTTTAGATAAGCTTGAGTAAATACAAAATGTGGATCCATTTTTTGGGTTTTACGGTCGGGAGATCTCATGCAATGTTTTCGACATGATTTGCACCCAATTCATTTCCATTTTCGACAGTTGAGGAAAACAGAATGGAACGGTAGTGACAATGAAGACTTTAATGTAGAATGAGTGTACATCCGAAATCATTACCAGTCAGCACGATCAGCAGTGGCGTAGCTAGGATATGTGGGGCCCGTGAACGAGGGACTGGCTAGGCCCCGAACCCCCTCCTCAACCCGTGGCACGCGAATCCCCATCAAATATTGCCTTAACCAGGTTTACCGGGCATGTTTGCTGCCTCGTAATGTTCTATGCCACTAAAGTGTGCACCAATAATTATGTGTTGAGTTGTTTGTGACGATGCAAAATGCATTAATTAGTGCATAAGCCATGCACCAATGTACTGCGATTTAACATTGAAACTTGTTATAGAATTAGCTAATCCTTTGTGGAACATTTATCATGACTTATGTTGTTGAACCAGGAGTGCTGCATCAATTTGTTCAAGTGCCAGGAGCACTATCATTATCGTGCAGTGCATTTAACATATCTTTAGGCATAGTCTTAAATATTGCACTGCATTATTTAACTTAGTTTATCATTTTTATTATCACATTTTTTTATCAGGTTTAAGAAACATCAATTCCAGACTACTCGATGATTTAGATTCCAGAAATATATTTATGCATACATCATAATTACTGGATATTGCTCAGTACTATATTGAAGGTATAACACTGTATAGTTAGGATTTGTTGTTATATAACACATGCTTTCGCCAGGAAGAAATGTAAATACCAAGACCTTGTATCATATTGCGAAATAATGTATGGTCTGTGAACTACTTTCCCGTAGAATTCGAAAGCAGGGGGATTTATAATACACCGATCAGCAAATGTCTGGCCTACCATCTACAAACGGTTCCATCGCCTTTATAATTTGAGCCACTTTGGAATTAAGTTTTTTGACTATAATGACAGGCCAAGATTGTTACATGAATATGAATCCTGACTTTGTCTAGCCAATACAGGCATACAGCCTTGACACGTTTTGTTTAGCATTTAACATGTTTAATGTAGCCCAAATTGGGCTAATACTTGAAACTAAAAGTCTAATCTAGAAATGCTATATCGACACCTCCTCAACATTTGAACATTTTATTTCATAAAATCTGAAATACTAAGTACTAATCTTTATAACAAATTGAAGTTCAAAGCTAGGAATTCTTTATACAACCTCGCTTAACATGCTCAGACCATACAATATGGGCGCTGTGTGTCATTTCAACCAGGAATTGGCAGACCTACATTGCACCGTCCACGGACAAGCCCACATGCTGTGGACATTGCTTGCCGGCTTCCTCCCTTGACCAAGGCATGAGAGTGTTGCCACATGAGGGTTTTCAATGTCCTAATTGGGCTCATTTTAAAAACTAAAACCTGCTCAAGCAATAGTATAATCGTGATTTTTCTCGAAATTTGAACATTTTATTTCACAAAATCTGAATCAGCACTAATTTTATAACAAATTGAAGTTTAAAGTATAATTTTTATAACATAACAAATGATAAACTTAACATTTTGGGCTTGCTGCTGCTCGCCCAAATTATTATTGCAGTTTGGAAGCTATTTATAGACAGCAACTGAGTATGACATATTGTGAACATGAAATCTTTTCTAATATCATAAGTCAAGTTATATCCAACCAATTCCGCTCGTTCAAAAAGCAGACTTTGCTATCTTTATATAATGTATTCATTTTTGTACTTTTATTCACGAATATAAAGAAAAAACTGGATTTATTAAATTTGACAATGACCCCACTAGTGTAACGGCCTTGCTACAAAACACCCTAGTCAACACTTGGTTGTCCAAAGGGCACTCAAAGCGCTGTAGGCACTAACAGCTGGTGCAATAACTCAAAGAGTTGGGGGGAAAGAAATCATGATTTACAACCCTGGATACCATGACATATCCGTGGTCAAAAAAAGCTCAGAATATAGAGGGAACAGAACCGTAATGACTTCTTTTCCTTGTTGACCGTGACCACCCGAGTGCTCCATTGCTGCGTCGCCTTCATTTGCAACCAATCCGCCAACGCATTAATTTCAAACTCCTTGTTATCATTTGCAAATGTATCAACTCCATGGCGCCTTCATATCTTCAGGAACTGATTGTTTTTAAATCACCCGTTTATGCCACTCGCTCATCATTTGACAGAACACTTCTCCATATTCCAAGAACTAAATCTATACCTGGTGAGCGTGCTTTTCAAGCTTCTGCTCCTCGGCTCTTCTCAGAAACATCCGGGAATCCAACACACTCCAGTTTTTCAAGAAGAAACTAAAAACTCATTTATTTTGATAATTGGTTGCAATTATGTCTTGTTTTTTAATTGTGTATATACATTGTTTATATTTTAGCTTATATTGATGTGTTTTAATATTATGTAATATAATGTATATGTTCATTTTGTAAAGCGCTGCGTTCTTTGCGGGGCGCTATATAAATGCTCGGTTGTAGTTGTTGTTGCTATCATTGCTGTCTATACAGGGGTGTACCTTCATTTTTTCTCCAACCAGCCAGCCGGGCTGGTAGCATGTAAAAGTTACCAGCCCGACTGTAAACTTACCAGCCAAACAAGTGATCTTCATTTACCAACAGCAAAATTCTTACCGGCCAGCCGGGCGTGTATATTTGAAAAGTTACCCGCCCGGCGCAAAAGTTACCCGCCGCGGGCGTGCGGGCGGGTACTAAGTACAGCCCTGTGTCTATATGGAAAGGCTAAATTGCTAGTACAGGGTTTTTGGATCCTCAGCATTCAATAAAGACATTTTTTATCATCAAAATGCCGGAATTTGATTGGTCGGTTGAAATAGAGTTCTTATGTTGATAACTGTCTTTTGAAAGGCCAAATTGCCTTTAAGGGGTTTCTTGAATCACGAAATTCAATAAGGATATATTTAAAAGTGTATGACGTCATCCAAATGCCGAATTCAATTGGATTGGTCGGTTATATTGCAGTGCTAAATTTGTGAATATCAGATTATATGGATATAAAACGGCAACAAAAACTTCAGTCAAATTGTCCAACACTTAAATATTGTTCATTCTATGTAGCAGTTGCATGAGGGAACTAGGAACTAATTTATACCACGGACGGACCAAACCATACATGTATGCGGTATGGCCTGATACTCACTGCAAGTATGTATATTTGTAACCGCGGCCCTAAATTCGTGAAATTTGCGTCAAACATGGCCCATAACATGGGTTTTAAAATTCTAGCTAGGAAATAGGCTGGCAAAAACTAGCATCTGACTTTGTTCATGATTTTGATCATTTTCTTCTTCTTCTGGAAATCTAGTTCTCAATAGCATTTCAAATTAATTGTGTCATTCTGTATTACATAAAGAGGAGGCATGTGCATTTACAGCCTGATTCTATGCTATTGAAGTGTATTTACAGTTCTTTTTTTACAAATAAAGTGACTTTTTCCATTTTTAGATGATATAGCCGTAATTATGGTCTTTGCAAAAAATAAATAAAAAATAAATATTTTATCAACATATTGGTTAGGGTACTGTTCATCGAAATGAAATTTAAAAAATATTAAAAAGAAGGAGTGATCAAATTGGACTTTTGGCACTTGGGGATCTGTACTAGACAACTCTGCGCCGGAATGTTGGTGCGGTTTTGAAAGTTCCTAGATGAAGTCTAAAGTTACAAAAATATAATAATGCTTCCGCGCCGGTCTGAATCTATTTGGTTTAGGGGCCATATCCAAACTCCAGTGATTTTAAAGCATTTTTCTACCGATTTTACCCCGGTATTCCAACGAAATAGAACGAAATACCGTTGGAATACCGGGGATAGAACGAAATACCGTTGGAATACCGGGGTAAAATCGGTAGAAAAATGCTTTAAAATCACTGGAGTTTGGATATGGCCCCTTAGTGTATCGCGTCCTCTATCACGTTGAGGACGGCAGGGTTTGACAATTGACATTGTTTACGAAGCTTTTCGCCTACGGAAGGTTGCAGAATTAGGACTTATGCTGTACCTCTGAGACTACTCTAGAAACTCTGAAACAATCAAAAATAGTCATCTTCATCTTAAAGATATGCAATTAGGGATGCCATAGTGAACTTCCACTTATTATAATTATGCTTGGGCTGATTGTATACTTGCAGGGTATGTCCTTGGGTGCGGGTGTGGTGTATGCTGGAGGCTGTGTAGCCATATGAGGGGGTGTGTTAGGGTGGGTGGTGGGTGTGGAGGGTTTGTAGCCATATTAGGGTTTGTGTTAAGGGCGGGGTGTGGGGTGGGGGTGTGCGCGCGAGTGTATGTGGATGTACGTATATCATCTATATTATTGTATTTTACTCATTGCCTTTTTTAAATTAAAATTTTTCTATTGATGTGTTTATAGTTTGTATATTACTTGGTACAGCGGTTTGGTCTTTTTTTTTAGAAAAGGCGCTTTATAAATGCTGTTTAATATTAATAATAAGAGTAAACTGGGACTTCAAAGAAGTTATTCGTGTCTGTTGTGAGTCATTTCATTGTGTTAGGAGAAGGAGAAAAGGGAAAGGGTTACATCGGGTAAAAGGCCGGGAATTTGGCAGCAAGTAGGTTAATAATAATAATTTAAAAAAAAAAAAAACTTATAAAGCGCAGTCTATCTAGGCAGCCTATTCCGAGGCGCTATACATACAAACATATACATCAAAAAAAGTACAATTAACTACTCAAACAAACGTTTAAATACGCAAAATGTGTTTAACCCCATTACTTGAAGAACTATCGTTGTTTAAAACTGTTAAACAACATTTTTGCTGTGTTGTAGAGAGACTGAGGACAAAATAGTGATGATTATGGTACATTCAGATTAAGATCTCCCCATATTCTCAAGTATTGTGTTACATACCAATTAGAGGCTGATGTGTTCATCTTTCCAGTGATACAATAGCAATTACTAGTTTTAGAGCTCAGCCACGTGTTTGGGAATATGGGGAGGTCTCAATCTGAAATGTTGTCCTCAAAAGTCAATAGTCTCTACAGCATAGCAAAACTGTAGGTTAACAGTTTTTAAACACCAGTGGTTATTTAAGTACCTGCTTAAATAAATTTCGCGTATTTAAACATGCATTTAAGCAGGATATTAAACAGTGTTTTACACTTGAAGAGTTGTTCTTTTGAGCACGAAATAGTGGTAAATTTGGCACATTTAGAATGAGACCTCTCCACATTCACAAGCAGGAGACCAAGCACTGAAACAAGCAATTGCTACGAATGAGGTGCCGTTGGAAAGAGGAACACATCAGCTTTTCACTGATGTTAAACACAATATGACTATATTACGAAATATTTGAAAATGTGGCGATTGCAATCAAATTTCCGAACTTTTTTTGAGCAGTTTATATAATACAAAAATCCATGTAATATTACAAACACTAATATTTTACCAAAAAGGGATTGATTTTTAACCTCATCAATCCAATTGTTGACATTTTTGATCAAACATGTAAAAACTAAAGCCATTATTGATTTTGAAAAATGTTGAGCCAAACAAATGATTTTGTTGATCAAACATTTGAAAATGAGCATTTTATTAAAATTTGATACCAAAAATGAATTATCTGACTCCAAAAGAGTATACTTTTATATACACCTTACACACAAAAAGTCACAGAACAGGTGCTTTGATGTTGGCTAATCCCAACAACACTCAAAACTGGGCTCCACATGAATGCCAAGAAAACCAAATGGATGGTATTTCACCAAATACAAGCGGTATAGCTACAAACATCTGATGGAAGTAACCTAGACAACGTATAGGACTTCAAATACCTGGGAGCTTGGGTAGGTAGTAGCCAGCATGACATACAAGTACGTAAAGAACTTGCTTGGAGGGCCTGCAATGCTCTGAACAAAGTGTGGAAATCCAGCCTCTGTCGAAAAATAAAGATCAGACTTGTCCAAGCTACTGTTGAAAGTGTTTTACTTTATGAAGCTGAGACATGGACCATCACCAACAGACTCAAGAAATATCTAGATGGATGCTACACTAGAATGCTGGGAACTGCACTCAATATTAGTTGGAAAGACAAGATACCGAACAAAGACCTGTATGGAAACCTACAAACGGTATCAAAAAACATCCCAGATCGAAGGATGAGATTTTCCGGGCATTGCATGAGAAGAGAAAATGAGATAGTGTCTGACCTTCTGCTGTGGAGACCCAAACACGGACATATATCTGTCGGCCGCCTAGTCTTAACATATTTGGACATCTTGGCGAAAGACACAGGACTGAATGATGAGGAGATGAAAGCATGCATGAGGGACAGAGTAATATGGCTAGCCATCACGAAGACCGATCGAAAATCGACATAAGTAGTAGTACTAAGTAGTAATCCCGAAAAAAATAATCGGTACCAAATATCTGAGATTTGCAAATAAATGAGCAAATTTCTTCTCCGTAGTTTGATACCTCATTCAACGAATTCGAGATATGGATCATTTTAAAGTTATGATGATTTCAATAACCACGCCTAACGACAACAAATTTGCGCTATAATTGGTTTTCTATAGGATATCATAGATGTGTATTGTCCGCTGTAAATCTGGATGAATGGGTAACAGGCACGACAAGAAGTGTTTACACACACATTTTCACTTCACTAAGCAATGATATCCAAAAGAATCCTAATTTTAGTGCAACTTTGTTATCGTTATTTGTGTCATCTAAACCATCATCATGATCATAACTTAAACAAATATTCACTTGATTTTTTTTCAATGATATATCAAACTACTGTGTTATTCTCTTAATGTAAAAGAGTGAAAATGTCACTCATTGTTCAGAGTGAAGTCATTGCCACTCATAAAGAGTGATTTTTCACTCGGTGTCGAGTGACTTTTCACTCTGTGCGGTTGATGAGTTCAGAGTGAAATTATTGTCACTCGAAAAGAGTGATTTTCACTCTGTGTCGAGTGACTTTTCACTCTGTGCGGTTGATGAGTTCAGAGTGAAATTATTGTCACTCGAAAAGAGTGATTTTCACTCTGTGTCGAGTGACTTTTCACTCTGTGCGGTTGATGAGTTCAGAGTGAAATTATTGTCACTCGAAAAGAGTGATTTTCACTCTGTTTCGAGTGACTTTTCACTCTGTGCGGTTGATCAGTTGTACCAGATTTAAATAATTTGAGAGCCGGAACACAATCAAATATTCAAAAACTCAAAATATTCTGTATTTTAATAAATTTAAACATTATTGAAGTGATAATTAATGATGATATCAATGTTAATTGTTTCTGCAATAATTTTAAAGTCCAAATAATGATTAAATATAAATTACATTAATGAAACTCGTAAAAACATCATCGATAAAAAACACCATAGAAAGTAGATTTAGATACTTTACATAGATAACATATCATGTTGATATATGATATCGTTTCACTAACGAAAGGAAGTGATAATGTAATATAGGCAAATGACAGCAGTTGTTTGGTCGAGAAAAGTTAAGTATAGTTTGGATAATGACTACCGTTAAACTTCATCTATAAGCCCACATTGACTAATAGTTAATAAGCTGACAATAGATAAAAAGGTATGAGCGCCCTCTTTTGATCTAGAGAAATTAGCACGAATGAGTTTAGTGTATTCGATATTCAATACTATAAAGTTGTATTACTATCTAAATAATTTCATGGACAGACGAATTGCTCAATTGGTAAAGCGCCCGGTAAAGCGTCAACTTCAGTATCACGAGGTTGGTGGATCAATTCTCAACTACACCCTTTGCAATTTCTTTTGAAATCCAAATGATATAGAAATTATAAAAAAATAAAATAAAAAACCCACAAATATAGATTCCTTGTTCATTCATCATAAAATAAGAATTTGAAAATTATGACCTTTCCAAAAGAAGAAGTCTTGAAGTGAGATTCGAACCAGGTATTGTCATCTGGAACCTGCGATCACAATTGCCCTAGCAATAACTGTCGGCTTAACCAATTGAGCTAAACGAGACTGCTATGTCAGATACTGTTTTATAACTACATGTATGATTGATGGGTCGGTATAAATGGACGGCTCTCTATCTTATTGGAAATAAATTGATTTAATAGCCATTCATTCATTCATTCATTCATTCATTCATTCATTCACCTATTCATTCATTCATTCATTCATTGTGAGACTAGGATTATATTGGTTATTAAGCACTAATGGTAGACATCCCATATCACCTTCAACATCGATATTATTTACAACAACACTGTAACAGTACTTGATATGATCACTTTCATCAGCCACAGTCAATTCATCCACAGTCATTGTTATGGTTTATAATCAGTATCCAGCTGTCAAGGTGTAATTTAAAAGGTGTAAAATCATTCCAATTCTAGTTAAGTACTAGATCTCCTCACAGAGAGTTATTATCCTTGCTATCACATCTAAAGAAATCGATCCATCCATAATGTATTGTCCAAGCAATCACTGAAGTGCTCAAGAGCACTGACCAACTATAACTGGGGTCACATATCCTATGTCAATAGATGTACCATGCATTGTCACTCAGTGAAAATGACCGTTGTATGCAAATGTTTGAAGTACTAATACAATCCAATATCATCAATAAATGTACACCATCACCAGGTTGTATTTGTGTTTATCAAGTCATGGTTCGGTAATCTGCATATAAACACAACTCCTAGAATGAACTTCATACACGGAAATATTGTAATTCATCAGCTACAATGTAGAGTATCCACTGGCGATACCGCAAATGTTCTTTGACAGTTGCATAAAAACACAGCAACCTGACCACGGCGACCATAATGTTCGTTACTAGTAGTCATCTTAGGATCGACGAAGAGTTGATCTTGTGGTTCACATATATAATAATATTATATGGATTGTTGTCAGTAGACATGCCGGAATCAGTACACGCAAACTTAAATTCAAAATCTTTTAAAAAGATTATTTCAGTAAATTCCACGCGGCGGTGAACACAGAGGGTGCGGGCATGCTGAAGTATTATACATAACTTGAATTCAAAATCTCTTTTAAAAAATTGTGTCTATCAACTACACGTGTCTTAGAATCAAGAGTGGGGGGGGGGGGGGGGGGGGGGGGTTACGGAAGATTGCAAAACTTAAATTCAACCTTAAAGATTTGGTAAAGATCATTAGTGTCAACTCCACGTGTCTTAGAATCAAAAATGTCTTTTTAAATACTATTTAGATCATGTTAGACCCCGCGCCGTTCGGAGAGGGGGGTTTACGGAAGATTGCAACACTTAAATTCAACCTTAAAGATTTGGTAAAGATCATTAGTGTCAACTCCACGTGTCTTAAAATCAAAAATGTCTTTTTAAATACTATTTAGATCATGTTAGACCCCGCGCCGTTCGGAGAGGGGGGTTTACGGAAGATTGCAAAACTTAAATTCAGCCTTAAAGATTTGGTAAAGATCATTAGTGTCAACTCCACGTGTCTTAAAATCAAAAATGTCTTTTTAAATACTATTTAGATCATGTTAGACCCCGCGCCGTTCGGAGAGGGGGGTTTACGGAAGATTGCAAAACATACATTCAAAATATTCTTTTGTTCTCATTAGAGCGTAATACGTTTAAAATTATATTTTGGATATTTAAAAAAAATAGGTTTTTCTCCGAATTTGGTTCCTACTAGCGAAAATTGTTTAAAGCAATCATTTATGTCTATGGCACGTGTCCGAGAAGCGCCAATGTCGCACAATCTTGTATTAAAAGACAGTGGGGTGGAGAAGATTTGCTTTTATACACAGCTCTATGGAATAAAATTTACATTGTCGTCGATATCTCGGAAAGAAAATCATTAATCAAACATGATATTTGTTCAAATTAACTTTTTTGGGCAGGGAATAATGCGGTTTTCTTCTTTAAAAAAAAAAGAAGAAAAAAAAGGATAAAAAAACTAAATAATGACTTTATTTGGTTAGTCTACAATGAACATATTGCCTGTTTTGGTTACAACCAATCTTTCCCATTAATGAGAACTTTTATAATCAACACACACACGCACATCCCTCCCGTGCATGCCAGAATCAGTACACGCTAACTCAAGTCATTTCGAGTATGCAAATTTCGACGCCCGACCTTGGGTTTTATTGATATGAATCCTTATAGTAAACAATTTACAATTATAACAATGGTAGTGGGAGGAGTAGTTTTTTGATTGATTGGGAGCAATTGTACGGAGCGTTTAAAGTGCCATTAGATGGGTACATAAGTATCTTGACAAGTCGACATATTATCAACGTTATGTTGAGATAGTCACATATTTTTTCTCACATTCTTGACTTAAACAGTTTTATTAGTCGTCATGATGATATAAACTATCTTGTCAAGTTGACTTTACAAAACATATATGTTGTCATGGCGAGATAGGTTAACTTGAAGAGTCAACTTCACAAAAAGTAGATGTCGTCATGGTGAGATACAATATATCGTCGAGTCGACTTCACAAAAAGTAAATGTCGTCATGGTGAGATAGATTATCTTGCCAAGTTGACCATAAAAAGTGAATGTCGTCATGGCAATATAAACTTTATCGTCAAGCGACTTCACACAAAGTAGATGTTGTCATGGTGAGATAGATTATCTTGCCAAGTTGACTTAATAAAAAGTGAATGTCGTCATGGCAATATAGACTTTATCGTCAAGTAGACTTCACAAAAAGTACATGTCGTCATGGTGAGATAGATTATTTCGTCAAGTCGACTTCACAAAAAGTAGATGTCGTCATGGTGAGATAGATTATCTTGCCAAGTTGACATCTGCGAAAGATGATGTCGTCATGGTGAGATAAAGTATCTGGACATGTTGATTTCATAAAATGTGGATGTCGTCATGGTGAGATAAATTATCTCGCCAAGTCAACTTTCCAAAACGTGGATGTCATTATTTCAAGATTATCTTTCCAAGTCGGCTTTGCAAAAAGTAGATGTTGTCATGAAGAGATACGTGATCTTGACATGTCGACTTCCCAACAAGGAGAAGTCGTCATTGGACGATACATTTTCTTGTCAAGTCAACTTAACCAAAAAGAGCATGTCGTCATGGCAAGATAAATTGTTTTGACAAGACGATTTCACAAAATGTGGATGTCGTCATGGTAAGATAACTTAACTTGTCAACTTGACTTCACAAAAAGTGGATTAAGTCGACTTGGCAAAAAGAAGATGTAGTCATGGCGAGATAAACTATCTTGTCAAGTCAACTTCATAAAAATAGATGTCGTCATATCATTTGACGAGATTATTACGGAAGCGTCTAAGTGCCATCCGACTTGATATCAAGATAATTTATCTCGTCATGTCAACTTAATCACAGTTCTGTCGACATGATAAGATAATATATCTGGCCAAGTCGAATGAGCAAAAGTTGGATATTGACATGGCAAGATAAATTATCCCGCCAAGTGGACTTATCAAAAATTGAATATTGAAATAGCAAGATAAATTATCTCGCCATGTCGACATTCACTTTTTATGAAGTCAACTTGGCAAGATAATCTATCTCACCATGACGACATCTACTTTTTGTGAAGTCGACTTGACGAGATAATCTATCTCACCATGACGACATTCACTTTTTATGAAGTTAACTTGGCAAGAAAATCTATCTCACCATGACAACATCTACTTTTGTGAAGTCGACTTGACGAGATAATGAAGTCAACTTGGCAAGATAATCTATCTCACCATGACGATCTCGTCTTTTTTTGAAGTCGACTTGACGAGATAATCTATCTCACCATTACGACATCTACTTTTTGTGAAGTCGACTTGACGAGAAAGTCTATATTGCCATGACGACATTAACTTTTTATGAAGTTAACTTGGCAAGATAATCTATCTCACCATGACAACATCTACTTTTTGTTAAGTCGACTCGACGAGATAATGATGTTAACTTGGCAAGATAATCTATCTCACCATGACGATATCTACTTTTTGTGAAGTCGACTTGACGATAAAGTCTTTATTGCCATGACGATATCACTTTTTATGAAGTCAACTTGGCAAGATAATCTATCTCACCATGACAACATCTACTTTTTGTGAAGTCGACTTGACGAGATAATCTATCTCACCATGACGACATGTACTTTTTGTGAAATCGACTTGACGAGAAAGTCTATATTGCCATGACGACATTAACTTTTTATGAAGTTAACTTGGCAAGATAATCTATCTCACCATGACAACATCTACTTTTTGTTAAGTCGACTCGACGAGATAATGATGTTAACTTGGCAAGATAATCTATCTCACCATGACGATATCTACTTTTTGTGAAGTCGACTTGACGATAAAGTCTTTATTGCCATGACGATATCACTTTTTATGAAGTCAACTTGGCAAGATAATCTATCTCACCATGACAACATCTACTTTTTGTGAAGTCGACTTGACGAGATAATCTATCTCACCATGACGACATTTACTTTTTGTGAAGTCGACTCTTCAAGTTAACCTATCTCGCCATGACGACATCTATGTTTTGTAAAGTCAACTTGACAAGATAGTCTATATCATAATGACGACTAATAAAACTGTTTAAGTCAGGAATGTGAGAAAAAATATGTGACTATCTCAACATAACGTTGATAATATGTCGACTTGTCAAGATAATTATGTAGCCATCTAATGGCACTTTAAACGCTCCGTACAATTGGATCCAATTGCTTCCTTTGAGATGACATGAGTTTCCGTGTGCTGGTTCCGACATGATGATAAGTCTATGATTTTAAATGTTGTCATTGTTCCATGATCCCTGGCATATAAATCATGTGAGTATCATAACTGTGTCACACATAATACCACTGCAGAACGTCATCCACCTCGATGAAAACAAGACATGTTGAGCTTACAAATATAATACAAGAATAGTGTTATGTTCCCAATTGTTACTTAAAGATTAAAAGAAACAAAATAAAGAAATAAAATATGCCACAATAAGGCACTAGGTGAATCGATCCAAATATGACTCACTTAATTTGTACATCAATGAAATATCGTCAAAATTACTATGCACATGTGTTACACAAAATTAAATACCATACATTATATTATATAAATATGTGCCATAACCTATAATCGGTCTCACTAAGTCTATACCTAAATCCCTATGATAATAGATAAGGCCATGGCCTGCAAATGAATTAGAACTCAACCTAACCCTAACTTATCATATTCTTGAAAGCTCGTTAGCATTAGCATTATGACTTCCCTTACGATATTGTATGTGAAATCATATGGTTGGAGAATCAAACTCCATCTGCAACTCGATCGTTAACCAACTTCATCCTTCAATCTAGCGCAATGGCTGATGATCGGTCTGTATTTCAAACGGCCGACCATATAAGAATGAAACCAAAACTCACGCATGTCTAGAACATACTTCTTCACATCTATTTGTGGACATTCAGTGCCAACCCAGCTATCCCATAAAGAACCCAAAGAACCTTGCATTCTCTCCTTAGTCTCAACCGTCCCTACAATATCAAACATAGGTACATCATAGGTTCTATCCATACTAACTACCCTGTATTTCAGAGGCACTTCGACATGGTCAACTATTATAGGTTTGATAGGGGATTTCCTATCTCCTTTACTCAACGAGCTCCCTTCATGGTACAATATACCCTGCTTAGCATAACAACCCACTCTTTGATATTGTGCCTCACCAACCTCATCAAAGCGTAGTACATGATCTCTAATACCTGCTAAGGTAGGATCGCTTTGTTGTAGCCGGTCTGTGTTAAGATCAAGCACATTACTCCAACTATCACCTTGATCAACTCCAATAGACTTGGTTTCATCCCTCAACTCCTCAACAAATACTTCAACCCTCTCAGGCAGGTCATTATCCTCAACAAGCCCTTGAGAACCATCCTCTCCACCATCACAAAAGGGTAATTGTGAAATCGGCTCACAATCTCTACTATCAAATTCAATACCTTGATACTTAGACCACGGACTAACTTGGGAACAAGTTTTGCTAGCATCTCCATTAGATACATGAGAAGATGTCATTTGCACTATAGGTTTGCACAGTAAAGCCTTCTTTGGATTGGTTCTTTCCTGTGGACCTATCCTAGAGTCTACTGCTCTATTCACAGGATTAACCCTTACATATCCTGTAGGGCTCCTGTTCGCAGCCTCTCTATTGGCTGTTATCCTTAATCTCTTCAAATCTATTCCATAAAGTTTAGTTCTAAACTCTGATTCCAATTCAGATGAAGCTTCCCTAGGCGTAGTCGACATTGATCGACCACTACGTTGTCTTGGACCCATAATTTATGGCATATAAATATAATCAGAGAAGAAAAATGATCATTTCTGATATAAAAGACAGACTATATAAAATGTGAGTGAATATGAAAAAGGGGTGTATCCTAAACAATGTATAATAAAATGACAAATATGCATTAACACTGTAGGAACAATTTTATAACACTATCAATATACATAATATTCGCAAAACTCACCAGTCGTCTTCAACTTGGTTGATTCCATAAACTCACGGGCACACTGTGCAAACAACAGGTAAAATCCAACACAAGAAAAAATATAAAAATTCTCGGGTGCTAATTAGTGGAGCAAAATTGACCATAAAGTGTGACCCCTAGTGGTCAAATTTTAAAACATCATCTCGATGGTTTTATATGATAGTATATACCTTGTAAGACAAGAAAAGTAATGATGCCAAAAATGTAGGCGTGGCTGACCTGAGAAATTAGCATATCAAAATGGCGTCTATTTTATTATAAAAAACGTCCTGGTGCTTTGATATAATGCAATCAAAGATGTGCAATCCTAGAATATATTAATATCATTGATACAAAAGATGTTGCCAACATTCAATTCCGCAATTTTTATTTCCAAATTCCAATATGGCTGACATTTCAAATAATTAATTAAGGCAACGTACCAAATAACGTTATCAGGCGTATATAAGAAATTGGTATTTAAAACCAGTGAAAGTTGGCAACTTCATTTGGTTATAGTCGTTAGCACAAATTCATTATGCAACTTCGTTCAAGAAACTTGTTATTTGGACTTAATTTAAAAGGCATCATCAGTCTTTGGAAGACGTATGCGTATGACACACAGATTACCATAAGTGTTCCAATTTAAATATTTATATTATTGACATAATCATCGTCATAATTTAGACTCTTTTTGAGTTGCCACTGTTTTAAAATAAAATGTTGTTGTCATCCTCGTCCAACACTAGTTAATGATCATTTAAAATAATAATACTGTCACGTACTGTATGGCAATTTCTGTATGCCACTCTTTCAAGCAAAGTTCTTTCCAAGCAAAGTTCTCTCCAATCTCCATGTTGACCAATCGTTAGAATACTGTTCAATCTCTGACTTCACGTGCTATTCTGAAATTAAACTGGATACATCTTCACTCTGCCACTCTTTCAGATAAAGGTTTCATATTAATACCATTTGGCATAATAATTTTCAGAATCTGAGTTAGATTCTGGGTCCGTTTCATATTCAGCTTCAGAGAGCGGGTTGCCACATCATTCAATGTTGATATACATACAGCCACATGCGGTGGTGCAAGGCTGGTTGTGTCTTAAACATGTGCAGTATACACGGCATTCACCTGGTGTGCACATACATATGAGATCATTTAGCAATTCTGGCGCAGCAGAGGGTTGTGACATTAGTTGTGGTTGTATTGTGTGTGTTTGTTTGTTTGTTTGGAACCCAAAATCTAAGGGATCAGGGAGCTTATGCCATGGAGAGCTTTACGCCAAACCAGGAGTTGGAAGACAAAGCGAAGTACATGGAGTTTGAAACTATCCTCCGTTATGGGTAGCTTCCGGGTGCAGTCCTTGCTTTCTCACACCGAATGGAATTCAATGAGATGCAGTTATATTTTCCATATAAGGTTCCCACGAACAGTATTGCAGCTGAGTATTCTTCTTTTGTCATCACGGCGTTTGTTCGTAATCTTGGTAATGTATGCGTGTACTCCTGCGTTCTTCAACATTATACGATACGCGGTTTTCTTGCCACGTCCACAAGAATCCACTTACAGTGTCACACCCAGTAATTCAGTAAACAGGAAGGATGATGTTATGTTGCTCACGTGAAAGTTTGTTATATATCTGGTGGACAGGTATAAAGCGGTTAAGATCGAATTGTTTCCCGCCCCGTCCAGTTAGGAAGAAAACCTCACTCGACGAAATACTTGGTCGATGATCAGGAGAACTAACTCATCTGTATCTGGACTGCTGATAACAACATGATGTGCACCTGCATTTGCAGAGGTTGCAACTTGAAGAATGATGCGTGTGTCCGCTTCCTCTTGGTTTGATGCAAGACGATCTACTGAGTGCACAGATCCTTGTCTTATGATGAAGGTCTTGCCATCCGGACCACTGATATAAATGCACTGTCCTTCTTTAAGCATAGACCCCTCTGTATCAAGAAGCATAGGTGTAGTATTCTGCTATAATAGGCGAGCCTTGTTCTGCCCCACGGGTCGAACCTTTAATACTGTTTGGTAAGTATTTGTCGAACACGATATGTATCTGTTGCACATAACCATGCGGCTATTCTTTAAGATGTAACCTACAAACTCCTCTGCTAAAGTCTGATAGGTAACTTGATCGTGCAAGTCTGGAAGATATATCGATGCAGCGAGAACCTGTATCACTGCGTGGCCATCATATATAAATTACAGCATCAACCAAGGGAAGCGATGTAATCTTGTCGTCTTGCACTTGTGCCAGGTCTTCTAAGCTATGCATGAACTCAGCTTTTTTTGAAGCTAACATAGATCCATCATTTGCAAACATGCAGCTGAGCGGCACTGGTGAGTTTTCAAACGACATAACTCTCGTTTCTGCGCATTAACTGCTAGAAGGCGAAGGTAGATCATTTCAGCATCGATACCTATTTTGGTGTTTCGTATTGTTTATACGCATTTGTTCATGTCAGTAATGGTCTTTACTCCCGATCTTGGTAAAGCATCATAGAAGCTCTTTTCTAGTTTGCCTATCTTTCGGTCTACCACAATTTAACGTTCCGATACAAATTTGTTCGCTAATTCATATCCCTTATCCAAAGCATTACACGTGCTTTCCTGGATTGCTGCCGGCGCAAGAGCTCCTGTTGCGAAGTTCACGAGGCCCTCAGGTAAGTGATGACGCTAGATCAAATGGATTGAGGTATGTTTCATCGAACATTTTTGTCATATTTGCAACATCTGATGTGTAGCGTTTCTGTGCTGCTTCACCAGCTTCATGGTGACCAAGTTTTGAGCCAGACGACGTATTCAAGGTTTCTTCAAATCTTGACGCATACTGAGAGGTAATAGGACGAGCCATGAACCACCTTTGTCATGCCTGATATTCATCAACTGTTATTATATGGTTTTCCTCAATTTTTATAGGGTTGTTTTGGGTATATCATGCTAGTATAAATGAAAATAGACTCGCCGAATATGGCTCGTTTGTAAAGTGATCAACAAGAGCATGCCAAGAGAAAGCTCGTCTTCATAGACCCTTTGGCCTTTGTAGCCCCAACATCGCCCTCATAGACAATATCCTAATTACGGAGTCCAATTAGGGTCCAACTATAAAGTGCAGTATGATGTTATAACTATTATCAAATTTCACGTAAATGTGGTCTTACGTTTATCGTCATGATCGTCATCCGTCAATATTAGTCTTATAATTAGAAAGCTCTAAAATCTAAATCAATTGCAACATACCCTTTTAATGCAATATACATTTTGATACGGAATACTTGTCTCTAAATCATAGAGTATAACAACAACAAATCTTTCAAATCAAGGTCAAAATTAAAATTATTTATGCTAAAAGTTATTAAAATATTGTAAAAAATTGAAAATCAAGGTAAATGGCGGCCATTTTGAATGAAAGAAACAGTATTTTTGTGTATATAGGTACTGTATGCATCATGAATTCCATTAGTATCAAAAACAAGATAAGTTGATGTGTTCCATGAAGTAAGAGACATGTAACAAGCGGCTAGCAATTACTTAAATATTAACATAGTCGCCATTTTGATATGCTAATTTCTCAGCTCGCCCATGCATACATTTTTGGCATCATCACTTTTCTTGAAGGAAAAGGTTAACACTATCATATAAAACCAATCATGTGATGTTTTAAAATTTGATCGGTATATCGAAAACTAGAGGACTTTTATGGCCAATTTTGCTCTACTAAATAGCTTAATAGATCCCAAATCGCTGCCACCATATGTGACGAAGTCCTTATATAATACGTTGATAAACAACAAGAGACTCCGGACTTGACTGTATAGATGATTTTATTTCATATGTATTTCTCGAAGTGCTCCGAGGAACTAAAGGGGTTCCTCCGCTGAGTTTCAAACAGTAAGTGAAAATAATATTATGAAATGCAAGTGACATGATTGTCGGCTTGATGAGCACCTGTCAGATTATCTATGTTGCAGGTGCATAGATGAGTAAATGTATAATTGTAAGAGCTTAAGTGCCACCACCTATTGTTAAGCAATATAAAACCCATCACCAATAACTTCCACAAAGAAGACTAAACCACCCTCTTAACAATAAT